>CAUYUJ010015492.1:0-30000 GCA_963575745.1 Prorocentrum cordatum | reverse complement strand
AAAAAAACAAGCGCATTGTCTTTCCTGGGAAAGTGGTTCAGCAAGCTAGATACCTGGGGGCGCAGTTCGTGGGGGGCTCCAGGTTGTCTCGAGCGTGCGGGGCGGAATTTAAAGCACGGAGAGCAGCTACTATTCGAGCCTTCTACTCCCTTGGGCAGCTCTGGTTTCTTCCCAAGGTACCTTATCGGCTGAGGCGTATGTTACTATTGTCTCATGTGGTGTCCACAGCTACGCACTGCCTGGAGGTTTTTTTCCCGTCGAAGGTGCAGCTGCGTTCTCTGCAGGCTTTGGTTGATGGGTTCGCAAGAAAGGCTACGAGGGGAAGGGCGCACAAGGAGGAGGAGGGGAAGCACATGTCTCTGTCGAACGAGGAGGTACGCAAGTTTTGGCGACTCCCATCTTTGGAAGTGGAGCTCCTTGTACGGCGACTACGTAGGCTGCAAGCTATTGCTAGGAAACCCTTCATGCACGCCCAGTGGCTCACGGCCCATTTCGGAAAGTTCCCTTGGGAGTCGGAGCGTACCATGGATCAGCAGGGGCGGCTCCTGGAGGGGGCCAATCCGTGGGCGAAACGAGTTCTGGAGGACCTGGAGGCCATGGAACCCTTGGAGGACGCTCAGAGATTTCTAGAGGTGCTTCGTGAAAGGTACGGCAACGGAGTAGGGTGGATTTTTCTGGATCCTGAGCTTCAGGAAGATTTTACCAAGGTGGATGTTTCGCTGCTGAGGAGCCTGGATGTACAGAAACCAGCATGCAGAAAAAAACACGCAGCATGGGACGGGACCTGAGGACGGGGATGTGCGTTGGAGATGCTTCATGAAGACGGAACAGGGGCAGGGCTGTGAAGCGCCCTTTTCTAAGTATCGACAGCTGTGCACGCACATTCAGACACATCACAGACGTAAGGATATTTATACTGAGATTGTGGTTACGAACCAATGTCCCTATTGTCGTGAGGTCTTTGGAGATAGGAGTACTGCGCACCGTCACGTGATTTCTAGATTGGCACGGCCTGGAGCAGGTTCTCGCACGCGCTTTCTGGGACAAGTCGTGGAGCCGACTTCATTGCAATGCTCTCTATGTCCGTTTGTTGCTCAAGATCTTTCTCGATTGCATGATCATCTGATTACGCACGTTCCACCTCATACTCATGGAACTTTCAGAGCCAGCGTGGGCGCTGAAGCGCACGGGAGAGCCGGCCGCAGGCGATCAGCGCCGCCGGCGTCTGATCGAGGAGTCGGTCGGGGGAGGCGGCCGCCAGCAGCAACTCGAGCGCTTAGCGAAGGTGCTGGCGGCCCTGGCGCTGACGCAGGCGGCCGAGTTGAGGGATCTCATCGCCGCCGTCTATCACACTTTTTTGGTGCCAAGCGGTTCGGTCATCGCCAAAGCCATGGTGGCCGCAGGAGTCGACTACCACAAGACCGTCAAGGCCACCAAGGGCACGGACCAGAGCACGCTGCTCGGACCGCCGTTTCTGCACGTGTTCAAGGCCATGGTACAGGCAGCGTATGGAGTCGAGGCCATAGGAGAGCAGCATCGGTCGGTGATCAAGAAGTTCTGGGACGACGTAATCATGAAACAATCCTTGGAGTCGGTAGCAGAGATGATTCGTCACTGCCGTTGCCGTTCCACGAAGAAGAAGGAGGGCAGCACCGAGTTCGTGAGGGTGACGGTGTGCTTCTCGGTGCAGTGGGCGGAGCTCGAGACGGCCGTGCTGCGCGCGCTCATGAAGACAGGGGCAGTGCGCAAGGTGGGCCCGCCGCCGCGCGGCCCGCTGGAGCGGGAGGCCGCCAAGCTTCTCGAGGAACTGCAGTAGGAGCGGGTGCTAGCAGGAGCGAGGATCGCGATTTTTCGTCGTCTGATCTGGATACAGAAGTTTTGAGGCTGGCTAGGAGGCTTGAAATTTTTTCGGTAAGAATGGCTGAGCTTCTGAGATCTGGCCGATTAGATCCAGGATTGGCGCTCTCTTTCTTGAGGGATCGGGAGGGGTCGTCGGTCGTGTCGCGGGAGAGCGGGGGGGAGCGGAAGAAACCTCGGAAGTAGGTGCGTGCTATCTGGCCCGAGAGTGGGCCTTCCACGGACCTCGGCGCCAGCAGGCCCGACCCCGAATCACGGGACTGTGGCCTGTGCGAGCGCTGTGACGGCTCTCAGTGAGCTACATCGGCAGAGAATTTTGTTGTTCCGTGTCTCTCTTTACAGTCAGAGGGGATGGTGACCCATTGCTGCCAATGATGTCGTATCGTATCGTATCCTCCTCCGCCTCCGCCTCCGCCTCCGCCTCCTCCTCCTCCCCCTCCTCCTCCAAGAAACCGCCCCCCTCTGAGAGTCGGGGAAACGTAAGACTCGAGTGCGCCAGATCTCGGGTTTTTGCCGACGCTCTTTGACGAGCGCGTCCTGGAGATTTTGACGGTCCAGATTGTTCGTGGGATGTTTTTGCAGCGGGAGTGTCAAATCTCGGATTAGGTCTCGTCACTCTCAGGATGGCCCCGTCAGGCCAACCCGAGTCCCCCGAGCCCGAGTCTTACGGTGGATGCCAGTCCACAGGATTTCCCACAAGAAACTCAACCTTGAGACCCCAGGACGTCCATAGATTCCCAACCATCCTGTGGTGTTGGGTCCTCGTTTTGAAGAGACAGCGCCCCGCGTCCCACCTCCTCTCCTCCTCCTCCCCCTCCTCGCCCTCCTCCCTCCTCCCCCTCCTTGCCTCTGCTCTCGGCACACCCCTCACACGTTTCGTAGCCCCATATGGGAGCTCCACCGAAGGTCCCAGTGGCACAGCCCGCATGCGGTTCCCCCACCCAGGGCAGCGGTTCGTAGCCCCATATGGAGCTCCACCGAAGGTCCCAGTGGCACAGCCCGCATGCGTTTCCCCCACCCAGGGCAGCGCTTCGTAGCCCCATAGGGAGCTCCACCGAAGGTCCCAGTGGCACAGCCCGCATGCGGTTCCCCCACCCAGGGCAGCGCTTCGTAGCCCCATAGGGAGCTTCACCGAAGGTCCCAGTGGCACACCCGCATGCGGTTCCCCCACCCAGGGCAGCGTTTCGTGGCCCCATAGGGAGCTCCACCGAAGGTCACAGTGGCACAGCCCGCATGCGGTTCCCCCACCCAGGGCAGCGTTCCGTGGCCCCAGCAGGGAGCTCCACCGAAGGTCCCAGTGGCACAGCCCGCATGCGGTTTCCCCGCACCCAGGGCAGCGTTTTCGTCGCCCCATAGGGAGCTCCACCGAGGTCCATTCGCACAGCCCCGCAACCCAGGGCCAGCGTTTCGTGGCCCATAGGGGAAAAAAGCTCCACCGAAGTCCAGTGGCACAGCCCGCATGGGGTTCCCCCACCCAGGGCAGCGTTTCGTAGCCCCATAGGGAGCTCCACCGAAGGTCCCAGTGGCACAGCCCGCATGCGGTTCCCCCACCCAGGGCAGCGTTTCGTGGCCCCATAGGGAGCTCCACCGAAGGCCCCATAGAGGTCTTCACCGAAGGCCCCACCCAGGAACGTTTTGTGGTCCCACAGGGAGCTCCATCGAAGGCCCCAGGCGATGCGCCCGCATGCTTCCTTTTGCTTCTTGACCGCGGGCCCCCCGGTCTCGTCTCTGCCGTTGCTGGCCTGCCCCTGACATTTGCGCGGCTTCTCCGTAACATCTTCCTGCGTGCCCAGTAACAGGTCTGACGATGCGATGATGATACTGATGTGTTGGATCGCCCAGTGAGCTCTCCTCCTTCTCCAGCCACCTCCTGCCCGCGCTGTCTTGCGCCTCGTCCGTGTTGTGGCGCAGTGCCCATGACAACAGGGGCCATGCCTCGCGCCACTTGTAGTTTGCGTGCCCCCCTCCTTCGTCTCATTTCCCTCGCGGCATTCGCAGCTGCATATGGTTGGGTCCTTCGCCAGGCTATTTTTTGGTGTGGGACGTCACATTTTCTATGGCAAACCATCGAAGCCCAACAAACCCAAGGCACACCGGAGGCAAGCAGGGTGTTTCCTGGTATGGGCCTCCACTGTACGTCTCCCCGAGGGTGGGAGGGTCGCCGCTGCTGCTGACGAGTGGGGGTGCGTCTGCTCGGGCGGGGTGCCCAAGGGGCCACGGAGCAAGCTGGGGAAATTCTGGCGCACAGCGCGCCGGCGCTCGCCGCCCCTCAGGACCAGCCGGAGGGCAGCAGTTGATGGAGGCGGCGACCGAGAATGATCCGGGGGGGTGTATATCATGGCGTGGGCCATGATATCTCCTCCGATTTCATGGCGCCTCCCTCTTCTTATTTCATTACGTCCCCCGCCCCCCCCCCCCCCCCTTGGGCAGCGCACGTGCCGCCGGCCATGACTTGCGCCCCCCCCGTGGACGCCCCCCTCTTAGCCGCCCCCGATTATGGAGGCGGCCACAATTCAGAGGCCAGCAGCAGACGCCAGTAATTACGTTGACGCGGTCAGTTTCGGCTGGCCTGCGCTTGAACGCGGTAACTTGTGCACTCAGGAGCAACGACAGGGGGAATAAACATAGGGGGGAGACGCATCGACCCCCAATCGCAGATTGATCGCCGATTGGGGCCCGATAGCCCTGACTTGCCCAGGATGATGCGGATTCTCTACTGGGGGCCTATCGCCGATTTATCGGCGATGTATCGCCGATTCCAGGTCGATGTTTCCCCCCATATGCCAGTCCCCCCCCTATCGTTGTCCCTCAAGCACGCGGGGCCGCGCATGACTCGCTTACCAGTGCCGCTTCGGAGTCTTGGGCCACAGGCGACAATGACAGCCAGCTCACCGAGCTTGTTGGTACGGCTGAGCGCGGGCGCGAGCGACTTCGATTCGATTCACACTGAGCCGCGCGCAATGGCTCGTTCGGGCGTCACGCAGCATAGCAATGGCAGACGAGAACCCCGTCTTGCAGGCGCGCTGGGTTCCAGGACGCGCAACGGGCGGAGTTCGCAGCGGAGCGCGCCTGGTGCGTTGCTCGGCAGCGTGCACGGCACCCGACGCACCGTGGGGCAGCCGAGGAGAGACCAGTCGGGAAAGGCGACCGCCCGCCCCCCCGAGCCGTGCTGGCCGCCCGAGCGTGGCCGAGCTGATGGCTTCTTGAGCCTGGACGGTGCCGGCTGCCTTCTCCGTGTTTTCCGCGCGCATCCACCCACAGTCGACGTGGAGTCGGCCCGGGGGGGGGGCCTGAGGTGGCCCAGCACCGGCGCGGCCACCAGGAAGGAGGAGCGGGGTTCGAGGTCTGGGGTTTTCGAGATGTCCTTTGCCGTGTTCGTCCTCGGGGGGCCGCTCTCGGGCCCCGGGAAGGTCAAACGCGGATCCGTAGACAAGGTGGACTCCAGGAGTGATTTGAGGACCGATGTTGAGCGGGCCTGGCCTCATCCCCTCCTCCTGACAGGTTGCCACAGGGCCCATCCAGATCAGATTCCCCTTGCCGCCTCCAACTGGGCGCCCTCTCATCTCCTTACCGTAGACAATCAGCTGCGTTGCGTGTGGCGCGTGCGGTCAAGCTTTTGGCCAAGTAGTCGACCGCTGGAGGGTGGCGCAGGCCGTTCCCCTTGCGCCTCTCCCGAGCACGCATGCATGGCTTCCGCGCTGCGGGAGTTTGAGACAGTTCGCCCAGTGCATGGCGCAGATGAGGGTTCAAGATTATAGCTCGTAATTAAACTCCTGCGTAGATTGACTGCAGCTCCCTGGATCACTTTCCATCGGACGTACTCCTCACAGTCCTGTTTCTGGCCGACGACGCGTATGGCCATGCTCCCAACGAACAAATTCAGCGGGCAGCGGCAGTGGACAGTGGCTGGTATGCCGTATACTGTGAAGACGACGACGGCCAGGATATTATATCCATGGTTGGGATGCTCCCGCGTGCGAGTATCATGCATGCACCACTGATGTAGACTTGCGCGGCTTCAATGTTTTGACGTTGGCCTGTAATTTCGAAGTGGGGATTGCGGTGTTGATGTCAGTGGCGATGTGTATAGTGGTGGTAATGCTAAGTCGGGCGTGTCCCTCTACAGGAGGGAATTCAACAATAGTCAAAAAATAGTCTGAGGACGATGTTTCTATCATTTTAAAATATGCTTCAGTATGTTTTGAGTATGTTTCATGTTTCATCGAAAATCGGCCTGCAGGAGGACACGCCCGACCTAATGGCAATGCGAATCTCATGCTGGCTGGCATTTTGATGCACGTGTTCGCAGCCCCGCGCCAAAAATGTTGCGACGCCCAGGGAAAATATCGCGCCTGTAAATTCCACCAGCCCTCTGGGCGTAGTTGGTCTAGAGATGCTCCTCTTCCAACCCCCTTTTTCCTGTGCGGGGAGGGGTTTAACAGTGTTCCTTATTGATATCAACCCCCTCCCCCAGGCGACCGGCAGCCAACCAGGAACAATGAGGATACCATGCGCAACCCCCCACCCACCATCTTTGCCCAAAAAAACGATACAAAACGCATTCTGCCTCCACATGTGGAGCATGCGCGGCCAGAACCGATGCGCCCGCTCCCACCATCCTTGTCAAATAAGAATGCAAAGTACATCTTGGGGCAAAGTCTTGAGCCATGTTCGTGAGGCCCGTTAGCACTTTGTTTTGTTTTTGATAGGGGCGGCGGGGTGTCAGCATATTGCCTGCTGTGCGCAGGGCTACCATCCCTAACAAAAAACAATGCAAAATGCACCTCGCGGCTAAATCTGGATCATGCGCGGCCACCCCGCGATCACTGTCAAGTGATTTTTAACAGGGACGGCGGGGGTGGTGGCGTATGGCCTGCTATGCGCAGGCCCACCAGACATAGTGATGGGCATTGGTTTTCGACGAGGACGGTGGGGGCCGACATATTTCCCGATGCGTGCTGTCACGTGCGTAGGCGTACCCGACACACTCTGCACGTGCCCCGAACGTGGGTCACCTGGCGCGGCTTGACGACGCGGCAAACTTGGCGCACTCGGAGCACGCGGCGCACTGGGCGCACCAGGCGTGCTTGGCACGCTCGGGCCCCAGGGGGGCCTGGCGCGCGTTCTCCTCGCCCCAGCGTCACGCACATGCGATTTGGTTTCGTTCCCAGTAGCTGCCCATCCAAAGACGACCGCCGAACACGCTCAGGCTCGGGTGTTACGTATGCGTTGGGAGGGCGTTTCGGAGTGAGCTAGACGGCTTGCTTATCTAGGGGGTGTCTTGACCCCTCCCCCTACCCCCTCCCTTGGACCTGGACGGGGCGCCCCGCGAGGAGTTGAAGCGTCCAAGGTGGCCCAAGACTGCCCCAAGAAGGCCTCGGAGAGTCCAAGATGGCCTCCAAGATGGCTCAAGATGCTTCAAGATGGCTCCCAATATGCTCCAAGAAGCCTGAAGACCGCTCTCAGACTTGTCCAGGTGGCCCGAGAGCTCCCCAAGGAGGCCCCCAAGAGGCGAAAGTCCGACCCAAACCTGAGGTATGTAAATGAGTTATGCGTTATCGCCTGTTCGCTTCCGGTAGCCTTCCGAGGCATCGAGATAGTTCCAAGATGGCTCCCAGATGGCCCAAGATGGCCCCAGGAGGGGCCCAAGAGAGCCCCAAGACAGCCCCAATAGCGACCAAGAGCGCCCCAAGAGGCGATGTGAGGCACTCTAGGAGAGCACGTCTAAAAAACTGTTCTGTTGTATCGATGTCTTCCAAGATGGCTCCAAGAGCGCCCCTAAAGCTCCCAAGAGCGCCACAAGAGGGCCCCAAGAGGCGCATTGAGAGCCTCCAAGAGGCGCTCAAAGGACCTCCAAGAGGCTCCCAAGAGACCTCCGAGAGGCTTCAAGAGGGTCCCCGAGGCACCCAAGACGCTCAAAGACGGCCCTGGGCCCGCCAAGATCGCCCCCCCAGACGCCCCATGCGGCCCCCGAGACCGCCAAGAGGCATCCAAGACGGCCAGAGAGGCCTCCGAGGCAGCCCCCAGGCGTCCAAGAGGCTTCTGGCCTATTGCTCGTTCTCTTCTTCCTCCTGCTTCTCATCTGCCGATTCCTTCTCCTTCTATATCCTCCTCCTCTTCCCCCTCCTCCTCCCCCATTTACTCCTCTATTCTCCTCCTCCTCCTCCTCCTCCTTCTCATTCGACAGATAACGGCGGCCCCCTATCTTGCTTCTACACTTCCCTGGTCTCCCCTAACTTCCCCTACACTTCCCCTAACTCTCCCCTAACTCCCCTAACTCCCCCTCCTTCATCTGGACTGGATGGTGGGGATACTTATACTCTTGGTCCGCGGGCGCACGAAGACGAGTCGAGCGCCGAGCGTGCTAGGGCGGGCCGAGCTCCGTAGCAAAGAGAAAAACAGTAAGGCGAGCGGCGGCAGGCGGAAGGGAAGTACAGCAGTACCACCCAGCCTGCGAGCAGCTACAGAAGAGCGTGCCGAAGACGAAGAGCACGAAGGCCCAGGGCCGCACACCTGCCGAGCATGAGGAACTTGAAGCGCCCCGAGGGCACGGGCGAGTGAAGAACGCCAACGTGGCGCGACAGAGCCAAGACGCGGAGGAACAGGTGGCTCACCTTGCCGTACGGGAAGAACACCACCGTGAGCGAGCGCAGTGAACGCAGCAAAAAGCGGCGCGGGAGAAGGCCCCCAGGCGGCCAGATGTGCGAGCAGCGGTGCCGCCCACGGGCACCCCGAGCCCGTCGGAGAAGCACGCTCGACGAACCCCAGGCAGGCAGGAGCGAAGAGGCCGAGCACGTAGGCTGTGGGCCACACCTGACCAGCGTCGGCAGTCATCCAGGTAGCCGCGATGAGCGCGCGCCCGAGGGCAGGAGACAGGGGCAACCCTGTCGCACAGGTAGGGCTTCCAGACGGCCGTCCCGACCAGCGCCGTGCGCCCCGCGTGCACGAACCCGAAGGGGAAGGTGACCGGCACGAGAGGACCGTGCAGGTGAGCGCCGCCCATTCAGCTTAGGTCGGGCGTGTCCCCCTACAGGGGGATCTTGGGCGAAAAATTGAAAAGGCTAAAAAAACAAAATTCAGAAATTCTTAAACATGGTATTAAAAAGAAATCGTCCCCAGACAATTTTCTGACTATTTTTGGATATTCCTCCTGTAGATGGACGGGCCCGACCTAATATCAGGCAGCCCGAGGGTGGAGGCGCCGGGTGGCCATGCGGAGGCCGTTGCCGGGCCGGTGGGGGTGCGCAGAGCGTCAACAGTTCGCAGCGCGCTCTCGGTCCTCGGATCACCGGATCACCGAGCGCGTTCCACTACTCGCAAAGTGCCTACTCGCAAGCGTCCGAAAAAAACACATATCTGTCTTGATGGAATGTACCGTAGATCCCCCGCGGCGGATCCGGGTCATTTGCGAGTAGTTACCTTTGCGAGTAGTGGAACGCGCTCGTCTATTGGACAGCCATGACATCCATGGCTGTGAACGTTGACAAGCTTCGGAGATCGCTTGCTTGGCGGTGGAGGTGGGGCGGGGCCGCCGAGCAGAGGTAATTAGGCACTCGCGTAGCAGGTGTGCGCACCATGCTGTTGATGGAAGCGCGTTTGATCTTGCGCAGAATCTTGAATGTTGCGCTTGACTATCGAGCACATTCAGCTGCGAAGCATTCGCCCATCAAGTATGCAAGCAGCAGAGAAGACAGGCTATACCAAGGCAAACACCGTTCTGCCAGGCTCCCGCCGTCACAGGCACTTGGGACAGACACGACAGGCGAGGCTGCCACGTGCGTCTGGGAAGCGGGCGTCGAAGACATTGGTCATAACAGTAGTGGCAGTGTGCGAGCGTAACGTTGAATCATGGCATTGTTTATGACGATGGTGGCAGTGAGATCGAATATCATCTTCCCTCTTGCCTTCCCTTTCGCCCTCCCCCCTCCCACTCCATTCCCCCCCTCCTCTCTGTGGAGCCTGAATTTTTCCGTCTTCCCATGGACCCGAGTGGCATCTACAGGCGGCCCGGATTAGTAGGTCGACCCTGCCAGCTCAAGGGTACTTTTGTGTCCTGTGCCTCGCGACACGCGCCTTCTTGCACTCCTATGGCGATGTGGCCCTCGGAAGGGTCTTGTGTCCTCTCGCGTGTCCTGTCCAATCGAGTCCGACTGTAAAGCCGCTCGCGAGCAGCACGGATCGAGCGTTGCCCAGCCCAGCCTCTCTCCGGAGGTCTCGCGCGCGGTGTCCCAGCAGCGGGCAGGCCGCTCTCAGGATTGCCCCTGCCTGCGCTGCAGCAGCAGAGCAAGGAAGACATCTCATCTTCCCCGTCCACACATCGCTCTCTCTCTCTCTATTCCTCTTCGCTTGTGCCCTCATGGCGTTTATGCCTGCGTGTGTCGATCAATCTTGAGGAATAGCATTTCCGCATGGCGCTCGCCGCTGTCGATTGCGTTGAGTCGTGAGGCCCCCCTTCATGAGGAATTGGGGAGCACCGTGAGTTACTGCATTGGACAAGGAGGACTGGATTAGAAGACGAGGAACAAGGGAGAGATGAGCACAAATGTGAGGCTGTGGAGGAGAGCATGCAGGGAAATTGATTGAAGAGGGGGGAAAAAAAAGGGAGGAGGTGGAGGCGGAGGAGGAGGAGGAGGAGGAGGAGGAGGAGGAGACTGGGGAGACTGAGGAAGTGCAGGGGAGGGGAAGGGGAGGGAGGAGGAGGAGGAGGAGGAGGAGGAGGAGGAGGAGGAGGAGGAGGAGGAACCGGAGGGAAACAGGAGGTCGAGAAGGGTGAGTGACGAAAGCGGGGGGGAAGAGAGGGAGGAGGTGGGCGGAGGCGGGATGTCCGATGGGGGTTGAGGGTCCTCCACGCCGCAAGGACGCCAAGGCGAGTATGCGCGCGGCCATCGCGCAGCTCCCGCCTGAGGCTCCAGGGGGGACGTGGGTCGATGCACTCGGTCTCGCACTCCGCCAGAGTCCAGCCAGGACTGACCTTGTGGATTCAGGTTTTCCCACCCATCCTGTGGTGTTGGGTCCTCGTTTTGAAGAGACGATATCCGCGTTCCTCTCCTCTCCGCTCCTCATCCTCCCGCTCCTCCCTCCTCCCGTCACCCACCTCACTTTGGCACACCCCTCACACGTTTCGTGGCCCCATAGAGAGCTCCACCGAAGGCCCAAGTGGGGGTGCCCGCATGCGCTCCCCACACCCATTTCGGCACACCCCTCACACGCTTCGTGGCCCCATAGGGAGCTCCACCGAAAGCCCTAGTGGGGGTGCCCGCATGCGGTCTCCACACCCATTTCGACACACCCCTCACACGTTTCGTGGCCCTATAGGGAACTCCACCGAAGGCCCCAGCGCCACCGTCCACATGCGTTCCCCACACCCATTTCGGCACACCATAGTGAACTCCACCGAAGGCCCCAGTGCTGACGTCCACATGCGTCCCCGCACACCCATTTCGGCACACACACCTCACACGCTTCGTGGCCCCATAGCGAGCTCCACCGAAGGCCCCAGCGCCACCGTCCACATGCGTCCCTCGCACCCATTTCGGCACATGCGTCCCCCGCACCCATTTCGGCACAGCTCACACGCTTCGTCACCACATAGGGAGCTCCACCGAAGGCCCCAGTGCCACCGTCCACCTTCACCCCTCACACGATTCGTGGCCCCATAGGGAGTTCCACCGAAGGCCCCAGAGCCACCGTCCACATGCGTCCCCCACATCCACTTTGGCACACAGCTCACACGCTTCGTCATCCCATAGTGAACTCCACCGAAGGCTGCAGTGCCACCGCCCGCATGCGTCCCCCACATCCATTTCGGCACACCCTCACACGTTTCGTGGCCACATAGGGAACTCCACCGAAGGCCCCAGTGCCAGGGTCCACATGCGTCACCCGAACGCATTTCGGCACACAGCTCACACGCTCCGTGGCCCAATAGGGAGCTCCACGGATGGCCCCAGAGCCACCGTCCACGTGCGTCCGTTGCACCCATTCCGGAACACCCTTCACACGTTTCGTGGCCCCATAGGGAGCTCCACCGAAAGCCCCAAAGCCACCGTCCACATGCGTCCCCCACATCCTCTCGGCACACAGCTCACACGATGCGCCACCCCATAGTGAACTCCACCGAAGGCTCCAGTGCCACCGCCCGCATGCGCCTCCCACACCCATGTCGGCAGACCCCTCACACGTTTCGTGGCCCAATAGGGAGCTCCACCGAAGGCCCCAGTGCCACCGTCCACATGCGGTCTCCACACCCATTTCGGCACACCCCTCACACGCTTCGTGGCCCCATAGGGAGCTACACTGAAGGCCCCAATGCCACCGTCCACATGCGTCCCCCACACCCATTTCGGCACACAGCTCACACGCTTCGTCACCCCATAGCGAACTCCACCGAAGGCTCCAGTGCCTTCCCTTTGCATGCGTCTCCCTCGCCCATTTCGGCACACCCCTCACACGTTTCGTGGCCCCATAGGGAGCTCCACCGAATGCCCCAGTGCCACCGTCCACATGCGTCTGCCGCACTCATTTCGGAACACCCCTCACACGCTTCGTGGCCCCATAGGGCGCTCCACCGAAGGCCCCAGTGCCACCGTCCACATGTGTCCCCCGCACCCATTTCGGCACACCCCTCACACGTTTCGTGGCCCCCTAGGCAGCCCCACCGAAGGCTCCAGTGCCACCGCCCGCATGTGTCTCCCTCACCCATTTCGGCACACCCATCAAATGTTTCGTGGCCCCCTAGGGAGCTCCATCGAAGGCCCCAGTGCCACCGTCCACATGCGTCCGCCGCACTCATTTTGGCACACCCCTCACACGCTTCGTGGCCCCCATAGGGAGCTCCACCGAAGGCCCCAGTGCCACGGTCCACATGCGTCCCCCACATCCATTTCGGCACACAGCTTACACGCGTCGTCACCCCATAGTGAACCCCACCGAAGGCTCCAGTGCCACCACCCGCATGCGCCTCCCACACCCATTTCGGCACACCCCTCACACGTTTCGTGACCCCATAGGGAGCTCCACCGAAGGCCCCAGTGTCACCGTCCACATGCGTCTGCCGCACCCATTTCGTCACACCCTTCACACGCTTCGTCACCACATAGGCCACATAGGGAGCTCCACCGAAGGCCCCAGTGCTGACGTCCACATGCGTCCCCACACACCCATTTCGGCACACCCCTCACACGCTTCGTGGCCCCATAGCGAGCTCCACCGAAGGCCCCAGCGCCACCGTCCACATGCGTCCCCCGCACCCGTTTCGGCACATGCGTCCCCTGCACCCATTTCGGCACAGCTCACACGCTTCGTGGCCCCATAGGGAGCTCCACCGAAGGCCACAGTGCCACCGCCCACCTTCACCCCTCACACGTTTCGTGGCCCCATAGGAAGTTCCACCGAAGGACCCGGTGCCACCGTCCACATGCGTCCACCGCACCCATTTCGGCACACCCCTCACACGCTTCGTGGCCCCCTAGGGAGCCCCACCGAAGGCCCCAAAGCCACCGTCCACATGCGTCCCCCACATCCATTTCGGCACACAGCTCACACTTTTCGTCACCCCACAGTGAACTCCACTGAAGGCTCCAGTGCCACCGCCCGCATGCGTCTCCCACACCCATTTCGGCACACCCCTCACACGCTTCGTGGCCCAATAGGGAGCTTCACCAAAGGCCCCAGTGCCACCGTCCACATGCGTCCACCGCACCCATTTCGGCACACCCCTCACAGGCTTCGTGGTAGGGAGCGCCACCGAAGAAGATATTCACAATTGCGGTACGCACAGCTGCATATGGTTGGGTCCTTCGCCAGGCTAAATGTTTTTTGTGTGGCTGATCTTGCGCCCCCTGACGCCTCCAGGGACCTCTGGAGACCTCCAGGAAATGTTTGCGCCCTGCGGAAGCGACTCCTGGGTTATCTGTCATGATCTTTTCGCCGGCATGTTTGATGGCAGCCCGATGTGGGGTGCGCACGAAGCGTGCGATTTGTCTAGTAGCTGGTATGCTGGTGTGGTTCCGGTATGGGGTTAATAGGCACCGAAGTGTATTGACGTATCGCATCCAGATTTCGTGAATGAGGGGAGGTAACCGTTTACGTGACTCTTTTGTCGCACTCTCTCTCTCTCTCTCTCTTTCTGTCCCTCTCTTTCTCGTCTCCCCCTCTTCTTTCTGCACATCAATCAATGGAATGTGTGTATTGGCTTTCCTTTCTCTCGCTCTCTCTCTCTCTCTCTCCCTCCATCCCTCCCTCCCTCCCTCCCTATATTATACCGGTAGGACCACCCTACAGGTGATAGGGAGGTTGGGGGGGAAGGTTGGGGGGGGAAGGGGGAGGTGGTCGATTTGCAATGGCTCTGAGTTCCTTAATGGTTTCTTCAACTGGACTATCTATCATGAAACCTATACAGCGAATTATCTTTTCAGAATATCAATATATCTATCTATGTATCGATCTGTCTATCTAGACAACCATCGGGACAACCATCGGGATAACCATCGAGACAACCATCGGGACAACCATCGGGGCAACACCATCGGGACAACATCGAGACAACCATCTTTACAGCCGTCGGGACAACCATCGGGACCACCCGCGGGACAACCATCGGGACAACCATCGGGACAACCATCGGGACAGGCATCGGGACAACCAGCAGGACAACCATCGGGACAACCTTCAGGACAACCATCAACCATCGGGACAACCCGCGGGACAACCATGGGGGGCGCGCCGGGGAGAGGGGGGACCCTTTGGGCTCCATGTGGCCTCTACCAGTGCAGGACCTCGCGCAGCTTCGCCTCGCCCGCACGCACGACACGAACCGAGACCGAAACCGATTTCCTGGTTGGGGTCACTTCCGTTCACACCCCCCAACCTTCGATAATGGCATTCGGCCCATCCCGCCACCGTGCTTTGGTTGTGGGTCATAGGCCTCTAGGATACTCGGTGAGATGTCGCGGGATGCCTCTTGGTGGTCTCTTGGAGCCTCTTGGGAACCTCTTGGCGCCTCCTTGGGCATCCTGGGGGCCTCTTGGGGCGGAAGACTTGGATGTTCCGTTCGTGCTCCCACTCTTGGCCCTTCTTGGGGCTGTCTTTGGGCCCTCTTGAGCCGTCCTGGGCGCCTCTGGGGCCGTCTTGGAGACCTCTTGGGCCATCTTGGGGCCCTCTTGGGGCGGTCTTGGGGTGGGCCATCTTGGAGCGTTGGACACTCAAAAAATAGAGGACCCCCAAACCATTGAAACACTGAAGGAATGGTTTTGGCCTGTCGGGGCCATCTTTGGAAGGTTTTTAGGGCTCTCCTGGGGCGCCACAACAGCCTCTTGGGCCGTCTTGGGGCCGCCTTTGGGCGTCTTGGGCCGATTATGCGGCGATCCGAAACCCTCTAAGACCGTCTTGGGGCCTTCTTTGGGCCCGAAAGGTCACGCGACAAGACGCGGCGCGACAAGACGCGGCGCGCTCAAGGATATTTGGCAATTTTGGGTCCCGGCCTTTGACTTCGTGCCACAGGGGCACGCTGGCGGATCTTTATATATATATATATATATATATATATATATATATAATATATATACACATAGTTGTATTATGTATTGTGTATAGATATGTATATATGGATCAAACAAGTATGCATCCATGTCTATACATATTTGTTAATACGTATCTATGAAAACCAGCACACGGCAACAATCACACCATTAACGTGTCTCGAAACATTGATTACGTTCTGCAAGCTCATTGGGTGGCACTAGTCTGTCCACGGGACTCCCTCTGCCATGAGCAACCTCCACCATGCTTCTTACGACGCTCCCTCCTCCTGCCTGGCCTCCCCGTCCCCTCCTCTCCCGCCTCCTCGTCTCCTCGTCTCCCGCCTCCTCCTCCTCCTCCTCCTCCTTCTCCTCTGCCTCGTCCCTCCTCCTCCTCTGCCTCGTCCCTCCTCCTCCTCCTCCTCCTCCTCCTCCTCTCCTCCTCCTCCTCCTCCTGCCTCCCTCCCTCCCTCCCTCCCTCCCTCCCTCCCTCCCTCCCTCCCTCCCTCCCTCCCTCCTCCTCAGAAGCAGCAGCACCGGGTGGAGGAACGGGAGGGTGGGCAGGAGGTTGACCAGGAACAGGCGCACACGGGCATGAGCACGAGCAGCCGCGCGAGAAAAATGGAGCAGGAGCAGCGGGAGGAGCAGAGGGGCGCAGGCCGAGCAGCAGCAGCAGCAGGGGCACCAGGAGGACGAGCAGCACCAGGAGGAGGAGGAGGAGGAGGAGGAGGAGGAGGAGTGGCCCTCGGCCCGGCGCCCGGCAGGTGCTGGCCAGAGCCGCGCCCGGGACCGCGCCTGCCGCTGCCCCGGCGCCCCTCGCTGGCGCGGGCTGTGAGGCCGCGGCCGCGGCCAGCCAGGCCGGCGCTGGCGGTTGAGCGCCAGGAGGTGAAAAAACGCACAGACACAATGAAACGTCGATTCGGAGAATATAGGAAGTGGGGGGGAAGACGACAACCCAGAAAATATGGCGAGAATGTGGGGATTCCTGGGATTTGTGTTTATTTATTGGTGCGTCCCTGGGCCAGAGCGCTGCATCCCGTGCTGGGCGACGGGTTACCAGCCAGGAAGAGGATGCCCATGCCAAGAAGCACCTTGCTTGCCTCCAGAGTGTTCTGGGTTTCTTGGGTTTCGATGGTTTTGCGATGGAAGCACAACATTCCTTCACCAAAAATCCATGGACGTCCTGGGGATCTCAGGGTTTAGTTTCTTGTGAAAGGTTTCTTGTGGTCGGGCCCCTTCTGTACCGCGTGGCTCGCCTTATCTCTTTGCCGATATTAGGGGTTCCCTTAGTTTCTGGGGGTTCATGCGTGGTATTGTCATCGCCATTTGGCTCGTCAATCTTAGGGATGGGGATAAGTTCGGTGCTGGTCAGACGGGGGCGGCTGCGGTAAGCTGTCGCAGAGTCTCCAGTTCCAGCCGTGGACGTAGGCGGGCGTCTTCCCCAGGCGCGCCCCTGGGCTTCCACCAGACTTTGGCCAGGCTTTCCCTTCTGGCTTCCACGGGGTCACGTGAGGTCTCATCCGGCCAGACGTTGCCGGGATCTCCGCGGTTCTAATCGCGCAGCGGAGGCTTTGCGCCAGCTGACCGGGCGGCAGGGCACGCGTCGAGAAGCTCACCCGGCGTGAACCATTGCACCACGTGGCGCCGCAGAGAAAAATGGCGGATGCAGCCTTTTTTTGATGAGGCGACCTCTGGAGGGTCGTGTTCTGGCCCCGCGGCCGTCAAGAGAAAAGTTTCGACGAGGCATCGGCCTCGGGAAGGGGGTCGAGATCCCCTGGGGCCCACGTCACTATCAACTAGCAATTTCGGAGGAGAGGGAAGGAAGAGCTGTCCTTGAGTTGTTCCTTTGTATCCTGTCTTCCCTGGGCCCCTTCCCCGGCCGCTAAACAACTACGTGGTTTGAAAGGCCAGCACGAAGGGGAAACCTCAGGGTTCAGGGCCCGTTTCCACCAGGATCCCCTTCATCGCAAGTCGCGCCCGCTCCTCCATTCCTCCTTCCCTTTCCCTCACAAACCTCATCCCTCAATCTTCCCTTCCTCCCAAGAGCCTCCCCCCCTCCTCATACTCCTCCGCCTTGTTCTCCGCCCTCTTCCTGCTTCGGCAAAAGATGTCGCTGTCTATGATCCTGTCTCGTTCTCGTCCTCTTCTGTCTCCCCGCCCTTATCACTATTCCGATCTAGCGTTTCGCAAGAGCGCTCTGTGAGTGGTCCAAGAAAACAAGACCACAGGAGAGCCCCACAAGGGGGGGCGGGACGCCCGGTGCCGCCAACCGTTGGCCAGGGACTCCCTCGCAAAATCTATGCAGCAGTCGTGATGCCGTCGCAGTGCTGGCCACACTTGTGGTTTGGACGGCCAGCCCCCCTTTTGATACACTACGGTGCACATGGCCGTGCTCTCCTCCTCTTTCTCCTCCTCCTCCTCCTCCTCCTCCTCCTCCTCCTCCTCCTCCTCCTCCTCCTCACCCCTGTCAGACGGCCCCGATCCTTTTTCGGACGGAGCCAGGACGAGGATAAATTCGTTCTTGAGCGTTCAGGCAACGCTCTCAGAGCGTTCCGCGACGCTCTGAGAAGGCCGCGGCGCCCGAGACATCTTCCAGCACGACCAGAGCTCCGAGATTCTCGATCTGTCCTCTCCCGTTTTTCTCCTCGCCCTGGCTTCGTCTTGCAGACGGCCCCGATCCATTCTAAACAAGACACTGCTGTGGTCATGGCCGTGCTCTCACGCCTGACACACGGGCGCGATCCCCTGCACCAAACACTTTTCACGTCAGCCGCGAAGCAGAACTTGCACCGAAACACACGTTGCGGTGCACATCGCAGTGCCGGTGCGCACGGCCGTGCTCTCGCCCTTGTCACATGGGCAGGATCCGTGGTAGAACGCACGCCACGGTGCACACGGCCGTGCTCTCACCCCTGACATACGGCCGCGATCCTCGGGTCTACGAATTGCGGTGCGCATGGCCGTGTCGGTGCGCATGGCCGTGTTTTCACCCGCTTCACACGGCCGCCATCCCGTGCACAAGATGCATTCCGGGGTGCACATGGCCGTGCCCTCACCCTTGTCACACGGCCGTGGACCCTGGTGAAACATCGTCTGTGGTGCACACGGTCGTGTTCCCGTCCTCGTCACGCGGCCGAGACGCCTGCTACAGAGCGCACACTACCGTGCACATAGCCGTGCTCTCACCCCCTGCCACACGGCCACGACCCACTTTAAAAAAACGCAGTACGGTGTTCATGGCCGCGCTCTTACCCTTGTCACGCTCGACAATCCCTGGAAACCATTCGGAATGCATGCACGTCTTCGCTCGCCGACCTACTCTTCGAGCCTCCTGTTGACCTTTGCTGCTGCTCAGGTGCTTTGCTGGGGTCGTCGCGTTCGCTCTCCCGGTTCACGTTGTTGTCCTCGGCACCCACGTGCTCTCGCCCCCCCTGGCTGCCCGGTTATAGGCCCCGGGCGTTCTCCGCTGTTGCTCTGTTCTGCCCGTGGTGTTGCCTCGTCCTCGCGCTTGCTCCCCCTTTCGCAGTCCCTGCTTACTGTGTGTATATGTTGCCTCTTCCGCTGGTGTCCCTGATTTGTCCCATTCCTCCTTCCACGCGTGCGCTTCTGCTTTAGTGCCATGTGGCAGTCCTGACCTGTCCAGTGGTGTGTTGTCTCACGTCGTGGAGCCGTTGGGTGGTGGCCGCCGTTGCAGGAGAAAGGAAGCTTGCTGGGCTCGAGGGTTTGATGCTGCCGAGGGAGGGTCCTGCGCGAGCTCGCACCAGGGAGGCAGAGCAGGCATTTCTGCAAGTGCCAGGGCCAACATGCACCCATGGCTGGAACCCAAAGTTGACTTGGAATTGAAGAGGAGGAGGATGAGGAGGAGGAGGAGGAAGGGGAGGAGGCGGAGGAGGAGGAGGAGGAGGAAGGGGAGGAGGCGGAGGAGGAGGAGGAGCAGGAGGGGGAGGAGGAGGAGGAGGAGGAGGAGGAGGTCACCTTCCACCTGAGTCTCGTTGCCGTCGCTTGCGAAAGCGCCCCCCAGGGGGTTCCCAGGAAGCCCAAGATGCTCCTCAAGAGGCCCCGTGGATACCCTCTAGCAGGATTCATATTGCCTCCACGATGCACCCGAGAGGCCACCCACGAGATCCCAACGACCATGCAAGAGGCCTCCGACGCACAACCCAGGCAAGGAAGCGGAATTAGAGGCAGCCGTGACGCAGTTGTGACTAGAATCTAAGTGCGCGCGAAGCGCGCGCGTGCTTCTAGTATGGCTTTCTGCATTTATCAATGTATGTAATGAGTTGCTTATGTGATTATGTATGTGTGTAGTTTTTTACTTTTGTATGCATGTATCGATTGATTCATGTATGTATGTATGTACTCATTTACATATATGGTAAGTACGCCTCTGACTTCTTTGTGTTCTCCTTTAGTGCAGTCATGCAGCCCCGACGTAATCCTGAGGCGATTTCCGGGGGCACTTCGGCTCGGGCGAAAGCCTCGGCGAATTGAACGAACAAGACGAAAAGGTTGTCGTCCTCGATGACCACGCGGACGTGCTCGTATCGCATGCCTGCCAAGTTTGGAGCAGACCCCCGTCCTGCAGAGCGGAGAGCGTTCAGAAAATGTTTTTAGTCGAGCTGCACGTTGGGGCGTGGTTGATGGTGCATGACCTCGTTCGAAATCTCTTCAGCAGGAAATCGTGGGCGCAGTTCCCGATCTTGCAGCTCATCTAACGTTACTTGTGTGCCCGGAGCCAGGCCCGTCGACGTTACCAGAATACGAGCTTTTGAAATTCTTCACGCTTCGCGTATCCCCACCAGCCCATCTCAAAACAGCAATTCTAGCGAAGCATGCCGACAGTCGTGTTTTTCAGGCGTGTTTCCGCCTGCCCCCGCATATCTCCCCTGTTCCTCCTTCCTCCCGCCTCCTTGTACATCTTCCTTGTGGTGGGAGCGGGAGAAGGACGAGGCGGAGG
The DNA here is from genome assembly GCA_963575745.1 of Prorocentrum cordatum. Classification (NCBI taxonomy): domain Eukaryota; class Dinophyceae; order Prorocentrales; family Prorocentraceae; genus Prorocentrum; species Prorocentrum cordatum. Next base: position 9,669 of record CAUYUJ010015492.1, on the reverse strand, counting down.
AGGAGGGAGAGAAAGCGCTCCTCGTGGTTTGAGTCGTTCGGGCTTCTCGTCCTGGTGTGAGTCGTTCGGGCCCTTCTTCCTGGTGTGAGTCGTTCGGGCTCTTCGTGGTGTGAGTCGTTCGGGCTCTTCGTCCTGGTGTGAGTCGTTCGGGCTTCTCGTGGTGTGAGTTGTTCGGGCCCCTCGTCCTGGTGTGAGTCGTTCGGGCCCCTCCTCCTGCCCGTCCAGAAACGACGCCCAGGCGAGTAGAGGGTCGTCTTGATGGGCTTTTCGGCGTCTTGGGTGCCTCGGGGGGGCCTCTTTGGGCCGTTTGGGATCCTCTTGGGGGCCTCCTGGGGGCCTCTTGGGGCCATCTTGGGGCCTCTTGGTGCCTCCTGGGCGCTTCTTGGGGTCATCTTGGAGGAAATCGATCAAAGAAGAGGGAAACTTCAATTAGCGCTGCCCCCTCAGAAGGCCAAAATGGGGCCAAAACCTTAGTAAAATCAATGATTCCGGCTTCGAGGAAGAGGGGAGCTGTAATTAGCGCTGCCCCCTCAGAAGGCCAAAATGGGGCCAAAACCGTAGTAAAATCAATGATTTTGGCTTCAAAGAAGAGGGGAGCATTTTTTCTGACTCCCCCCGTCGGGGCCAGAATCCTCGTGAGGGGTGTCGTTGTTTAGCCCTCCCAGGAGTCGAAATTGACCCTCCTGACGACCCGCGGAGGGGAGGGGGTAGGGGGAGGGGGAAACCCCTCCCCGAAGGGGAAGAAGGGGGGTTGAGAACAGAGCGGGCTCTCTAAACCACTCACGCCCAAAGGGCTGGTGGGATTTCTCTGCGCTGTATCTTCCCAAGTGCTTGGTTCTATGTCTGTTTTTCCGGATCGTCCCGTTTTCGTGCATGGTGCGGTGAACCCACCAATCGACCATAATCAGCAATTTCTTGTAGCAGATGTTCCCAATCTCCCTGCAAATACCATCGCATTCGATATTGAAATTGTTTTTGCTCCCAAGTCGTTCGTTTCGTCGGTCGGTGTGAGGAGCATCCGCGGCGTCAAGACGATGAGTTTCCCACGCTCCCGCCGATTTGTGATGTTGCCAATATCGCAATGCCGAAGGCTTGCGAGAAGCACGCCCAGAACCAGCGTGGAGCTTCGCAGATTGTCCGGACCGGTTTCCGCAATTCGCCCACGAAGTCCAGGTCCTCCATAAATTGCTAAGGAGTTGGAGAGCGTCTGCATCTCCCAAACCTTGCGTTCCCACATGTGGGACTTGGGCGAATCCCGGAGGAGCCCCCATGGAGTCGGCAAGGAAACGTATCAGCGACGGTGATTTACGCAAACCAATCCTCATAGTGAAATATATGTTCTCCAAGTCCCGTGCCACTGCAGTAATCTGAGATATTATGTCCATCAAGAGTTCCTGGAGATTTCCGGGAAAATGTAGATTAATTTGGATGCGGGTGCCAGGGGCGGGCTTGTGCTGGTCTCTATACCAGAGACAGCAACAACGCAAACATTGACGCAGCGGGTGGGAAATTGCATTCAATATGCCCATATTCTGGGCGGCAGTTACGACAGATTCGGACGTGGTCTTGCTCAATTAGATGGTGAATATCCCTGTGTTCGAAGACAGGTGACCGCGACTACGGTTCAACAGTCTTTCAATGGGATTCGGTATGGCATACGATAGTTGGGTATCAACAAATCAGCGTTATGACGGTGACTCCCACTAGTCGAAATGCATTCTCCACAGATTGTTTGATATTGCGTTGGACGGAGATCGTCGAACGAGTCGTCGTCCGACGTCCCGGGGAAACCCGTGGTGGTTGTTATTGGAAATTGTGTTCGGTCATTGAAGCTTGTGTTCGGTTATTGAATCCACTGTTGCCCCTTAGTTGGGAGCGCTTTTTAGGCCATTTTGGGGCATCGATCGAACAAGAAACAAACATTAGTTAGTGTTGCCATTCGGGAGCTCAACAAATTGCCTCTTGGGCGTTTGGAGCGGTCTTAGGCCCTCTTGAAACCGTTTTGGGGTTCTTTGGAGCTTTTCTGGGAGCCCTCTTGGAGTCATTTTGAGGCCTCGGATGGCCATCGGAAGCGAAAAGGCGAGAAAGCAAAACACGTATTTTCCTAAGGTTTTGGCCTCTTCGGGGTCTTTGGGGAGAGCTCTTTGGCCACTTGGAGCCGTCTTGGAGTGGTTTATTGTACGGTATATTGAGCCATTTGGGAGGTCATTTTAGGCTCTCCCAGGCGCTTTTGAAGTCATCTTCATCAGCACCTTTCCTCAAATAGGCCAACATCTTGTTAAGATCTAAATGAATGATTCGGCATTCTAGCCAAGGCTTGTTGGAGCATTTTGGGTGCCTCTGGAGGGTGTCCCGGAGCCTCTTGGGGATCTCTTCGGGGCTTCTTGAGAGCATATTGAGGTATTCTTGGGGTTTCGCGGCAATTTTTTGAAGCCCTCATGTGGCACCCTTGGGGGCCACTGCAGGAGAGGAGGGGGGTCATTTAAGGCACCCCCCAGAAACCAAAATGAGGTTAATATTTTAGTAAACCGATGATTTGGCTTCCTCGCCAAAACAATTTCGGACGCGGAAACGACTTGCGGACCCCTTTTTGTCCAAGTTTCGGGAAGGGGGTAGGAGGAAGCGTAACCCCTCCCCGAAAAATAAGAAGGGGTGAAAGAAAAAACGCTTTAAACCAAGCTAAGTTTAGATGGTTGGTGGTATACATTTTCCACAATGTAAAAAGCCTCGAGTGGAAACAAAGTATCGTGGAATGTCGGAATATTTGTAAATATGCCGCATTTTTATAGCCTTCTAGAAAATATTACGAATCCACGTCAAATAATTTGGATACATATGTATTGGGTTGGCGTGGGATTTGCTTAGGCGATTTTCGGAAAAGAAATCCCTGTCCACCCTATTCGCAACAGCTGAATTATAAAATTATTTTCCGATCATAACCAAAAAGCCGTTTATTTTTCTGGGCAATATTGTTTTGCGCTGGGTAATTCACCGCTCAAATTCAATGCAGATGCAATTTCGGGCCAAACATTCTTTGAAGAGCGGCTGAATGAAGCAGACGAGAATATCATCAAAAATATGAATACCGTGCTGGGGGCCTTGAGTTCCGAAACATTCAAAACCATATTCAACAAGCAATTGTTGGAACCGATACGAAGTGACATCACGGCTACCAAACAAAATGAGATCCCGAGAGAAGACCTCAACACCGTAAATAACCCCTATACAAAAGGATATTGAAGCGTGTGTCGGTATTGGAGACATTGTCCCGATCGTCACCAATAAAATTTGGAATGGCAGTGAATTCTACGACCAACTATTTCAGTTGGAAATGGAAATGCAAGCGATGAAACAGCAAGAGAACACACCAACACATCCTTACCGACCTGGAATCCACAACACAAATAGCATAAATAAGAAGTGAAACATCACGGCCGTGATCGGTATCATGCACGCTTTCCAGACCATGAGGCCGCAGAGAATTTGATACAATCAGAATTATTGCGTCTTAGCGTGTCAATGCCGACCAATTCATATTGCAAGGGGGATTTCAACGATGATTCATTGAATTTGCGAGCATTGATTGATGATCGAAATTTTGTGGTCAACCAACTTCGAAAAATCAGACTCAGCAAAAACAACGAACAAATTTGAGTTATAAGTGATCGTCCACCATAATATGGGCCGTACGCACCTATTATTTTGGCGTCAAATATTTGCTGAAAAACACCATGAGCGTAACATATCCAATACGTAATGATGTCACGGAACACACATACATGATCACAATGGGCGGGGAATTTGTATTCAACGTGAAGATAAAAGATGGCATGGTCATCTGCGAAAGGAGCAATATCGAATGGACCGATTCAGAAGATTTACGCAAAAATGACACGTTAATCGAGTTGACCAATACGTGCGATAATATTGCCCAGCGTGCCTCCAAGAACCAAGAACTTGAAAGGCAGTGCGAAAGGACAACCTAAGGGACCTACCCAAGATCCACGGCGGACACGAGCAGCCACCCGTAATGCTTGAGCCATATCGATTGATATACCGACACAGAATATTTACATGCCGTTACAAGCTCAAGCGTTTTCTTTTTATTTCAGTTTCTAAATTCTACACGTATCGATTCCCCCCACGCCCAGCTCTAAACCTCCAGTGTATACGTTCTAATTTTCACCCCGATACATTTCTCCTCGTTTCTTTTTCGCATAAGCGGTTCTGGATAAAGGCAAAGTTACAATTACCGTAAGAAGCTCGAGATCGACATGCACACATTCGTTTTCTATCTGCGCGGGTTCGGAGTGTTTACGTGGATAAACGGCTACACATTATCTTTCTCATGTTTTTCCGGTTTTTCCAGCATCAATCAGTTGTTCCCACTCCAATGTCCTCCTTTCCACCTCCACCCCCACCCATTCCACATCAACCTCCTCAGATCGATCTCCAGCGTCAACCAATCCAGCACCTTGACCTCCAACCTCTTGCGCGTGACTTTCCACCTCCACTTGCACTTGTCGACCTCCATCATCCCCCAACGAAAAAATTCAACTTCCAGCGTCCAACATCCAATTTTCCATCTCCACCTGCACTTGTCGACCTCCAGCATCCACCAGCGCAAAATTGCGACCTCCAGCGTCCAGCATGACCTCCAATATCCATCAGCGCAAAATTTCGACCTTCAGCGTCCAGCATCCGACTTTCCATCTCCACCTCCACCTGTCGACCTCCAGCATCCACCAGCGCAAAATTTCGACCTCAAACGTCCAGTATCCCACTCTCCACTTCCACCTCCACTTGTCGACCTCCATTGTCCACCAACGCAAAACTTCGACCTCCAACGTCCAGTATCCGACTCTCAACGTCCACCTCCACTTGTCGACCTCCACCGTCCACCAGCGCAAAATTTCGACTTCCAGCGTCCAGCATCAAACTTTATCTCCACTTGCACTTGCACCATCCACCAACTAAAAACTTCGACCTCCAGCGTCCAACATCCGACTCTCCACGTCCACCTCCACTTGTCGACCTCCAGCATCCACCAGCGCAAAATTTCGACCTCCAACGTTCAGCATCCGACTCTCCACTTCCTCCTCCACCTGTCGACCTCCACCGTCCACCAGCGCAAAATGCCGACCTCCCGTCCAGCATCCGACTCCCTACCTACACCTCCACCTGTTGACTTCCACGGTCCACCAATGTAAAACTTCGACCTCCAGCGTCCAGCATCCGACTTTCCACCTCCACCTCCACCTGTCGACCTCCAGCATCCACCAGCGCAAAATTTCGACCTCCAGCGTCCAACATCCGACTCTCCAACTCCACCTCCACCTGTCGACCTCCACTGTCCACCAACGCAAAACTTCGACCTCCAGCGTCCAACATCCGACTCTCCACGTCCACCTCCACTTGTTGACTTCCACGGTCCACCAATGTAAAACTTCGACCTCCAGCGTCCAGCATCCGACTTTCCACCTCCACCTCCACATGTCGACCTCCACCATCCACCAGCGCAAAACTTCGACCTCAGGCCTTCAGCATCCGACTTTCCACCTCCACCTCCACCTGTCGACCTCCACCATCCATCAGCGCGAAACTTCGACCTCCCGCGTCCAGCATCCGACTATCCACATATACCTCGTCAGATCGCAAAACAGCTTCCTCAACAGGAGCAGCAATTCAAAAGCAGCGCTGGTGGGGGGCGGGGAGGATACAGCAACACCGAGGGAGACCTGCCGGCATGCATGCACCACCAACGCCTTCAACAACGACTGGCCGCAATCACACAGCATGGCGCGGCAAAACCTGCATCAACGATGGCGTGCTCAAGCGTCGATGACCAGACAGAGAAGACGACTGCTTCTCCAACCAACCACTTCGACGAAGCACTGACGATAATCTACAAAAACGCCAGGAGCCTCACCAAGACGTGGCCATCGATTTACTCATATGCGAGCTCACAGACATACATTGGGACATTGTGGCACTCAACGAAACATGGCGCACTTCGACGCGAGAGATGTGGATTACCAAGCTTGGTGGACATGTGTTTGCAGCTGCCGGGCATGAGCATCCAACGAGAGGTGTCGGTTTCTTGGTGCACGCACGACACGCCCAACACGTCAAGAGTTTCAGTGCTGTTAAGGAGCGGCTCGCCTACATCGACATAAACCTACCACAATACCAACTCCGGATCACCACGGCATATTTTCCGCACGGTGGATATGGGGACCAGCACGTACAAATAATCTACGATATGATTTCGGCAATCCACGCCGACGCCACGAAGAGGAATAGAACGTTCATACTGACAGGCGACTTTAACGCGCGAGTGGGAAGACGGAAAGACAACATAGACGATGACTGCACCCACGACGCAGAGAAACGAACTATCGGCAACTACGGCCAGAGTGGGTGTAATCAACGTGGTGCCTGGCTACGGTCTTGGGCGTGCACGCGCAAAGTCAGCATCGCAAACACTATGTTTTGCAAACGCCCGCAGCATGTGTTCACTTACACGCGCCCCGGCTCGAAGAATACGCAAACCCAGATCGACTACATCCTTGTTGATCAACGTGCGCGGCATCTTATACTTGATGCGTTTGCATCGCCCACTCCCGACCTCGGCTCTGATCACCAAGCCGTGCACCTCCGACTTGCCGTGGACAACACCAAGCACCGCCCACCGCGACGGAAGAGACGAAGACACAAGCAAACGCGCCATCATCCACCTCGACAAGACGACCTAGATTTCCAGCGTCACTTGCGACAACTCTGATAGGCGACGGTGCATTGTACGACCTGAGCGACACATACGCACACACCGAACAAGCGATAGCAGCAGCATACAAAGAGTTCCAGGAAGAGCAGCAACAACACCAACAACAACAGACATACGACAAAGACGAAGACGACGAAGTCATCGGACTCCTACGGACACTCATCAAGCAGCGCAGGAACACACCGCACTTCGACGCAACCGCCAGAAAATCCCTCAGCAAAAGCATCATGCGACAACACCGGCTTATCAAGCGAGCTCAACGGCACTCTGAATTGAATGAAATTTTACGCAGCTTCCGAAATCTCAAAAAGATATTTGGCATCAAATCTAGCAGAAGTAAAGACATGATACCGAGCATGGCAACGAACGACGGGGACAGCGAGACGGACCGCCAAGGCATTGCAGACATCTTCGCCGACTTCTACAAACAGTTGTACAGACGTTGCGCAGAGACCGACGAGCCTACAGACGCCCAGCCGCACGGCGCACACAACAATGCACGACATCATGCGCACCACGGGATCCCACAGTTTACTCTAGAAGAATTGCACCACGCAATTACGCAACTCAAAAACGGCAAATGTAAAGACATTGCTGGTATCACCGCGGAGCTGCTCAAGGCCGGGGGAGACGTCATCGAATCACACTTGCTGAAGCTGTTCAACGACATCATAACGCCTGGGCGAGAACCCCCTGAACAATGGAGGCGCACAACAATCAATGTCATCTACAAGTCTGGCGACCCGCAACTACCCCATAATTACAGACCAACCGCCATTACCCCACTGCTATACAAACTGATGTCTCGATTATTATGCAACCGACTGGAGGCGCATTTCGAGACTGAACAATCACCTGACCAAGCTGGATTCCGAAAACGGGTTTTGCACAGAAGACCACCTCTTCACCGAGACGCTAGTGCACGAACAGTCTTATGAGTGGCAACTCCCTTTATGGGCCGCTGCAATAGACTTTAAGAAGGCTTTTGACTGCGTCGACCAGAGCCTTTGGAACGCACTTCGACAACAGAACGTGCCAGACTCATACATTTCCTTGTTGCAGAAATTTTATCAGGATCAGACCGCCACGGTCAAGACAGACGTCAGCAGCAAGGAATTCAGCATACAGCGCGGGGTTAAGCAAGGCGACCCGCTCAATGCTTACCTCTTCAACGCGGTGTTCGAGCACGTTTTCCGACAGGTCAAGCCTTCTTGGGAACGTAACTAAAGGCTTTGGCATCAAACTGGGGCACGGCAGGCATACACGACTTACCAATCTACGGTTTGCAAATGACGCGCTTCTCCTTGCACCCAACTTACGACAATTGAAGGTGATCCTTCGGGATCTGAAGAGAGAAGCCGGAAAGTGCGGGCTTGCACTACACCCAGACATAACCAAAATCCTTACCAGCCTCAGCAGTGTGAAGGACGGACCATCACACACACCAGCGTTGACGGCGACGACCTCGAAATTCTATGCGCAGACCAAACAACCAAATACCTCGGTCGCAAGCTCACGCTTCACGACAAACAGTACCACCACGCTGAACTCAACAACAGAATAGCATCTGGATGGCGCCGGTTCAACCAGCTCCGTGACGAACTCACCAACAAACGATACCCACTACACAGCAAACTCCGTCTTTTCAATGGAACTGTGACGCCTACGGTCATGTACGGGTCCGTATCCTGGACGATGACCAAGGACATGCTCCAAACCCTGACGCGTACTCAAAGACGGAGGCTGCGACTCATCGTGAACACCCCGCGACGCCGAGCATTTCGCAACGACGCCCCTACCGACAACACCGGCAACATCGACGCAGGAACGCACGCATACGACGGAAGCGAACACAGGACGAATTTCGACGACGACGACGAGTTTCATACGGACGGTGGCGACGACGACTTCGACCTCGAACCATGGGAAGTCTTTATCCGCAGAGCTACGCACACTGCCGCGGATATAGCAAAACGGGCCCGCGTGGATGAGTGGACTACGGTGTACTTTCGACGGAAATGGCGGCGGGCTGGGCGAGTTGCAAACCAACCGTGCGACAGATGGACCCGACTTGCTGCGACGTGGGAGCCAGACATCCACGACCACCGGCAAGCAGTCCGCAGGCACGGGCGTCAGAGGAAGCGGTGGGAAGACGATATCACGCAGTTTTTGACAGCGAAGATGCTTCTCGAACCTGGCAGCGGAAGATGGTATACAGTAGCACAAGACAGCGACCAGTAGAACAATTTGGAGCAAACATTCCTACGACACACACAGCATTGACCACAACTCCCACATCTGTGATTGAGGGCCCCGGCCCGCCCGCGCCGGCCTTCCAGGCCCCGCCCCCCGGCGGACTCAGGCGCGCCTCGCCTCGCCTCGCCTCGCCTCGCCCCGCCCCTCTATTTGTGGTTGGACTTGTTTTTTCAAGACTTGCCCCTTCAAGAAAAGGTTGTCGACCCCAACGACAACGTGTCGCAAACTAGCCGTCCAAAAAGCACATTCTTCATCGAATGGTGGCGCAATCTTAGCGCAAAAGCGTTTCGAAATGTCGGGGTAGCAGCGTAGAGGGGAGAAGCGCAAAACACCAAAAAACCGATCGGCCCCCAAACCATCAAAACCAAACATTCCGAACTCAAACAAATCAAAACTATAATCAACTTTCAAACGGGCAAACAACCCAAAATTTTCTTGCCGGAGACCCACCATCTGTTTTGGATACACAAGCCCCAAAAACAATGTAAGCGGAATGTGGGCGAGCACGTTTGGATTGCGTATTGATTATTTACCGATTGGCCTTGGTACGATATACCTTTTTCCGATTCCACACAATGATCAACCATTAAGTTGTGAAGCTCCACGTGTAATGTCGCTGTAAACTT
>CAUYUJ010015491.1:270330-329720 GCA_963575745.1 Prorocentrum cordatum | reverse complement strand
AAATCCTGGTCAGAGCGCGCCCAGGAGCGTGGCGGGGCTACCCCCGATCACCCCGCTTCTAGAATTCCGCCCATCGCCTGTCGAAGCGGTGGTTCGCACTGGACAATTTCTTCATGTTTGCGGCGCACTCCCTGCTGTAGCGCTGCAGCTTAATATTTTTCTGGAAACGAGCACGGTACACGTCGCTGTGTTGGATGCGCTTCATGATTGACGTTCTTTTAAGGATGAAAGTCTCCGAGATTTGCTTTAAGTACGGGTCTCGCAGCCACGTTCTCGAGGTGATCCTGGGAAAACCTCAAATGTTGCCTCATCCCCTGCTCGTTCCGCTCACCCCATGCTCGCTATCTCCCTCATGCACCCTCTCTCTTCTTCACGTCCTTCCCACGTGCTCGATATCATCGTGTCCCTGCGCCCGCCAGTATATCACGTTGCCGGGCCGTCGAGCCCCCCCGGGTTCGCCAGGGCCGCGAGCCCCGCCCCCCGCCCCTGGCCGGCAGGCAGGAGGGGGGGGGCGGAGGAGGGGGAGGAGGAAGATAGGGGGGAGGGCGGGGAGGGAGGAGGTCAAGACAAAGCAAGGGGAAACAATGGAGGAGGAGGAGGAGGAAACGGAAGAGGGGGAGGAGGATGGGGCGGGGAGGGGATGGTCATTCATGATTTCGAAGGCCCTTGGGTCCTGCGGGAGGCGCGCGCTTTGTCTTTGTTTTGCACTCGCAAGTTGCAGAAAAAACCTTCTTCGAAATGCTCATCGCACGAAGCGACCCGAGTCCCCTTGAGGAGTTTTGCCGCCAATTGTTCGTCTGACGCAGCATCTGCGTCGAATAATTCAACGATGGATCTACAATGCTGCAGCAACTCGTCGTCGCACGAATTCTTGGGAGGTCTGGTGCAGTAAGGCGCGCCTTTCCCAGGCGTGCAAAACGAAGTCAGGATATCGATCGTAGCGCGCCTCATCCCAATTGCATCCAGAGTGTAATCTTTTGCCAGATCGACGCCTCCCAAAACTCCAGCAAACGGGGTCAAGTCCGTTCCGCAACTAGTGAAACGGACAGCAAATCTACCTTTTCTCCCGTCTTGGTGGATGCTGGCGACTGTGCTCTTGGCAAGTTCAGCACGTTTGCGGTCTCTCGCCGCCTCCCCCAGACACCACTTCATAGCCCGTAGCTTTTTTCTGCTGCCCAGGCCTTTGATCCGCCACCGTGCCTTGGCGCGTTGATGCGCGGGGGAATGCCAAGGGCTACCTGGTAGGGTTTCTGTAGTCGTCTGAGGGGCCACTCCCCCCAACAATGATGATGATTGTGATGATGATGATGTTGGTGATGGTGGTGATTATGCTGATGATGATGGTGTCCCGATGATGCTGATGATGATGGTGATGGCGTTGCTGACGATGGTGTCGATGATGATGGCGTTGATTGTGATATCGCTTGCGATGTCGATAGGGATGCAGATACTGAGACCGAATGTGAGGTCGATTGGGAGGTCGATAGTGAGATCGATATTGAGATCGATAGTGAGATCGATATTGAGATCGGCTGTGCGATCGATCGGATGAAATCGATCGAATGACACCGATCGGGTGACGTCGGTCAAGCGAGACCGATAATGAGATCGATAGTGGGACCGATCGAGTGAGACGTCGGTTCCCCCCCAAAAAAAAACCTCCTTATCACCCGAATGGTGGTCGTATATGTATATGCGCGAATGCGCCTCTTTGGGGGGCCCTCTTCTTCTGTGGGCCCTGTTGTTGGAGCCGTCTTCTTGGGGGCCTCGTGTAGCCGTCTTGGGGCATTCTTGGGCCGTCTGAGGCCTTGGGGAAAGCTTCGCGGGGCCCCCGTCCAGGTCCAGGAATGCCCGGGTGGGCTTCCCGGGCCGGCATGGAAGCCCTGGAGGGCCCCAGGCAGGGAGGCGCCATGTTCGCCTGGGGACATCCCGGAGTAGTAGTAGTAGTTGGGGCGATGCATCCAGCGAAGCGCGACGGTCGGGACTATCACCGCAACCATCAGCATTATCATCATCAACATCGTCATCATCATCATCGGGGCACCATCATCATCATCATCCGAACACAACCATCATCATCATCATCCCATCTCATCATCATGATCAAGCACAACACCATCAACATCATCACCACCATCCGGACACCATCATCATCATTGGCAGCATCCTCAACGTCATCATCAACATCGGAAAACCATCATCATCGCCACCATCATCACCATCACCACCGCCATCATCAACATCATCGGGACACCACCATCATCAATATCATCAGAATCACCATCATCATTGGGCCACCACCATCGAAATCATCATCATCATCACCTCATCATCATCCCATCACCAACATCATCATCATCAGGACACCATCATCGTCATCAGCAATATCATCACCATCACCGGGGCACCATCATCATCACCATCATCAACATTATCTTCATCACCACAATCACCATCATCATCGGGGCACCGTCATCATCATGTTCATCATCAACAACATCAAATCATCTGGCCACCATCAACATTATCAGGATCATCAACATCATCATCATCATCGGGGCACCATCATCATCATCACCATCATCAGCAACACCACCATCAACATCGTCACATCATCGGGGCACCATCACTATCACCACCATAACCATCAACATCATCATCATCATCAACAACATCGTCAACATCAGCATCAACATCATCATTTCCATAATCATCATCATCGTCGGGACACCAACATCATCACCACCATCAATATCATCATAATCATCGTCAACATCATCAACATCATCATCATCAACATCATCATCATCATCGTCATCGGGACACCGGCGGGGCACGGGCGGGACACCGGCAGGGCACCGCGCGCCACCGGCCCTCGAGCGGGGCGCCGGCGGGGCGCCGCGGGGCACCGGCTGCTGGAAGGGAGCCGTTTGGTCTGACCGCGCCTCAGCTACTACAGGAGACGTATTATTTCTCGCCCGCCCACGCAGCTTCGCCTCGCCCGCGCGCGCGGCACGCACGAACACGAAAGTGAAACCGATTTCCCAGTAGGAGGGGGGGCTATCCGTTTCACTTCGATCTCACCCCCTCACCTCCGATTTTGTGCTCGCTTTGGGGGCGATCTGTTGTCTGGGAGCCGCATTGGTTGGGCCCCTCTTCTTCTTCTTGGGGGCGTCTTCGGGCCCTCCTGGGCCCCTCTAAAAGCCCTAGGAAGGGCCCGGTGGGGCCCCAAGAAATCCCCGCCAAGAAGACAAGGCAAAGAATAGGCCCAGAGAGGCCCCCAGGAAGCCCCACGGCTCCCAGGAGGCCTGCAAGAAGAGGCCCCCAGGCAGGAAGCCCCAAGAAAGAGGCTCCAAGAAACCACCAGGAGGCCCCCAAGAAGACGCTCTCGAGAGGCCTCAACACTGACTGTCTCCAACATGCCCCCGAGAGGCCTCCCGGGAAATCACGGCGAACATCCAAGAGGCCCATAACCCACAACCCAGGCGCGGTGGCAGGACTTGCCGTAGGCAGCTGGATATCTCCCGTGCACTTGCCTTTCCTCGTGAGCTGGAGGACCTGTGCGAACATGTCCGTTGTTGGTGCAACCTCTGGGGGGATGATGTCGGCGGCATCTGGATCCATCCCTCTCCAGAGTTTAGTCGCCCGCAAATGTAACTTAGTCTGTTCATGACCTTTCAAGGAAGACTTCTGCAAGTTGACTACATCGATATTGCACCTGCCCCAAGCAGTATTCGTGTTGGCTGACATGCACACCACGCACCCAAAAAATATTATCCGCCGCCTGACCAGGCGCTCGCGCGGCGTCTGGTAAATTTGGCGATACGTCTGAAACTAGGACGCCGTCTTGGCAAGGCCCCCGGCGGCGAGGCCAAACAAATCGAGGGCCCCGAAAAACCGCTGGCATTTAAAGCAGGTCCGCATGTTTTTCCTTACCTAGGCTCTGCCTAGAAGGGTTCTTACCCTGTATGCTTAAGGGGCCGGGCAGTGCCCCCCGCCCCGGGCGGTTCCCCCAGGATCCGCCCCGCGGTTCCCCCAGTTGCGCCCTCCTCTGGGTTCACCCAGCTTAGCTTAGCTAAGCTTATCTTAGCTTAGCTAGCTTATCTCAGCTTAGCTTAGCTTAGCTTAGTTTAGCGTTGCGTTGCCTAGCTTAGCTTAGCTTAGCTTGCTTCATCTTAGTTTAGTTTAGCTTAGCTGAGCTTAGCTTAGCCTAGCAGCTTAGGTTAGCTTAGCTTAGCATAGCATAGCTTACCTCAGCTTAGCTTAGCGCAGCATCACGCAGCGCAGCATTAGCACAGCACAGCATAGCATTGCTCAGCACAGCACAGCACAGCACAGCACAGCATATAATAGCTCTGCATAGCCTAGCATACTGTAGCATATCATAGCATAGAATAGCGCAGCATATCGTAGCATATCATAGCACTGCTTACCATAGCACAGCACAGCATAGCACAGCATAGCACGGCACAGCACAGCATATCATAGCGAAGCATAGCATAGCATAGCGCAGCACAACATAGCAAAATCATCACCATTGCGAGGAGTGTAGATGTAGATGTAAACGTAGATGTAGATGTAGGTGTAGATGTAGATGTAGATGTAGATGTAGATGTAGGTGTAGATGTGGATATAGGTGTAGATGTAGATGTAGATGTATATGCAAATGCAGGAGATGTAGGTGTAGATGTAGATTATTATATGTGAGTCTCGCTGTTGATGTTGATGTAGATGTAGACGCAGGTGTAGATGTAATGTAGCTGTTGGTGTAGTAGATGTAGATGCTGTTTTCCTAAACGCTCCAACTCCTAGGCAGGGTCGCACTGGGATAAGTCTTTCTCTTGGCGGGGGCACGGCGGTCGCTAGCGGGAGCGCGCGGTACATTGTTCTTGTCGTAGGTTGTGTGAATCCAACTCTGGTTAGACTCTGGCAGGGGGTATGATGGGAGCCATTTGCGCTTTCTCGATGCCCAGAGACAATGCCCGCAACCCCGGACGTTGCAGCTCTCCCAGTGAATTCGGTCGGGGTCGGTAGTGCTCAACTTGGCGACGTACGTGGCGTTTTTAGATGGTTGGCGGGAACCGCATTTGACCACTTTGTTGTAGCGAGCCTTCAATGGAACCCCGGGCGGTCTGGTCACGGGGTGCGGCGATGAAGGAGGAGGCGCTGGGGTCCGAGGGGAAGAAGATGATGATTTCGTCGACTGTGCCCCGGTCCTGGGTGGCGGGGGGTTCGCCTGAAACGTTGAAAACTCGCTAGGAGGGCCCCGGCCCCTTGTTGGTGCTTGGGGTTCACGCGGGGATTTCCGTAGTCAGTTGTTGTTAGCCCCCCCCCCACCCCCGTCGTAAACTCACAGCAGGCCTAAATAATGAGTAGAGGTCTCCCAGAGGCCCCATGGAGACCCCCGCCGGCCCGCCCTCCTTGGGGCAGCATGATGGCGCGCCCCAGCCCCTGGGGGCAACAACCAACGTTGGGGACAACAAATTCGGTCACATCGCGCGGCGCACACCAGCGACAGCATCGCACGGCACGCACCAGCGACAACGAAGAAGACGCAGTACGCACGAGCAACGAAAAAAAAACATCGAACACACCCGCAACAAAAATCACGCGGCACACATAGCCCAGCCACCAAAAACATCCGGAAAGCCAGGCCCATAATAAACCATTCCCTAACGCGCGGCCCTTAAAACGCCATCCTAGAAAAAGCCCGGCCCAAAAACGCCCAAATAAAGCCCGACCTTTGGAGCAGTCGTAAAGCCCAGCCCTGAAACATCCCTAAAGCCCGGCCCATGCAACACCCCTAAAACGTGGCCCGTAAAACATCCTTGAAGTCAGGCCCCTAATAAAATATCCCTACGACCTGGCCCCGACAAAATCCTTGAAGCCAAGCCCTAAAACAGCCCTAGATCCGCTCAGCAGCACACGCTGAAAACCCAGATCACACGGCGCACACCAGCAACAAAAATCACACAGTACACATCAGCAACATTAACAACGACACCAACAACAACGCGCTCACGGAACTGGCGCATCACGTACCACACAGAACACACCGCCAACAATAATCACACAGCACGCACCGCCAACAACACCGCGCACCACACAGAAACCACAGAGCACGCTCCAGCAAAAATGTCGCGCATCACGCCCCAGCAGAAAAAACGCAACGCAGTCAACGCCGACAACAAACATCACACAGCACACACCGAACGACAACAAATACACAGCACGTCGTGGAGCCCTCTTGTTGGGGCCATCTTGAGGCGCTCTAGGATCGGATTGGGGGGTGCCTGAATTCAAGCTTTTCGGAGCCATTTCCTTGGAGCCCCTGGGAAAATCGGGGGTTGCTTTTTCCGCGACCACGACGACGACGAAGACGTTGGCGACAACGCCGGTGCCGAGCCCGACTGACGGCGGTCCCAAGTCGAGGCCGCTTGGTTGCCGGCTGCAGGTCGGGCCAGTCCGAATCCACCCTGCCTGGGGGCACCACGGTTGGTGGCAGGAGGCGGTGGAAGGGGGGGCGGGCGGGCGGAGCGACGAGCGGCGGGGGGATGGATAAGTTACACCAGAGAAAACCCCAATCAGTGGATTTCTGACATGTGTCGCAGGTACCTCGATCGGTCCGCATCGCGCCCCAGTCTAGTTCAAATATACATTGTAGTTTGGCATAGTTGTTCAATCATCATCTCTCTACGTAGCACCTCGTGGGGCCATCTTGGGCCAGCATGGGCCAGCTCGGGGCCGTCGTGGGGCCATATTGGGGCCATCGTGGACCATTGTGGGGCCACCCTGGGCCATGTTGATGGGGCCATATTGGGCCATTCCTACTACTAGGGTCATGGCCATGTCCAACTCGGAGTTTGACAACATGGGGTCCACCGGAGCCACATTGGGGCCATCGTGGAAGCGTGTCGGGGCCATCGTGGACACGTCCTCCTCGGGCCATGGCCATGTCTTCTAAGTGTAGGGTTATAGGGCTATTCTACACCTATGGAGCTATATGGCTTTAGGGTGATAGGGCTGTGCGGATGTATCAACGGGGCATGTGTCCGCATTATATCTAGACGCTTCGCGTATCCCCACCAGCCCATCCAGAAACGACGCCCAGGAAAATTGACGGAAGAAGGGAAGCAGAGACGCACATAGTAGTGAAACAGAGCAGGCAACAACTGTGAATTGGGATATATTTGTGGCGAAGGTTGAACGTGTTATTGATGGTGTTATTGATCCTGATGGTATTGTTGCTGCTGTTGCTGCTGATTGCGTTGCTGACGTTGCTGATGGTGGCGATGGTTCTCGGATGATGCGTAGGCGGATAAGGGGGAGGGGGAGGAGGAGAAGGAGGAGAAGAAGGAGGAGGGGGAAACATGACGAACATACATAATATCCTCTTAGGACGTATATTCTTGGGACTTGTGTTGGAAACCTCGTGGAGCGTCTGGCTGGGGGGATCACGGGTGCCTCGGGGATCGTCGTGAAGCATCTTCGGGGTCTCTTGGAGATCTCCTGAATGCATTTCGGAGCCCCCTTGGGATATCGCTTGGGCGGTTTTTGGAGGCCGCGTGGGACGTCTTCTTGGGGGTCTCGCGGCGGTCCTGAGGGACTCGTGGGCGTCTTGGGTGCTTCGGGGAGGCTTCGCGGGGCCGCCCGGGGTCCTCGCGGGGGTCTCTTGGGGGCATCGTGGGGCCATAGTAGTGCTGGGGCCATTATCGTGGGGCCGCATGGGCGCATCGGGGGGCCATCTTCTTGGAGGACATCGATCAAAGAAAGGGGGGCCCTAATAATTACGCCCCCCCTCCTTGTCGGGCGCTCCTAAATTGCATCCTGAACCCATCTTTGGGCGCTATTGGAGCGCTCTTGGGCACTATTGGGGCCATGCTACTAGGGCTATAATGGGCCCATCTTGGGGCCAGTTTGGGCCATCGTGGAGCCATCTTGAGGCGCCGGATGGCCATCGGAAGCGAAACGACAACGAGAAGGCACATATCAGTGGTTTGCCTTCGGTGTTTGAAGAAGTGCGGCTTCTTGGGGGCATCATTCGTCTTGGGAAGTGGGCTGGCATATTAGTGGAACCATCGTGGGCCGACATTGGGGCCTATTGGAGCATCTTCGGATGCATCTGTAGGAAAATTGCTATTCGGATATATTGAGCCATCTTGTAGCCAATCGTGGGCTCTCCGAGGCGATATTGGAGCTGTCGCGGGCCTGCTTGGGCGCTCCAACACGTCGCGAACTCCACCGTCCAGGTCCAGGGGAGAGGGTAGGGGGAGGAGCAAACCCTCCCCCGAAGAGGAAGAAGGAGTTGGAAGAGGAAATTCTATAATAAACCACCTACGCCCACAAGGAGGGCTGGTGGGAGTTGTTGCCCCCGACGTTCTGGGGTTCACTAGAAAATTATACGACCCAAATTATTGCCCCCAGGGGCTGGGGCCGTTTTTTGCATATCCAAGCGTCCTCAAGGAGCCATCGCGGGGCCAGCTTGGGCCATCTATCTCGGGGCCATCGCGGGGCCGCCCCACCCACCGCCCACCCACCGCCCACCCACCACACATACGCCTACTACTACCACCACCCACCCACCACCCGCGACGATCCACCCACCCACCACCCACCCACCACCCACCCACCACCCACCAACCATCCGAATATGCTTGGAACCCGAAACGAGGACCTCGGAAATCTCAGCCAGCTACCGACATCATCGGCGGGACACGTTCGCCAAATCGTTCAACCTCCGCTTGGGCCCCTTCTTCAGCGCAAGCAATGATTGGGGAGGGTCAGCTTTTTCCTGTCGAAGAGGTGTGAAACAAAAAGCTGGACAGGGAGGCCACCGCGGGAGGTTCGTTTTTTTTTTTTTTTTTTTTTTTTGTTTTTTTTTTTTCGACCCGTCCCTTCGTGACAGCCTGCTCCCGCGCAGCGACTGCCCACAGCATCAGTCAGCGCGGCGAGGCTGAGCGCGGCGCCCACCGCCGCGCCCCTGAACTTGATGCGACCAGATTATGATGTATTCGTCCAGGGCGGCAGGGGCGCTGGATGGCGTATTCGTCCAGGGCGGCAGGGCGGCAGGGGCAGCACAGAAGGAAGGATGATGATGATGATGAGGAGTTCATGCATCGCCAACATGGCCCAGCTTGTTCCCGACCTAGGCTCTGCCTAGAAGATAAAAGGGTTCTTACTCGCTGGGCTTGCCCAGTCCCCGCCTTGCGGTTCCCCCAGTAGTAGTAGCACCCACTTATTCTAGCGTTGCGTATATCATCTTAGCCCAGCTTAATTTAGCTTAGCTTAGCTTAACGTAGTTTCATCGTCTTAGCGTCGCGTAGCTGTAGCTTAGCTTACCTTAGCTTAACTTAGCATAGCATCGCCCAGCATAACATAGCATAGCGCAGCATAACATATCATAACATAGCACAGCGCAGCATAGCACAGCATAGCATAGCATAGCGCAGCATAACATAGCATATCATAACCTAGCATAACAGAGCGCAGCCTAGCGTAGCATAGCATCATAGTGCAGCACAGCGCAGCATAGCATAGCACAGCACAGCATCCACTACTTTTTTTGCTGCTGCTAGTAGAGGCTCCAACTCACTCCTCCTAGGTAGGGTCGCACTGGGATAATTTCAAAACAAGTCAGTGCCTTCCGAACACCAACAGGGAGGGAAAGGGAGGAGGAGGATGGGGGGGGGAGAGAAACGGCTCGCCGGGCCCATTCGGCTGCCTTCAGAACGAAGGAGGAGGAGGAGGGCGAGCACAGCTTGCTGACCAAAATCAATTGTTTTTCAATTTGTTTCGGGGGGGGGTGGCGAGAGCCGCGTGCAAAAAAGATAGCGCTCTCGGCAGCGGTGGACGTCCACCGCCGGCGAGGGGGAAATTATTTCCGATCCCGCAGATGGCGAGAACACATCTTGATTTCACACCCTCCCTCGGCAGCTGCGGTTTTCAAAAAAAATGTTCCCTCGGCAGCGGTGGGCGTCCACCACCGGCGAGAGCTCAATGTTTTTTTTTTTTGTTTTTGCAACGACATCTCGGCAGAGCCGACCTCAGATTTTGTCAGGATCAGGGTTTCCGAAAAAGAAAATTGAAATGGGGCGGAGGGCGATGAAAATAAAGAAGCCACGCTGCAAGGTTGCAGGGCCAATCGATAGGGCATGGCTTCGGACCCCGCCCCCCCGTGGAAAGGATCGATGGGTCCCAGGTAGGGCGATGTCATGATGATGATGATGATGATGATGATGATGATGATGATGATGATGTACCATCGCTGCCCCGCCCCAGCATGGCCCAGCTGTCTTCGTAATGACATGTTAGAAGAAACCTAGAAGCGGGGGGGGGGGGTGATGATGGGGAGGAGGAGGAGGAGGCGGAGGATAAGGAGGAGAAGAAGAAGAAGGAGGGTCAGGTATCATCATCACAACCCTGCATGTTGCTGCGCCACGGCATAACATGGCGCAATCCTGAGAACAGCAGCGCTGAACACCGCGCTAATCATCACACCAGCCTCCTGAGCGTAGGTGTTTTTTGGGGAGTTGCCTCTTCCAACCTCCATCTTCCCCGTCGGGGAGGGTTATTTTACCCCTCCCCCTACCTCTGCCCCTCCTGGACCTGGGCGACGGGTTTCGCGACGCGTTGGAGTGTCCAAAAACGGGACCCAAAACGGCTCCAAGAGCGCCTCGCAGAGCCCAAGATGAGCTACAAGATGGCCCAAGCTGCTAGCATACTATTCCTCACCATGATGCATCCGAAGATGCCCCAAGCGGCACCAAGGCCGCCCCAAGAAGACGGCTCCAAGAGGCCAAAGAGCTTCGCAAGGAGGCACCCAAGAAGAAGCCACATTCTTTCAAACACCTTAGAAGGGAAACCACTGATGTGCGCCGTCTCTTCTTTTCGTTTCCGATGGCCAACCGAGGCCTCAAGATGGCTCCACGCGGGCCCAAGAAGAGGGCCCCGACGGGGTGCCCAAGAAAAGAGCCCCAGGACGACGGCCGCAAGAGCGCCCAACAAGAGCGCTCCACGAGCGCCCCAAGAAGAGGGGTTTAGGATCTAGGGTGCGATTTTAGGAACTCCCGAGGGGGGGCCGCAATAATAATTAAGGAACCTTCTTTTTTTTCTGATCGCTGTCATACAAAGATGGCCCCACGAGGCGCCCAGGAGGCTCCGAGAAGAAGAGGCCCCAAGATGGCACCGAGATCGCCCCAAGATGGCCCCTAATAATAAGGGGCCCCCAAGATACCCCTAAGAGGACCCCAGCCGGCCCCAAGAGGCCTCCCCGGGGCACCCAAGGCGCCCAAGAGTCCCTCAGGACCGCGAAAAGACCCCCAAGACGTCCCAAGAGGCCACCAACAAAGCGCCCAAGAGATATCACAAGGGGCTCCGAGAGGCATTCAAGAGACCTCCAAGAGACCCCGAAAAAGCTTCAAGGTGATCCCCGAGGCGCCCAAGATCCCCCCCAGACGCTCCAGGAGGTTTCCAAAACAACTCCCAAGAAACATCATAAGAGGATCTTATGCTCGTCATGTTTCTTCCTCCTTCTTACCATTGGGTCTGTTCTCCTCCTCCTCCCCTCCCCCCCCCCCCATTATTATTATTATTACCCGCCTACGCATCATCGGAGAACCAGCAGCAACAGCACTGGCAGCAGCAACGGCAGCAGCAGCAGCAGCAGTACCAGCAGGTGCAAGAAGAGCACCAGCAGTAACACTTGCAACCTTCGCCACAAAAGATCTCCCAACTCACCGGAGTTGCCCGCTCTGGTTTATGTGCGTCTCTTCTTCCCTTCTTCCGTCAGCGTTCCTGGGCATCGTTTCTGGATTGGTTGGTGAGGATGATACGCGAAGCGTCTAATTTTTTCAAAGCAGCGAAGCAGCATCACCTGCTGCAGCCTCTAATCATCAATTAACGGGGTTCTTCAACGTCGCAGCGAAGAAACCCATCGCCTTGAACATCTGAGTCAAGATCCGCGCCGTTGTCTTCACGTCCATCGAATTTCCGACCATCATTCTCATCTGGCGATCTGACACGCGCTCTGGCCTGACGAGGCGCGCTGTGCCCCGCTCGATGCCCTGGAGCTTCATCATCTCGTTCAAATTGAGATACCTACTGCGGGAAAACAACCAGTAAGAATTCCCTCCTGCGTGTTGGCGGGTTAGGCATGGGCACACGTTCTTCATCAGGTTCACCCTCCGAGTGAGGCCCATCATGAGGTCGCCAACGTAGTTTCCTCTCTTCAACTTGCTCGCTGCGTTCGGGCCGCCGATCTTCTCCAGGCACTTCGTGTAGTTGGCGAGGGCGGTCCTGGATTCCGGGAGGGCGGTGCCTTTGTTGTCGGCATCGAGGTACTTGTCCAGGGGATCCACGGCGAGGGCGTCGGCGGGCCACGTGAAGCAGCCGAATTGCTCCTCCAGCGATTTCCATATGCCGACTATGAAAAGCCGGCGCCGGGAGTGGGGAAGGCCAGATGTAGTCTGGGAGTCTAGAACCTTGTAGTACAAGTTGTAGCCCTTGGACCCTTTGCCCTTGATCTCCTGGAGGGCGGACAAGATCTTGTGGAATGTGTGCGCGTGGCTGGTGAGCAGCCCTTCGACGTTCTCTAACAAAAACCCTTCGGGCAACAGCGCCTTGATCCCAGCCACCACGTACTCGGCAATGGAACGATGATCGTCTGCACCCAAACCATAGCCTTCCATCGAGAAGGGCTGGCACGGGAAACCTGCCGTCAACAAGAAGAGCTGGTCATCAGCGGTGATGGCCTTAGCGAG
Source organism: Prorocentrum cordatum (assembly GCA_963575745.1). Lineage (NCBI taxonomy): Eukaryota > Dinophyceae > Prorocentrales > Prorocentraceae > Prorocentrum > Prorocentrum cordatum. Next base: position 316,962 of record CAUYUJ010015491.1, on the reverse strand, counting down.
CTGCTGCACGTTGATGCCCTTGATGTCGCCGAAGACGTTGCCGCGGCGAAGGCCACGGTGGTTCTTTTCGAGAACCAGGCGGCATAATCCGTCAACATCACATGCGAATGCGTTCTCGAACTGCGGCGCGATCCTCAAGGACTCCAGCGCCAACCATGGGGCGTCGTAGCCCGAGCAGAAACTCCCGACCAGATACTTGCCATTGCTGCCCAACGCAACCTGAATGAAGGGAGGCGCAGCACAACAACGGGGCGCGGCTGCAAAAACAACCCAGTCATCTCAACAATCGTTTACGTGGGCGGCGCCAAAATGGCGGAGGCGGAGGAGGCACTCGGATGTCACTACAAAGGGGGCACGCAAGTAACATCTTTTCGGGGCGTGAGGTTGGGCATTGTTTGCACGCCCTCCTATCATTTCCCCGTCTCCTCCTCCTTGCAATTTGGCACGCGCCCGCAATGATTCAAATGGAGAGACGTTTGAAATTCTCAACGCTTCGCGTATCCCCACCAGCCCATCCAGAAACGATCAGCAGGGGGGCCGGTGAATCAGGGGCGGCAGAACGCATGCAGTCGCACAGCCGTCTTCGAGAACACAATCATCACACATAGCTTCCCGCATTGAAGTTTAAGGTGGCAGCCGGTGCAAATTACGATGGTGCTTCGATGAGAGGTGAGGGGTATTATTTCGATGACTCGCAATGGCTGTTGCACTGATTCCCTACCTAGGCTCTGCCTAGACAGGTTCTTACCCTGTGTGCTCAAGGGGCTGGGCAGTGCTCCCCGCCCTGGGTGCTTCCCCCAGGGCCCGCCCCGCGGTTCCCCCAGTTGCGCCCCCTGGGCTTACCCAGCTTAGCTTGGCTAAGCTTAGATTAGTTAAGAGTAGCTTAGCTTGGCTTAGATTAGCTTAGCTCCGCTTAGCTTATCTCATTTTAGCTTAGTTTAGCTTTGCCTAGCCTAGCCTAGTTTAGCTTAGCTTAGCATAGCTTGGCGTACCTTGACTTATCTCACCTTAGCTTAGCTTAGCTTAGCTTAGCTTTGCTTAGCTTAACTTAGCATAGCTTAGCTTACCTTAGCTTAGCGCAGCATAGCGCAGCTGCTAAGCATTAGCACAGCATAACATAACATAGCAATGCCACGTATATCATAGCATAACTTGCATAGCATAGCATAGCGCATCATAGTATAGCATAGCGCAGCATATCATATCATACCATAACATAGCAGTGGTTAGCATAGCACAGCGCAGCATATCATGGCATAAAACAGCAAATCATAGCATATCATAGCGCAACATGGCATAGTATAGCATAGCATTGTATGGCATAGCATAACGCAGTACATCATAGCAAAAACCAACATCAATGCGAACTTGTAGATGTACATGTAGATGTAGGTGTAGATGTGGTTGTGGATGTAGGTGTAGATGTAGATGTGGATGTAGATGTGGATGTAGGTGTAAATGTAGGTGCTCATGTAGATGTAGATGCGAGTTTCGCTGTTGATGTTGGTGTAGCTGTAGATTCAGGTGTGTATGTAAATGAAGCTGTCGGTGTAGATGTAGATGCTGCTTTCCTAAATGCTCAAACTCCTAGGTAGGGTCACACAGGGATATTTTGAATATTAAACTCGCGTGCGTTCCGAAACTTGGAGACATCTTGGGGCCCTCTTGGGATTATCTTGGGCCCCTCTCGGGGCATCTTGGGGCTCTTTCTTGGGGCTATCATGAGGTCCTCTTAGGGCCTTTGTGGGGCGCTCGTGGGGTCCCATTGGGGCATTATTGGAGCCCTCTTGGGGCTCTTTTGGAAGGTCGCGGGGCCATCTTGGGGCTCTTTGGGGGAGTTCTGGGAGGCCTCGCGGGGCCGTCTTGGTCCTCATGGCTACAAAAGAAGAACAGGGGGGGGCGGGCAATTCTTGCCCACCCCCTCCCCTCCCCATTCGGGAGCTCAAGCGTGCAGTCTTGGGACCATCTTTTTGGCCCGTTCCCGGAGCGCTCTTGCTTGGGCGCTCCTCTTGGGGCCGTCTTGGGGATCTCTTGGGCCCCTCGCGGGGCTGCATTGTGCCATCTTGGGGCCATCTTCTCGAGGCCTCAAGAGCCCGTCGGATGCGAAAAAGAGATAAGCCAAAACACATAGATGTCCCTTCGGTATTTGAAAGATGTTGGCTTCTTCTTCTTCTTCTTCTTAGGGGGGTCGTTGGGGGCCTCGGAGGGCACTTGAAACCGTCTTGGGGCCGTCTTGAGGCCTCTTGGACGCGTGTCTGAAGCTATATTGACCCGTCTACCGCTATCTTGGGCCATCGTGGAGGCCATATTGCGCTCTCGGAGGCCCTCTTGGAGCCATCTTGGGCCATCTTGGACGCTGCTATGGGCCCGCCTCCCCCCCCCCCCCGTCCAAGCGCAGGGGGGGGGGCAAACCTCCCGAGCAGGGAAAGGCAGGAGGTTGGAAAGGGAAGCGCCCTAGTAGACCACCCGCGCCCAGAGGGCTGGTGTGATATCAGCACCCTCCTCCTCCTCATCCCCCTCCCCCTCCTCATCCCTTCCCTCTCCCCGCGACCTCCCCGGCCGCCCTGGTCATCTTCCAGCCCCGCGACCTTCCCAGCTCTCCTCCTCCCCCCCCCCCTCCTCGCCATCCCCCCTCATCGTCATCCTCATCCTTCTTATCTTTCTCCGTCTCCTGCCCATCATCTTCCTCCTGCCCGGCGGGCCCCCCCTGACTTTGGACCCCAAGTTGGGCGGCGCGATTGGAGAGGAGGCGGTTCGACCAGCCCGCGGCCTGGCCGACAGCTCCGCACACAGCGATGGGGTCCGGGACCGGGATTGGATGGCGCCGACTCGTTGTTGGCGTCGAGGCTGGTCGCTTTTTGGTGATCAATCTGGCTGCGGCGGCGGGCTTCTTATTCGTCATCAGCATCGCCCGCGGCCGGCCGTTGGGGCGTCGTCGTCGGGGCTCCTCAACAGCATCGGAACCCCAATATGCGTCCATCACCGGTTGTTGTTGTTGGGGGCAGCCAGCAGCAGTAGTAGTAGTAGTAGTTGGCGCCCCGCGACAAAAAAAAACCTTGGACGGGCTAGGAAATGGCGCGGGCGGGGGCGAGGATGATGATGGGGAGAAGGCGACCCTCATTGTAACAGTTGGTGATAGGGCCCCTTCAGCGCAAGCACTGGCTGGGATACCACGCGGCGTTGAGGCCCCATCGGCGCAAGAGGAAGGGCCCCCTCAGCTCAAACGTTGATTGGACTCCATGCAGTCTTCTTTTCTCCTCAGCATGCAGCAAGCGGGCTCTGTGTTTTTGCGTGTATGTAGCGTTAGATGCATGTGTGGGATTTGCCCCTGGCCCTGGGAATGTATAGCGCTATTCAAGATGATGAAGAACTCGTCCGCCGGGGCCCCGATCTTCCCCCAGTCCGCTCCGAGAGGGCCTCAACGAGAGGGCTCCAAGGGGGCTCCAAGACGTTCTGCTGGGATGTGATGCGCGACGTTTGTTGCTGCAGCGTGCTGTTATCTCTGCGTGGTACGTGTTGTTGTTGGCGGTGCGTGCTATGCGATTTTTGTTGGCGGTGTGTCATGTGTGGTTCGTGATGCGCCAGTTCCGTGAGCACGTGGTTGTTGTTGTTGTTGATGTGTATTGCGTGACTTACTTGTGTTGCTGGTGTGCGCCGTGTGATTTGATTTGTCGGTGTGTGTTGAGCGTGCTTTAGGGATGTTGTAGGGGCCGGGCTTCAATGGTGTTTTAGGGGCCAGGCTTTAGAGATGTTGTCGGGGCCAGGCCGTAGTGATGTTGTTTTAGGGGCCTGGCTTCAGAGATGTTTTGCAAGCTGGGCTTCAGGGGCGTTGTCGGAGGGGCCGGGCTTTGGGATGTTTTAGGGGCTGGGCTTTAAGAATGTTCCAGGGGTGGGTGTTCTGCGGTTTGTGCGAGGTGCGCGATATAGGACGAGCGAGGAGAGAATGGGGGTTCAACGATGTTAACGAGGACGATCATAAGGAGGATGACGCCGAGAATGTTGAAGAGGAAGAGGAGGACATGTTGTTGACGAGGCAGCAACAACGCGTCAGACCGCATGGGGTTGTTGAGCCAGAGACATTGGCATGCAGTAAAACGGCCCCTTGAGGAAACGTTTCCTGGACCCCAGAGGGGAGACTTATCGATGCCGTTCACCGCGCCCCCCTTATCTCCGATCCCCGGGCCTCCGAGGATAGTGCAAGGGCTCCCCTAGTTCAATAGCGCGCCAACCTCTCTCCGCTCGGACCATGTCTGCAAGCGCCGATTGGGGGGCAATGCGTGCGAGCGCACCATGTCTGCGCACGCCTGTCTGCTAGGATCCCCATCTTCAGCGCAAGCGCTGGGGGCTTCGGAGGAGGAGGGCTTCGGAGGAGGGCGGGGGGGGAGGGCTTCGGAGGAACTTGGAGGACAATGTTGGTAATGTTTTGTGTCTACGCTTGATTCCATTGTTGACACTGTGTTGTGTTCAACGTCTTGCGATGGGCGTTGCGGGCAGCGCTGTCAAAACATTGGGAACTCAGGCACTATACGTCGCAGCCCCATGATCTCATAGGCAGGCCCCTCTAGCATTATCTGAGCGCGGCGAATGCATCACCAGAAGAAGGAACTTGCATACGCAGCGTCGCACGCGCTGCTAGCTCAACTAAGATCGAGGAGATACAAGCAAGCTTCACGGGTCTTACTCGCTCGCCGTGCTCCCCTCAGCAGTGCGTGCGTGTGCGTTGCCAGACTTGGCCCACAAATCACGAGCTCAAAAAACATAATAATGGCCACCGCCTCGCTCAAGCAAGCGGAGGCGGCCACCATCCAGAGCGCGATGCTCAGGCGAACATCCTCGGTCGGCGGCGCGCACATGGTTCTTCTTAGCAGCCCTCCGAAGGCTTCTTAGAAACTCCGAAAGCTTGTAAAAAAAAAAAACGCTTTTCAGAAACCCTCTTCCCCCCCCAGCCCCTACCTGGGCGCCGCCGACCTACGCGCCGCCAGCAGCGCAAGCCAACCTACGAGCCGACACCGTCGGCAGAATGCGAGTCGCAATCTTCAGCATCCTCCTCATCATCGCCTCCACCACCGCCGCCGGCAGTGAGCTCCTCGATGCGCTTCAGCAGGTCCGCCTTCGACTGGCCTGAGCCGCCGCCGCGGCCACCGCCGCGGCCTCCTCCTCCACCGCCGCTGCCGACGGCATCGTCATCTCCACCACCGTCTGCTGCACCACTCCCCGCGCCGCGACCGCCGCGCCCGCGGCCGCGGCCGCCGCGGCCGCCGCGGCCGCCACAGCCGCCCCCGGCGGAGCCGCTACCGCTGCCCTTGTTGTCGTCGCCTCCCAGCGGCTGATGATCCTCGTCCTCGTGCTCCTTGACGATGGCCGCCAGCTCGGGCTCGTAGAGCCCGCTCCCTTCCGTGATGAAAGCTTTCCACACCTGCTTCGTGAGCCACATGATCCCGTGCTTGATGTGCGTCTCTGTGAGCGCAATCCCAAAGTACGGCTTCCTCACCCTCAAGCACGCGAGCGCGTCGTTGAAGGGCCCGCTCGCGAGACTGATCACTGAGACCAGGTCGTAGGAGTGGTGCCACTCTTGATCGCGCTCCAACGGCATCGCGTGGAAGAAAACAGCCTCCAAGTCGGTGGGGGACCTCGCCTTGTCCTTGCACTTGTTGCTGCCTGCCTCGTCATCGGGGCCCGCGCCGCCGACGAGAATCTTCCCGTTCTTGCCGATCCGACGCCCCGCCGTCGAGGCGAAATCTATCTTTCTATCTAGAGACATTGGGCGAGGAGGAGGATGAGGAGGTGGAGGACAGGGGGGGGGGGGAGGAGAGGGGGGAGGAGGAGAACGAAGAGCGGCGAGGTGCAAGGGAAGGAGAAGGGGGGCGAGAGGTGGAGGATAGGGAGAAGGAGGGGGAGGAGGACCAAGTCGGTTTCTCTTTTTCCCAAACGGGTTCTAATTATCCCAGTGCGACCCTACCTAGGAGGTGGAACACCTAGGGAAGCAACATCTACATCTACACATACATCTACACCAACATCAACAGCGATAATCACATCCACATCTACATCCACATCTACATCTACACCTACACCTACATCTACACCTACATATACATCTACATCTACACCTGCATCCACATCTACACCCTATATATACGTCTACATTTACACGTTCACAGTTGGTTTGCTTGTGATGTGCATGATATGTTATGTTATGCTTTGCTATGATAGGATATGCTTGGCTATGCTAGGATATACCACGCTGCGCTTTGCTGCGCTAAGCTAAGCAAAGCTAAACTAAGGTAAGCTAACCTATGAGTCGCTATGCTATGCTATGACATGTTATGATATGATATGAGATGCTGCGCTATGATATGTTATGCTGCGCTATGCTATGCAATGCTATGAAGTGCTGTGCTGTGCTATGATATGCTGCGCTGTGCTATGCTACGCAATGCTATGTTATGCTATGCTATGTTATGATGCGCGATGCTATGCTATGCTACGATATGTTATGCTGAGCTGTGCTATGTTATGCTATGATATGCTATGCGATGCTGCGCTATGCTATACTGTGCTAATGATGCGCTGCGCTATGCTGCGCTAAGCTAGGCGAAGGTAAGCTAAACTATGCTAAGCTAGGGCTAAAGCTAAGCCAAGCAAGGCTAGGCTAATCGAACCCCACGACGACGATAATCAAGCACCCTCCCCGTCAAATGTAAGAGTTGATTATCGTCGGCCTAGTAGGGTTTCAAATCTAGGCGGGGGGGCGTGGAGGCCGAACTTTATTATCACTGGGGAAGTCCGCCATCGAGGTTACTTCCTTCTTATGTTGAGATAACAGCACCAAGCGAAACGAACGCGTTTTTTCCAGGATGTCCCAAGCGAAACCAATAATTTTGGGAGGCGGCCTCAAACGAAACGATCAATGTTTCAAGGATGTCCCAAGCGGAACCTGCAATTATTTAAGGATGTCGCAAGCGAAGCGAAAAACTTGTCGAGGGTGCCTCAATCGAAACAAGCATATACTCGAGGATCTCTCTCTCTCTCTCTCTCTCTCTCTCTCTCTCTCTCTCTCTCTCTCTCTCTCTCTCTTTCTTTCCCCTCCTCACCGTGGCCCCTGAACTTGTTTATCACTGCGCTGTATTATCCAAGGAAACCGAGGCGGATGAGCTCGCGAGCAGATGAAATTTCTGATTTCCAGTAAGCGTTTACAAATTGAATATAAGAAGTTTTGAACTTTGGATTTTTCCTTCCCCTCTGCGTGTCCTATTCTTCCTGATCGTCATATTCCTCTTCTTCCCCCTCTTCTCTCTCTCTCCCTATCTCTCTTCTACTATTTCTGATCCCCCCCCCCCTGCCCCCTGAACTTGTTCACCGCTGGGGGTGATTAGCTTGGGGAAACGAGGCGCGTGAGCTACCTACGCGAGCAGATGAAGATGCTAATTTCAATTCACCGTTTACAAATCAAATCTAATAAGTCTTAAAGTTTCGATGTTTGGTATCTCATTATCCTCTCCTCCTCTTGCCCTTTCTCCTCCTCCTCCTCCTCTTCCTCCTCTACCTCCTCTTCTATATCTTTCCATTTATCTCTCTATCTTTCTTCTCCCCCCCCTGCCCCCTCTGAACTTCTATCGCTGTGGTTGATTATCCTGGGAAAACGAAGCAAACGATGAGGCATCTCTATAGAAACCAATGGGAATCTCTATAGGAACCAATAATAGGAATCTTCGGGGACCTGTAAGAATTACAGGAATGCGCTCAAAATTCTATAGGAAACCATTTCAATGTTTTTGTAATTTTCAAATATAGAAGCGAAGCTCAGAGAGCGCAGCCGCGCGCGCGGCGGCGCCCCACTGAGCTTCACTTCTATGTTATTCACCATTACTAAATCGACATTCAAGATTCCAAAGACGAGATTGAATATTTATGAAGCCCTTTCAGGAGGCTGAAGGAACGCGGCGGCTTTTCGTATCTTTTATAATACAGAGTTGAAGCTCGGAGGCGCGCGCGCGCGGGTGACCCGGCCACCGCGCGCGCGCGCTTCCTAGCTTCAGTTCTTGATAATGAAAAATATAAAAACCCGACAAGTTCCTTCAGCCTCCCTAAAGGGCCCCAGAATTTTTCGATTTCGTTTTTGGAATTATATGTTGGTTTATTAGTAGCGAATAATATAAAATCGGAGCTCAGAGGCGCACGCGCGCGCGCGCGCCTCCGAGCTTCAGTTCCGTATTATAAAAATATTAAAAGCTGACGCGTTCCTTCGGCCTCTTTAAAGGCGCACCAGAATTTTCCAACTTCGTTTTTGTAATTAAATTTCGATTTATTAATGGTGAATAAAATAGAGGTGAAGCTAAGAGGCGCGCGCGCGCACCTCCGAGCTTCAGTTCTGTATCATAGAAATATCGAAAGCCGGCGCGTTCCTTCAGCCTCCTTAAAAAGGGCTCGAGCAATTTCCAATTTTGTTTTTGAAGGTGTTTCAGAGAGGACCAAAAGCTAAGGATGTCTCAAGATATCCTCGGCTTTGGCCCCTCTGTTCACATAATTATCATGATATGATGGCCCCTGGCCGGCAACTTGTATCATCGCTCCATGGCGCCCAACTATTCTATTACCCCTGGAGGTTTATTCTCTATAAAAGTTCGAGGTTAAGCTATGCTGCTAAGCTAAGTCTAGCGAAGCTAAGCTTAGCTAAGCTAGGCTAGGCTAGGCTAGGGCGATTTCCACTGCCCGGCCCTTTAAGCATACAGGGTAAGAACCCTTCTAGGCAGAGCCTAGGTGGGGAAATATCAAAGACGACAGAAAAAACTGCACACCGCGTCCAGGAGGAGGCGGATGGACGAGCATAGCAATGGGAGATACATTTCAATAGTAATACCTATGCGACCACCCTCCTTCGGGTGATAAGGAGGTTCGGGGGGGGGGGACCAACGTCTCACTCGATCGCTCTCACTATTGATCTCACTATCAATCTCACTGTCGGTCTCGTTCGATCGATCTCACTCGGTAGATCTCACAATCGATATAACTCTATCGATTTCAATCGGTCGATCTCACAATCGATCTGACTATCGATCTCACAATCGAAATCACAGACGATCTCACGTCGATCTCACAGACGATTTCATATTCGGTTTATCGATATCACAATCGATATCACAATCAACGTCGTCATCATCATCAGTATCATCGTTATCAACGTCATCAACATCATCATCAGCATCATCAGGAAACCATCATCATCATCACTTCATCATCATGATCATGTATACGAATGAACAGAATCATCAGCATCATCATCATCATCGGGACATCATCATCACAATCCGCATCATTAGCAACACCATCATCATCAACATCATCACCATCGGAACATTATCATCATCATCGTCGCCATCATCACCAACAACATTATCATCAACCACATCATCGGGACACCATCACCATCATCAACATCATCATCATTGGGCCACCACCATCAAACTCATCATCATCCCCTCATCATCATCACAGGGACACCATCGTCGTCATCATCACCATTAGTATCATCATCATCATCATCGCGACACCATCATTCTTATCACAATCATCATCAGCAGCATCATCAACCACACCCTCATCATCATCACCATCATCAGGACACCATCATCCTCATCACCATCATCATATGATCTCCATCGACATCATCAGGATCATCAGCATCATCATCATCGGGACACCATCATCACCATCAGCAACATCATCATCATCAACATCATCATACTCATTATGGGGGCGCCATCATCATCACCGCGATCCCAGTCGCCATCATCAATATCGCCAACATCATCATCATTAGCATTATCATCATGATCTGGACACCATCATCATCACCACCATCATCACCATCATCATCATCATCACCATCATCATCGTCATCGTCAAAATCATCATCATCACCATCACCATCATCATCATCATCATCATCCTCATCATCATCATCATCATCGGGAAACGGACGGGGCACCAGCGGGACACCGCGCGCCACCGGCCCCCGAGCGGGACACCGGCGCGACACCGCGGGGCACCGGTTGCCGGAAGGGAGACTTTCGGCCCGGCCGCGCCTCAGCTACAGGAGATTTATTTCTCGCCCGCCCACGCAGCTTCTTCTTCGCCTCGCCCGCGCGCACGGCGCGCACGACAACGAAACCGCAATCGATTTCCCGGCAGTAGGAGGGGGGCTCGCCGTTCCACTTCGAACTCACCCCCTCACCTCCGACCCATCCTCCGTCGCAATTTTGGCTCGAGCTATAGGTGGCCCCCACCCTCCACGGTAACAACTCCAGTGGGGGGATAAATGCGGAAGATCAAGCAAAGCTTCGTGAAAAATCTCACGCTTGATCTTGACCTGCTCCTGCCAGACGTGATCGCTGGTCCACGAGGGGGCGACGATCGGGCCGACTAGATTCCCTCGGTTGCCCCCAGGGTAGTGCAGCCTCTTGTGGTCCGACAAATCCAACACGTGCTTCGACACGACATAAACTTTCTCTACCTGGTTCACTGTCGAATGCCCCCGGCGGACGTCCAGACGAGCATCGAGGGACTCCATGTCGAAATGCAGATACACTTGGCGAATTTGCTTCACCATCTGCGCACCCTCCGAGTCCACGAAGCCGCCCAGCAAGGTCGTCTTGTTACCTGGGGCTCGCCCTCTGATGGCCCTCCTCCTCCCCTTCTCCTCCTCCTCGTCCTTTTTTTTCTCGTTCTCCTCCTTCTTCTCCTCCTCCTTCTCTCCTCCTCCTTCTCCACCTCCTCCTCCTCCTCTTTCTCCTCCTCCTCGGCCCAGCCCCGCCCGCCCGCATTCGTTCGACCCTGCTGGCCCTCGCGGCCGGCGTCGAAGATGAAGTACAAGTCCCGATCGCCCATCTGGAAATCGGTGGCCCTCAACGCCAGCGACAACAACTTCTTCAGGTGTTCGCCGTTTCCCCGTAGCGAAGGAGGGCGCACGCGCGGTTTCGAGCTGGACTCCCCGCAGTGGTTCGGGTTGTAGAAGAAGCCGCGATAGTTCCTCTTGTCCTTGGAGCCGGTGGTCCTGTAGGCGGCGCTGTCCTTGAAGCGCTGGACGATGACGTCATCGGGCTCCACTTCCGAGACCAACTCCACGTGCGTGTGAACCAGCGTGGACGCCTTCGCCTGGAAGTAGGAGACGCGCTTGGCCTTGGCCTCATCAGCCTCGGTCTTCTTGACGAGCTTCCTGATCTCCGGCATCTCTTCCAACGTCAGGCATGGTTCCTCGTCCTCGGGATCGTCGCTGACCTCCTTCTGATGATCTTCTGCCGCCTTCCGGGTGCGCTCCTCCGTGCCGAGCATCTCGTTGATTGTGCTCGCCGCCTCGGCCAGGTCGCCCCGCTCCATGCACGACTTGGGGTCGCACCGCTTGAGGACGGCAGACTCGATGCCCCTGTCGAACTCGTACCCGAAGATGGCGCCCTTGAAGAAAAGGGCAGGGCTTCAAAAGCGCGCCAGCACCCCCCAGAACCACCCCCCCAGAAGCCGAGGGGGCCCGGGCGGATTCGAGAGGCACAGACATCGCCGTTGAGCCCCGCCACCTCGATCAGCTCGAACATCTTCTCCGCGGCCTGGCTCCACCCAGCTCGCCACGCGAAAGAGGGCTTCTTCATGTTCGGATTGTAGGCGTACCCCGCCTTCGAGCGGAAGTGCGCAATGCTCTTGCAGGTGTCCCGGATGGCGGCCTTGGCGTTGGAGTCGAGGGCAATCCCGTCGAGCCACTCGCCGACCATGTAGCTCAGGAGCCATTGCTTGTAGACGAGAAGGTCGATCAAGCCCTTGCCGCCGGAACTGCTCCCCGCTGACTTGCCCTCGAGGGCGCGGGTGCCCATGTCCTCGATGTTGATGCCCCCGCTGTTGTAGAGGTCCAAGAGTAGTTCCACGGCCCACTCGATGCGCTCCGCGGTGACAGCCTTGTGCAAGAATGCGTTGAACTGGCCAATCTTCTTGAAGGGGTTCGGCAGCTGCGACTCCTGGGCAGCCAGAATCAATGTCTTCACCCTCGGGACGGAGAGCATCCTGTCGTACACGTTCAGAGCGTTCTTGACGAACTCGTTGCTGGTAGGGTTCTCCTCGGATCAACAATGGCGCCCCGCGCGCAAAGACGCCTAAATCAAACTTAAATCCAAACAACCGAACCTAAATCCAAACGTCAAATTATCCCAGTGCGACCCTACCTAGGAGTGGGAGCCTCGAGCAGCAGCAATAATAGTGGATGCTGCGCTGCGCGATGCTATGCTATGCTATGCTGCGCTATGCTATGCTACGCTTGGCTGCGCTATGTTATGCTATGCTATGCTGTGATACGCTATACTATGCTATGCGGCGCTATGATATGCTGTGCTATGCTGCGCTATGCGATGCTATGAGAGGTTATGCTTTGCTGTGCTGCGCTATGCTATGCTATGCTGGGCTATGCTATGACCTGCTGAGCTAAGCTAAGCTAAGCTACAGCTGCGCGAAGCTAAGAAGATGAAGCTAAGCTAAGCTAAGCTACGATGAGATACGCAAAGCTAAGGGCTAAGGTAAGAGGGCGCAACTGGGGGGGCCGCGGGGCGGGGGCCGGGGGGGCCGCCCGGGGCAAAGCCAACTGCCTGACCCACTTAAGCCCAGCGAGTAAGAACCCTCTAGGCAGAGCCTACTAAGTAGGGAATCAAACCTAAATCCAAACATAAAGCTCGAGCGTACTTGCTAAAGCAACCATTGTTGATCCGATGTTGTATCCTCTGAGTCGCCGCTGAAGGTCACCTTCGACGCCTTGTAGGCGTCGGCAACCTGGGCCGGCGTCATCCCTCCACCCTTGCGGCTGCGGAACGAGACGATGCCGTAGATCTTCTGCACCAGCGTGTAGCTCATGCCCATGTAAGCTGCGTGGGTGTCCTGGCGGCACTGGAGATTGACGAAGTGAGCGTCGTTAGTGTTCTCAATCACCCTGAAGACGAAGGTCGCAGTGAGAAAAACTTTCCGCCACTCCTCCATCACTTCATCGCCCTTGCCAGCCTTCCAATCGCGATGGGCTGCCCGAATGCACGCGTGGAGGGGCTCAGGCGGCGACGCCCGCATGAGCCGGCCTTTCGTGGCAGATGGGAGTTCGGCGCCGTTCTTCAAAGCAATGACGAAATCCTGCTTGCAAGGCGTCGGGGAGCTGAAGAAGTGGTCCTGTAGCTTAGTGATCCCCTTATCGCTGAGCGGGACGTCGTGGCCTGGGCCAGCCTCCTCTTCCATGCGCATCCATAGCAAGTTGCACCCGCACTTGTACTCGAGCTTGGAGATGTCCTGATTGTCATCCTGGTTGGTGAACGCAGCCCTGAAACGAGCATCGGAGTACGGCTCCTCGCGACCGCCCTGGCCGATGGGGAGGGCCTTTTCCTCGTGGATCTGATTGAAGCATTCTACATTCTCGACCAGCTCCTTGATCATCGTGCGAAGCGTGTCGTAGGCAACAGCGTTGGGAGACTGGGCGTGCAGTGATAGTTGCCCTTGCTGAGGAGACTGGTGGGCTTGCGCCTTTGCCTTTGCTTTTGACTTTGCCTTTCCCTTGCCTTTCCCTCCTGCCTCAGAAGACGACTTCGCTCTCTTCGCCGACGGCTTCGCTCCGGCCCCGCATCGTTTCTGCTTCCCTACGGCCGACGGCTCATCATCCTCCTCCTCCTCCTCCATCTTCATGGCGGCGTCGCCAGCGGCATCATCATCAGCCGCTCTAGCCATGAGTTCCGACTCGACGGTCATGAGGCTTGCTGGCCGGCACTGCAATGATGTTGGTCGTTGCTGGCTGGCGATTTACCCGCAGTCTGTAATTCGAGCCATGACGCCAGACTGCTGATGCTGTCGCCTATATGATGGGTGTTGTTTGTTTGTGATGCGTGTGTTTGTGATTTTTGTGTGTTGCGTGATTATTGTTGTCGGTGCGTCTGCGTGATTGTCGTTGGGCCATTTCCTTGAGATACTTGCTGGTGCTGATGTATACCGTGTGATCTTTGTTGCGGGTGTTTGCAGTGTCCATTTTTTGTGCGTGTGTTATGCGTTTTTGTTGTCGCTGGTGTATGCCGCGCGAAGTACCCAGACTCCCCAATGGACGTTATTTTCTTTTTGTTTGGCGGACTCCTGAGAACGAGCGTTTCGCTTAAGACGTCCTCACTCACAACAACGAGATATTCGCAATATCGTAATTCAGTGTTGTTGTTGCGTTATGCGTTTGATTGTTGTTGTTTTTGAACGCGCATGGTGATGATGAGGAGGAGGATGCTGACGATGGTGATTTGATTATATGATGAAGATGTTGCTCAGTCGACGCACGCATATATGAAAGAGTATGCTGGAACGGGTCTTATGGCGAGACCGCGCGCATCGCTGGCGATATTCGCCAGGCGATATACACCGCGAAGAGCTTCCAGCAGGCGCTCTTCAGCGGCCGCCGTTTGTCGGTCCGAAAAGGCCCCAACCACAAACATTTTTCGCCACTTGAGATTGTGGCCCACCACGTGGGTGGGGTGAGGGCGGGGCCCGCGTGCGTTTCTTTCACATCGATAGCACAGGCCGCCCTGCCACCTCCACGCGGGGTCGCTGGTGGACCCCACGTACGCGGATGCGTCTTCTCTAGATGAATCACAGCGCACGTGTGCAACGATGCGGCCCAAAAGCGCGTGCTCTGTGATGTCCAGCAGCGGGGTCCGCACCTCGATGTGATCGGGGTATCTCGCCGCGGCTTGCCGGGCGACGAGTGCCGCGTCATCGCGCGCCGTCTCCCAGAGGATCCGCAGCCGCTCCTCTGGGGGCGGCGGCGGCGCCCACCTGATCCTCCTCTCTGTCGTCGTAGGACGGGCGCCGCGATCATTCGGCAACAGCGGGCCACCTGCTGGCGATCGCACGGCCGCCGCCTGCGGCGGGGCTGCAGCTGGCCGCGAGGCCGCCGCCGCCGGCTGTGTTCCTCCAGCGCCCGCCACCCCAGCAGCGCCCGCCGCCCGCGAGCCTCGCGACGACGACGGCGACGACGACGGCGACGACGGCGACGGCGACGACGACGACGATAACAACGACGACGACGACGTCGACGACGACGACGACGACGACGGCGATGGCCGGGCGACGACGACGACGACGACGGCCTCCAGCGTCCGCCGCCGCTCCTCCTCCAGGAGGTCCAGCGACCGCCTCCCCAGCAACAGGGCTCGCCGCCCGCGAGCCTCCAGCGCCCACCGCCGCTCCAGCACCGTCCGCGGCCCGCAGGCTTCCAGCTGCGTCCGCCGCCGCCCCGCCGGCAGCAGCGCCCGCCCGCGGGCCCCCAGCAGCAGCAGCGTCCGCCGCCGCCGCCAGGTGGCCTCCAGGGGGGCGCTCAAGCCCCAGCGCCCGCTGCCCACCACCACCAGCAGCAGCGCCCGTCGCCTGCAGGTCTCCAGGCTTGTTGTCGCCGCTGCCAGCGCCAGCAGTAGTAGTTGTCGCGCGCCACTGCCGCGCCGTCCATCCGCCAACCATCGACGATGAGGATGGCGGTAGCGAGCTGGTCGCGATGATGCCGCGGGCGTCGCCGCAAGCCACGGCCGCCGGGCCGTCGTCGCCGCCAGCCGCTGTCCGTGCTCTCGTCGCCGCAGGCCACGTGCCCGCGCCAGCAGCGTCCGCCGTCGTGCCACCCTGTTGTTGGCCTCCAGGATTGGCCAACTCCTCCTCCTCTCCAGCAGCTCTGCCGAAGAGCCTCCTCCTCCTACTAGGTGGACTTCGGCCCCGCCGACGAGCCTTCTGCGCTGGAGTCGACGGGCTGAAGGACGGGCTGAAGGGAGTCGGTGACTCCAGCAACCACGGGCGCCGAGGCACAGCAGGGCGGCGCGGCGGCGACTCCAGCAACCATGGGCGCAACAACTGCGCCATGATGGCTGAAATGGTGCTGTGTTTAAGCTACTTGAGCCAACACAGCTACGGACATGATGATGATGATGAATAATAATAATAATGATAAAGCAACGGTGGTTTCTGGATGTTTCTGGGTGGTGGGTGAAGGGGGCGGGTGGGTGGGTGGTGTGTGGTGGTGGGTGGTGGGTGGTGGGTGGGTGGGTGGTGGGTGGGTGGTGGGTGGGTGGTGGGTGGTGGGTGGGTGGTGGGTGGGTGGTGCGTGGTGGTGGGTGGTGGGTGGGTGGTGGTGGGTGGGTGGTGGGTGGGTGGGTGGTGGGTGGGTGGTGAGTGGGTGGTGGGTGGGTCGTGGGTGGTAGGTGGGTGGTAGGTGGGTGGTGGGTAGGTGGGTGGTGGGTGGGTGGTGGGTGGTGGTGGTGGGTAGGCGGCGGGCGGGCGGTGGGCGGGGCAGCCCCAAGATGGCCCTGAGATAGCCCAAGCTGGCCCAAGATGGCCTCAAGCAAGATGACTCCTTGGGAGGGAGAGCTGCCACCACCTGGGGCTCGTAAGTAAGAGGAGGGGAGTGGGAGGGGTTCCGGGAGAAAGGAGAGTATGAGGATGAGGAGGATGAATGGGGATTTTTTTTGGGCGGTGTCGGGACGCGGCGCCCCGCCCGCGCGCCCGCGCAGGAGTTGTTGCTCCTGCTGCCGGCCGACCGAGCCGACGCCGCCCTTTCTTGTTGCCTCCCCTCACGGGCCGGCCAGCCCGCCGGCCGGCGCCGGACGCTCCCTTCGTGCGAGTGCGTATGTATGTGTGTATGTATGTATGTATGTGTGTATGTATGTATGTATGTATGTATGTATGTGTGTATGTATGTATGTGTACGTGCGTATGCGTACGTACGTACGTACGTACGTATGTATGTATGTATGTATGTATGTATGTGTGTATGCATATGTATCGGAGGTGAGGGGCTGAGATCGAAGTGGAACGGGGGGGGCCCCTACCACCGGGAAGTCGTTTTCGGTTTCGTGGGCGAGGCGAAGTTGCGTGGGCATCCTTTCGACACTCGCGGAGTCTGAGGCCCTCGGGGCCGAAGATGGATGAGAGCGCATTGGCTCGCAGGACTCCTCTACCAGACAGCAACGCACCGCACTCTCTACCAGACAGCAACGTACCGCACCCCCTACCAGACAGCAGCACAATGCTACCAGACAGCAACGTACCGCACCCCCTACGACGACGACAACGACGACGACGACGACGATGACGACGCCGACGCTGACGCCGACGCCGACGCCGACGCCGACGACGACGACGACGACGACGACTACGACGACGGGGTTGCGGTACGTTGCTGTCTGGTAGAAGAGTCTGCACAGTGCTGTCTGGTAGCGTCTTGCCGACGTCTGGTACCTAATTAAAAACTCGGGAGTGCACGAATGGCACCCTATTATTGCCGACGTTTGGCATCTACTTGCCGACGTCTGTCACCTACTTATTACTTGCGAATAATACTATGCTGGGCTGCACTCGGCGCGCTCAAGCTCCAGGCTCCAAGTCCTCGAGGGCGCGGCCGAGAAAATTCCAAAATTCCGCCCGGCGAGGGTCGAGGGCGCATCATCCCGCGCCTCCCATGGCCCGCCCCTCCCCCTCTACTTACTACCCCGCCCCTCCCCCTCTACTTACCCCTCCCTCCCCCCCCTCCTCCCCCATGCCCACACCTTTACTTCTTATTGTTACCCCGCCCTCGACCTCTGCACCTCTGCCAATTAATGCTCATCCGACTCACCCGAGGGCTCATCATCTGAGCGCCGCGGGCCCCACCTCCTGCGGCGGCGCCCCACGCTGCTGCTGCTGCCACTAGAAGAAGAAGACGACACAACCGACGCCGCCGCTGAGCTAGGCTGCGGCATGGCGGGCGCCACGGCGGTCACCGACCAACCACCGTTGGAGGGCGCCCAAGAAGAAGACGCTTCTGACGCCGCTGAGCCAGGCTGCGGCACGATGGGCGCCGGCGGGGTCACCGACCAACCGCTGGAGGGCGCCCAAGAAGAAGAAGACGCCTCCGCCGACGCCGCTGGGGCCGAAAGTGCCGAAAACCCGGGCGGCACCGCCCGGCCGATGTCGCTGGAGGGCGCGGCCGAACAACTTGACGGCGCCGCAGTCGCAGCCGAGGGGGCACTCGAAGGGGTTTCGTCGGCGGCGCCACCTCCTTTGGAGCCCAGCACCGCGCTCGACGACCCCGCAGCAACGACGGCACTATTCGGATGCGCCGCACTCGGCGTCGGAACACTCCTCACCAGGCGGCTGACGTGGGCCAGCCAGCACCTGCGGCCACCACCATTGGCGAGAGCTGGGCACGCGTAAGGAAAGAGCCAATCGGGCGGCGTCGGGTACGGCAGTCCCACAACCACGGGCCACCACACGCCAGGTTGGCCGATCTGGAGCGGTGTCGATGTCTCCGCATTCGAAGTGCCATCAGCGAAGAGCCAGCAATCCACGAACTCCACACATTGCGCGTACTGCCAGGCCGTTTGCCCGAGGGGCCTCCAGCCTGTCCCCATCTGCCGTTTCTTGCGGCAGAACTCCCATAAGTCGTTGCAATCTTCCAACCTGATGGCACTGGTGCGGACGATGTGATCCTGCCGCTGCCGTTCGAAAGACTCGTTGTGCGGCACAACGGCGAATTCTGAGAGCACCGACCTGGCGGAACGCCGCCACTCCTCCATGATATCATAGCACAACAGATTCTCCACGGAAGTTGCCACGCAGGCAACAAAAAAATAAACGATGCCAAAATGGCGGGCGCAGAACTCTGAGCCCTGAAATAGAAATAGATACGGACACAGGAGGAGGTGGATGCATGGATGCAAGGATGCAACGACGCCTGTTTGGATGGCAAGGATGCAAGGATGCCTGTTTCGTCCCCGGGCGCAAGGATGCAAGGGTGCAAGAACGGCTACAGACGGTCGGACATGTGAAAGTGTGTCCCCGGCGAGCGGTTCCGCGCGGTGTCCGCTGGTGTCCCTGATGATGATGATGGTGATGATGAGGATGATGATGATGAGGATGATGATGATGGTGGTGATGATAATGGCGATGATGAGGATGATGATGATGGTGGCGGTGATGATGATGTTATGTTGACGATGATTATGGTGATAATGATGACGATGATGATGATGGCGATGATGATGATGGTAAGGGTGGTAATGACCTGGATGTAGTGGAGTACAACAGTTGTTGAAGGAGTGGATAAAGCGGGAGAGAGGGGGGAGAGGGGCGAGGAGGGGGGATGGATGGGGGGGGATTGGTGGAGCTGCTTGAGATACTGAGATACCGATGCGGCTGCGCCCAAAACTTACCCCAGGGCGCGACAGGGCCAACATTATTTCGAGGCGAATGGAATCCAGCCGCGGCGACGACGATGGCGCGATGCCGACTCATCTGGGACGAACGACTGCATGGGCACCACTGCGCACCTCCTGCATTGCCGCGAAGGCCTGGCAGGGCCCGAATGAACCGAATGGACGAACGGAGAGGAGCGAGGGCAAGGGCACATGATATAGCATATGGAACATAAGCCAAAAAGAAAATAGCAAATAGAGTAGAGAAGGAGGGGCCCTCGCAGAATCACCAAGACCCCCAGGGCCTTATTATCATGGGGCCCATGCCCGCCCCCCATAAGAGGAAGAAAGGGCCCTGGAGCTTCGTGGAGCCATCGAGTGCCTGGAGGCCCCGAGAAGACAATGACGGGGCGCTCGCGTACATGTACCGGGGTCCTTGCGAATTTTTCCGCAAATATTATCGGGGATCTTTTTCAAATTAAAATCCGACCCCCCATCCCTCCAAACTCCGCCGCAGGCGCCCAGAATAATAAGAATTTCAAATTGCGGCAGCACCCCCCAAAAATTGGAGGCATGCCCCCTGGATTTGCCCAGGACCCTCCAGGAATCTTAGGGGCCCTGACGGATTCTGATGGATTCTGCTGGTTTATGGAGCCCCGTCCTGGAGGATTCCTCCCTGGGCGCCCTCTTGGAGCCGTGTCGGGCCGTTTTGGGAAGCCGCTTGGGCCGTCTCGAGGCCATCTTAGGTCGTCTTCCGTCTTGGGCCGTCTTGAATCGGTCTTGGGCAATCTTGGCGGCCGTGGTGGCCTGTTTGGGCCATGGGCCAGGTGGTAGTCATCTTGGAGTCCTCGGAGGGCGCCAGGGGCATGATGTCTCGGCGCCGCATTGTGGACACCATCTGGTATCTGGAATCCAGATGACTGCCACCTTGGATTCCTCGGAGGGTGCCGGGCCATGTCTCGGACATGGCCCGGCACCGTTCGGCGCCGCATGTCCGCGCATGTTTCGGTGGCAGTCATCTTGGATTCTTCGGAGGGCGCCGTATGGAAAACGTATTGAGTGGCAATGTATCGCCTCATGTTGAGGCCCAGCATGCAAGGGAAACAGTTGTTTTTCTCAACCAGTTTTCTGGTGACCCCCCCTTCGTGGGTCACCTGGTGTGCTTGCGCCGTATCGAAAACGCATTGAGTGGCAGTGCGCCGCCTCATGTTGAAGCCCAGAATGCAAGTGAAACAGTGGGTTTCTCTCAACCAGTTTTCTGATGACCCACCCCTGCGTGGGTCACCAGGTGTGCTTGCGCCGTATGGCAAACGTATTGAGTGGCAATGCCTCGCATCATGTTGAGGCCCAGAGAGCAAGTGAAACAATTGTTTTTCCTCAACCAGTTTTCTGGTGACCCACCCCTTCGTGGGTCACCTGGTGTGCTTGCGACGTATGGGAAACGCATTGAGTGGCAATGCATCGCCTCATGACGAGGACCAGGATGCAGGTGAAACAATTTGTTTTTCTCAACAAGGTTTCTGGTGACCCACCCCTTCGTGGGTCACTTGGTGTGCATGCGCCGCATGGAAAACGCATCGAGTGGCAATACATCGCCTCATGTTGAGGCCCAGAATGCAAGTGAAACAATTTGTTTTTCCAAACCAGTTTTCTTCTGGTGACCCACCCCTTCGTGGTTCACCTGGTGCGCTTGCGCCGTATGGCAAAAATATTGAGTGGCAATGCATCGCCTCATCATGTTGAGGCCCAGAATGCAAGTGAAACAGTTGGTTTTTCTTAACAAGTTGTCTGGTGACCCACCCCTTCGTGGGTCACCTGGTGTGTGTATCGCCGTATTGAAAACGCATTGAGTGGCAATTCATCGCCTCATGATGTTGAGGCCCAGAATGCAAGAAAAAACTATGGTTTTTTTTCTCAACCAGTTTTCTGGTGACCCACCCCTTCGTGGGTCACCTGACGTATTGAATGGCAGCGCATCGCCTCATGACGAGGCCCAGAATGCAAGTGAAACAATTTGTTTTTCTCAACCAGTTTTCTGGTGACCCACCCCTTCGTGGGTCACCTGGTGTGCATGCGCCGCATGGAAAACGCATTGAGTGGTAGCGCATCGCCACATGACGACGCCCAGGATGCAGGTGAAACAATTTGTTTTTCTCAACCAGTTTTCTGGTGACCCACCTCTTCGTGGGTCACCTGGTGCGCTTGCGCCGCATGGCAAACGTATTGAGTGGCAGCGCGTCGCCTCATGACGAGGCCCAGAATGCAAGTGAAACAATTGTTTGTTCTCAATCAGTTCTCTGGTGACCCACCTCTTCGTGGGTCACCTGGTGTGTTTGCGCTGCATTCAAAACGCATTGAGTGGCAATGCGTCGCCTCATGCTACGGCCCAGAATGCAAGTGAAACAATTCGTTTTTTCTCAACCAGTTTTCTGGTGACCCACCCCTTCGTGGGTCACCTGGTGCGCTTGCGCCGTATGGAACGTATGGGAAACATATTAGGTGGCAGCGGTCGCCTCATATTCATGCCCAGAATGCAAGTGAAACAATTCGTTTTTCTCAACCAGGTGCTGGTGACCCACCCCTCCGTGGGTCACCTGGTGTGCTTGCGCCGTATGGCAAACGTAGTGAGTGGCAATGCATCGCCTCATGTTGAGGCCCAGAATGCAAGTGAAACAATTGGTTTTTGCTCAACCAGTTTTCTGGTGACCCACCCCTCCGTGGGTCACCTGGTGTGCTTGCGCCGCATGGAAAACGTTTTGAGTGGCAGTGCTTCGTCTCATGTTGAGGCTCAGAATGCAAGTGAAACAATGGTTTTTCTCAACCAGTTTTCTGGTGACCCACCCCTTCGTGGGTCACTTGGTGTGCTTGCGCCGCATGGAAAACGTATTAGGTGGCAATGCCTCGCCTCATGTTCAGGCCCTGACTGCAAGTGACATATCTGGTTTTTCTCAACCAGTTTTCTGGTGACCCACCCCTTCGTGGGTCACCTTCTGTGCTTGCGCCGTATGGAAAACGCACTGAGTGGCAATGCGTCGCCTCATGTTGAGGCCCAGAATGCAAGTGAAACAATTTGTTTTTCTCAACCAGTTTTCTGGTGACCCACCCCTTCGTGGTCACCTGGTGCGCTTGCGCCGTATCGAAAACGCACTATTGAGTGGCGCTGCCTCGCCTCATGTTGAGGCCCAGAATGCAAGAGAAACAATTTGTTTTTTTCTCAACCAGTTTTCTGGTGACCCACCCCTTCGTGGGTCACCCGGTGTGCTTGCGCCGCATGGAATACGTATTGAGTGGCAGTGTTTCGTCTCATGTTGAGGCCCGGAATGCAAGTGAAACAATTGGTTTTTTTTCAACCAGTTTTCTGGTGACCCACCCCTTCGTGGGTCACCTGGTGTGCTTGCGCCGTATGGCAAACATCTTGAGTGGCAGTGCATCGCCTCATGACGAAGCCAAATATGCAGGTGAAACAATTTGTTATCCTCAACCAGTTGTCTGGTGACCCACCTCTTCGTGGGCCCCCTGGTGTGCTTGCGCCGTATGGAAAACGTATTGAGTGGAAATGCATCGCCTCATGTTGAGGCCCAGAATGCAAGCGAAGCAACTTGTTATCCTCAACCAGCTGTCTGGTGACCCACCCCTTCGTGGGTTACCCGGTGTGCTTGCGCCGTATGGAAAACGTGTTGAGTGGCAATGCATCGCCTCATGTTGAGGCCCAGAATGCAATTGGAACATTTTGTTTTTCTCAACCAGTTCTCTGGTGACCCACCTCTTCGTGGGTCACCTGGTGTGTTTGCGCTGCATGGAAAACGCATTGAGTGGCAATGCGTCGCCTCATGTTGAGGCCCAGAATGCAAGAGGGTTTTTTTTCTCAACCAGTTTTCTGGTGACCCACCCCTTCGTGGGTCACCCGGTGTGCTTACGCCGTATGGGGAACGCATTGAGTGGCAATGCATCGCCTCATGATGAGGCCCAGAACGCAAGTGAAACCATTTGTTTTTCTCAACCAGTTTTCTAGTCACCCACCCCTTCGTGGGTCACCTGGTGTGCTTGCGCCGCCTGGAAACGTATTGAGTGGTAATGCCTCGCCTCATGTTGAGGCCCAGAATGCAAGTGAAACAAATTGTTTTTCTCAACCACTTGTCTGGTGACCCACCCCTCCGTGGGTCACCTGGTGTGCTCGCGCCGTAGCGAAAACGCATTGAGTGGCAGTGCGTCGCCTCATGGTGAGGCCCAGAATGCAAGTGAAACAATTGGTTTTTCTCGACCAATTTTCTAGTGACCCACCCCTCCGTGGGTCACCCAGTGGGCTTGCGCCGCATGGCAAACGTATTGAGTGGCAATGCCTCGCCTCATGCTGAGGCCCAGAATGCAAGTGAAACAGCTGGTTGTTCTCAACCAGCTGTCTTGTGATCCGCCCCTTCGTGGGTCACCTGGTGTGCTTGCGCCGTATGGCAAACATACAGAGTGGCAGTGCGTCGCCTCATGACGAGGCCCAGGATGCAGGTGAAACAAGTGTGTTTTTGTCCCAACAAGTTCTCTGGTGACCCACCCCTCCGTGGGTCACCTGGTGTGCTTGCGCCGTATGGGAAACGTATTGAGTGGCAATGCATCGCCTCATGTTGAGGCCCAGAATGCAAGTGAAACTAATTGTTTTTCTCAGCCAGTTGTCTGGTGGCCCACCCCTTGGTGGGTCACCCGGTTTGCTTGCGCCGTATGGAAAACGTATTGAGTGGCAGTGCATCGCCTCATGTTGAGGCCCAGAATGCAAGTGAAACAATTGGTTTTTCTCAACCAGTTGTCTGGTGACCCACCCCTTCGTGGGTCATCTGGTGTGCTTGCGCCGTATGGAAAACGCATTCAGTGGCAAATGGGTTTTTCTCAACAAGATTTCTGGTGACCCACCCCTTTCGTGGGTCACCTGGTGTGCTTGCGCCGCATGGGAAACGTATTGAGTGGCAGTGCATCGCCTCATGTTGAGGCCCAGAATGCAAGTGAAACAATTGGTTTTCTCAATCAGTTTTCTGGTGACCCACCCCTTCGTGGGTCACCTGGTGTGCTTGCGCCGAATGGAAAACGCATTGAGTGGCAGTGCGTCGCCTCATGTTGAGGCCCAGAATGCAAGTGAATCAATTGTTTTTCGCAACCAGTTTCCTGGTGACCCACCCCTTCGTGGGTCACCTGGCGTGCTTGTTGCGCCGCATCGAAAACGCATTGAGTGGCAGTGCGTCGCCTCATGTCGAGGCCCAGAATGCAGGTGAAACCATTTGTTTTTCTCAACCAGTTTTCTGGCGACCCACCCCTTCGTGGGTCACCAGGTGTGCTTGCGCCGCGCGGCAAACGTATTGAGTGGCAATGTTTCGCCTCATGTTGAGGCCCAGAATGCAAGTGAGACCATTGGTTTTTCCCAATGGCCAACCAGTTCTCTGGTGACCCACCCCTTTCGTGGGTCACCTGGTGCGCTTGCGCCGCATGGCAAACATATTGAGTAGCAGTGCGTCGCCTCATGACGAGGCCCAGGATGCAGGTGAAGCAATTTGTTTCTCTCAACCAGTGTTCTGGTGACCCACCCCTTCGTGGGTCACCTGGTGTGCATGCGGCGTGGAAAACGTCCAAGGTGGCAGTCATCTGGATTCCTCGGAAGACGCCGGGCCATGTCCTAGGGATTCCTGAGGTTCCCCTTGGGGTTCCTTAGGGTGCCCTAGGGATTCTTGGGGATTCACCAGGGCTCCTCAAGAAGCCCCGAGGGAATCTGAAAGAAGATTCCCTGAGGACCCCGCAGGGCCCCCGAAGGATTCCTGACGATTTCCGAAGGGATTCTTTGGGAGCGCCGAAAGATTCCTCAGGATTCCCGAGGGGCTCTTGCAGATTCCGCTTTGAATCCCAAGGATTCCGCAGGGATTCTCTTTGATTCCCGAGGGGGCCATAAGGGTTCCCGAGGGTTTCTGGAGTCCGCGGGGATTCTTAACGACACGTTAGGGATTCCAAAAGATTCCTTAGGGATTCCTGACGATTCCCAAGGGATCCCTCCTCAGGATTCCCTTAGGATTCTTGAGGAGCCCTTAAGGATTCCCAAGGATTCCCTAGGGATTCCTAGGGATGCCCTCGGGATTCCTTAGGATTCTCTTGGGATTCTTGTGGATGCCCTAGGGATTCGTAAGGATTCCTTAGAAATTCCTTAGGGATTCCCAAGGGATCCTCAAGGATTCCCAGAGTCTGCCCCTCGCAGGCCGCCCTTCACAGGCTTCCATAAGCTTCCCCCGATAGGCTGTCCCCCGCCGGCAAATTCAAGGAAACCCTCCTTGCCACCCGCCCAGCCAAGAATAATTTACGTTGCGCGCTTCAAATTCACCCTCCATGCTAAAGCAGCAGGACCGCGCACGCCATGAATAATAATTTGAAGTTTTTATTCTTCTTCGGAAATTTCAGGGTTACCTTGTAATTTCAAGCCCCAGGCCAGCCCCAGAAGAATAATATTGAATTAAATTTTGTTTCAGAACGTATTGAGATTCTTTGGAAATTCGAAGGTAACCCTCGAATTTCCCCCGAAACCCAAGAAGAAGTAGCTAATCGATAGGGTTAAATGATAATCAGCGCCCCGTCATAGAAGACAGCAACAAGCAGGGGGGGGGAAGGCGACGGGCCATCGCCAGCCATGATGAAATCATGAGCCTCCCGACGCCTATGGGTAGGGCCAGCGTCCCCCCCCCTCCTCCCTCCTCTGCCCTGCCCCCCACGACGACGTCGTCGTCGTCGTCGTCGTCGTCATCGTCGTCGCCTCCTCCCCCCACGGGGCAGGAGGAGGAGGGGGCTGGCGACCGGGGCATGTAGCCGTAGATGTAGCCGCGAGAAGAAGAAGAGGCCCAGGAGGTCTGCGGGGCGCGTTCTGACCAGGGGATTCGAAGGGATAAGGGATAATAACGTAAAGCGGGCCGTGTTCGTAAAATGCGGTCGCTTGAGACCGGGGCACCGCTGCCACGCCGCTTGAGTCGCGGTCGCTTGAGTCGTTTGAGCTTGAGTCGCTTGAGTCCTTGAGCCAAAACGGCTACGGATGATGATGATGATGATGATGATGATGATAATGATGATAAGTATGATGATGATGTTGGCGAGTAGGGTTGTTATTATTATGATGTTGCTTATTATTTCTCAGTAGTAGTAGTAGTAGTAGTAGTAGTAGTAGTAGTAGTAGTAGTAACCCTGAGCGCGGGGTGGCCGCGGGCTCAATCTTTCAATTCCGACTAAGCGCGGGGCAGCAGGCCCAGGCCCGCGCCCGCGCCGGCGGCGGCGCAAGCCGGGCGGGGCGGGGCTGGGGGGGCTCGAGCCATCCCTCCCCATGAAGGAGAGGCCCCATCCAGGCGCTTGCGGAACGCGCTCTGTCCACTGAGGGGTCATGGCGGATATTGAGATGAGGCGAGGCGAGGCGAGAGCGCCGCCCCGCCGGGGGCGGGGCCCTCTAGGGCCTGCGCGGGGGGGCTGGGGCCCTCAGCGCTTGTAGCCCTTGTTTGCCGAAGTCGGGGCGCTGAATTATGAGCTGGCGGGCGCGGGAGATCAAGCGGCGCAGGTGGAAGTGGAGAGTCGGGAGCCGGATGCTGGAGTCGGGGCGCTGTTCGGTCGGCAAGTGGAGGCGGAGGTGGGAAATCGGATGCTTGAGGGTGGAGGTCGGAGTGCTGAGCTGCTGGGCGCTGGAGGTCGACGGGTGGAGGTGGAGGCGGAAAATTGCGCGCTGCAGGGTGGAAATCGGGGCGCTGCGCTGCTGGGCGCTGGACGTCGACGGGTGGAGGCGGAAGTGAAAGTCGGAATGAATGCTGGATGCTGGAGGCGGGAGTGGTGAGCTTGAAGATGCTGGAGGCCGATAGGTGGGGGGTGGACATGAAAAATGGGTCAGAAGGCGGGGGTCAAAGCTTGGAATCGGCGTGCACGCCCAGCTCTCTCCGGTCCGATAACACGTCCCGGCGGAAGGGCCGGGCGTCTAAGCGCGCGTCGTCCGCGCTCTGCGGGCCGACGGCGCCGCGCGCAAACTTGTCCTCTAGGCCCTGCCGCGCGCGACTATCGCGCGCCAGTGCAGACCACCATTCGCAGCCGGTATCATCGGGGAGTCTCTTGGTGTGGTCGCTCATATCCATGGCGCCCAAAAACTCGACGATCTCGTGGCCCCATCGCTTCCGCTGTCCGCCTTGTTTTCGTTGTGCGGGGTCTTTCGCCGCGCAGCGGAGGCCGCCAAGCGGCGGCGCGTCGCGCCCGGCGGTCGGCGGGTAAATTGGCAACCCGCTTGGCCCATCTCCACTTTGCTTTAAAGTTGTGCGGAGCCCAATCGTCGACTTTCGCGCGTCTGGCATGGGCGTCGGCTGCGCGCGTCGTTCGTCGGATGAAGTCCACCCATGGCTCTATTCCGTCGTTGCCGTTGGTGTCGCCGTCGTTGCTGCTGGCGCTGCCGTCGTTGCCCAAGTCGTTGTTAGTGTTGTCGTCATTGTCTGGGTTGCTCTCGGCGAGCTCTCCGTCGAGCTCTGCGCGCTCTGCTCCATATCCCTCCTCCTGCTGGTCGCTGCTAACTTGCAAGTCTTTCTCGTCGTCGTTCCAGCGATTCCCTCGCGTGCGTCGTCTGCCAGCGCCCGCGGTGATTCGGGTCAACATGTGCTGTGTACGCTGCAGTAATGTAAGCATGTTTTTGGTTAGGGCTCACGAGCTGCATCTGCGCGTGGCAGTGGGCGTTGCGGTCCCATTGAGGAGGCGTAAGCGACTTAGGGTAGTGTTTGAATGTCAATTCGTGTCTCAGTTGGTTCAATCGGCGCCAGCCCGACGCGAATATGTTGTCGAGCTCCGTAATGGGGAAATCGTGGTATGTAAATTTCCTGCCCAGATACTTCGTACTCTGCGTTGCGTGCAACATCTCGACACTATCACCTTCGATGTTAGTGGCCTTGATAGTTTTGCCTTGTCGCCGGGTGACGTTGGTCAGCGCGATCGTCTTGCCTGGGTGGAACTCAAGGCCGCATTGTGCCGAGTGGAGCTTGAGGTCGCGCAGTAAACATTTCAATTGACGCAAATTTGGCGCACACAATAAAACGTCGTCTGCAAAACGGAGGTTGGTGAGGAGGGTGCCTGCGGTGAAACCCATCTGTATGCCAAACTTTGTGTTGCGCCATGTGTCCTTCATGCGTCGGAAAATGCTTTCAAATAGTGCGCTGAAAAAGTAGGGGGCTCAATGGGTCCCCTTGCTTTACACCTCGCTGGGTGTTGAACTGTCTGCTCGTGCTGTCCGTCCGTACTGTAGCGGTCTGGTCGGTGTGGAATGTTTTGAAGAGGTGTATGAAGGATGCCGGCATCTGTTGCTCTCTGAGTGAGTCCCGTGGTGCGTTGTGGTTGACAGTCGAATGCTTTCTGAAAGTCAACCGCTGCTACCCAGAGTGGTAGTTGCCATTCTTCTGACTGGTGGTTGCGCAAGAGAGCTGTCGTGAACAAGTGGTCGTCGGTGCTGTAGCCGTGTCTGAAGCCTGCTTGGTCTACGCTTTGCTGCTTGTCTAACAGTGGACCCAATCGATTGTACAGGAGTCGAGACATAAGCTTGTACAGGGAAGGGGTAATCCCCACAGCCCTCTGGGCGCAGGTGGTTTCGGGAGTTGCCTCTTCCACCTCTTCTTCTTCCTCTTCGGGGGAGGGTTTACCCCTCCCCCTACCCCGGCCCCCTCCCCATGGACCTGGACGAAAGTTTCGCGAGTCGTCGGAGCGTCCAAAACGGCCTCGGCGAGGAAGCCAACATCATTGATTTTATTACGGTGTTGGCTTCATTTTGGCCTCCTGGGGGGGGGACTCTAATCCGCACCCCCCCCTCCTGTGATCGATCTCATCCAACATGGCCAAAAGATGGCCGCCAAGGCTCCCAAGGGTGCCCCAAGAGGTGGCCAGGAAACCCCAAGAGGCCCCCAGGAGGCCCCCAGGATGCCCCCAAAAGGCTCCCAAGAGACCTCCAAGAGACCTGCAAGAGGCCCCAAGAGGCCCCCCAGAGGCACCCAAGACGCGCCAAGAGGCCTCGGCGACGATGCCAAAATTGCTGATTTTACAAAAAGGTTGTGGCCACATTTTGGCCTCCTGGGGGGGGCACTGCTTCAGATGACTCCAAGAGCGCCTGGGAGGGCCAAAGATGATCTCCAAGATGGCTCAAGATATCCCAAGATGCCTCAAGATGGCGCCCACGATGCTCCAAGAAGCCCCAAGACCGCTCCAAGACGGCTCCAAGTGGCCAAAGAGCTCACCCAGGAGGCCCCGAAGAGGCCAATATCCTTCCAAAACCTTGGGGAAATCAATGTTTTTGGCTTTCTCGCCGAGGCCTCAAGATGGCTCCAAGAGCGCTCCCACGGCTCCCAAGAGCGCTTCAAGAGGGCCCCAAGAGGCGTCCAGGAGGCCCCAGGAGGCGCCCAAGAGGCCTCCAAGAGGCTCCCAAGAGACCCCCAAGAGGCCCCACGAAGCTCTCCGAGGCACCCAAGACGCTCTAAGAGGCGTCCGGGACCGCCAAGAAGCCCCCAAAACGCTCCAAGAAGCCTCCACTGGGGGACCCTTCCTCTGTGTGCTGCCCGCTTCCCTGATCGAGGCAATTCCTCTGGGCATCGTTTCTGGATGGGCTGGTGGGGATTCGCGAAGCGTCAACAATTGCAATTGTTCTGCAGTGTTGTGGTAGTTTTGCGTCTCCTGATTTGAAAATCACAGTGATGGTGGTGCGCCTCCACTGTTCTGGCGGTAATTGTTCTGGGTGGGTGATGTCGTTGAACAAGCATTGTAGGTACTGTTCTATGCACGGCCCGCCTGCTTTCAACCTTCCTGCAGTGATTCCCGCTGTGTCTTTGCATTTTCCGATTTTGAGCTCTTTGATTACTTGGTGTAAATTTTCCTGAGTAAAAGATGGTCTTTGGTTCGGCCTCACTTCGGCCTCCAGGTCTTCGCGGCAAGGGACAGGGGGGCGGCAGCCGTGCGTGAAAGATTTGGCGAACATCCTGAGCCGATTTCGGTGGCGGGCTTGGCTCCCAGCTCTGGATTCCCAGCTTCCCGGTTGCTTTTTCTGCACCGATTCCGGAGGGAGGCAAGGTTCCCGGGTTTCCGGGATCCCGGGTTCCTGGTCGATCTCCTCATGGATCGGTCTCACCATCGATCTCATTACCACCTATCTATCGATCTAACAACCGATATCACAATCGATCTCATTATAGATCGCATGAGCGATCTCACGATCGATCTCACTGAAACGACTTTTCATCGGTCTCACGGTCGACCTTGCTATAGTCCTCGCTATCAATCCACTACCGATCTCACGATCGATCTCACAATCGATGTCAATATCCATAGTACGAGTATTCTAACCATTCGCTGATTGAGGTTTCTGTGGCACAATGCATTACTGCCTCCCGTCAGTGGGGAAGCGTGGCGGTGCAGCAGGCAATGAATGGAACGATCTGGTCTTGGGGATTTCTCTACAGCTCGTTGGTCCGCGTGGGCTGCTGGCGAGATGCGTCAATGTTGCCCGTTGCCAGCGTGACGTGCCCCTGGTGTCGGTTGCCCATGAGATGCGTCGGCGTCGACCGCCCGCGGGCTGCGCCGAAAACGCGCGTGCGCTGTGAGATGTGACATACTTCAGCGATGATTCCCTACCCTTCTCCAAATATTCAAATACTTTGTGGGCCGCTTCCGCGTGCGCGGGCGGATGCGCCGGTGCCTTCGGCGGTCGCACCCGCGCCCCACATCGCCCTCTCCCTCGTTCTCTGCCCGTTTCCCCTCCCGCGCTCTGCCCCCGTGCTGCAACCGTCTAGCAGTCGCGCAGAGTGGGCTCGGGACCGGCTGGCCCAGGTGCTGCGCGGCACTCGATCTCACGATTTCTCGGCGGGGCAGTCCCGAATGCCGCGAAACAGTCGGTTTCGGTTTCGTGTTCGCGCCGTGCGCGCGGGCGAGGCGAAGCTGCACTGCGTGGGCCGGCGAGCGGAGCGATCCCGCTGTGGCTAGGGCGACGTCAGAGCAAAAGTCCATCCTCCGGCCTGTTGGCGACAAGTGCCGCGCCGATGTCCCTGTGGTTGTCACGAGGTTGTCCCGTGGATTTCCCGTCGGTTGTCCCGATGGTTGTCCTGATGGCTGTCCCGACGGTTGTCCCGATGTTTGTCCCGATGGTTGTCCAATGGCTGTCCTGTTGGTTGTCCTGGTGGTTGTCCCAATGGTCGTCCCGATGGTTGTCCCGTTGTCCCGACGGTTGTCCCGATGGTTGTCCCGATGGGTGTCCCGATGACCCCGATGGTTGTCCCGATGGTTCCCCCGTTGGTTGTCGCGATGTTTCACCGATGGTTGTCTCGGCGGTTGTCCCGATGATGGTCCCGATGGCTCCCCCGATGGTTGTCCCGATGGTTGCTCCGATGGTTGTCCGGATGGTTCGCCCGATTGATTCCAGCCAAAACAATGCGCTCGGCGCCTCTGGCGCCTGGAGGTTGTCGTCCACATGACAAGCAAATGCGCTCGGCGCCTTCGGTACTTCTAGATGCTTTCCAACATGATTTCATAAATGCGCTCGGCGACGTCGGTACCCATCGATTCAGTGAGATGGATAGATAGATGGACAGTGAGACCAATAGATAAGTCATAGGTACTTGTCCTGGTGGTTGTCCAGATAGCTTTTCCGATGGTTGTCCCGCCGGTGTTCCCAATGGTTGTCCCGTGAGTTGGAGGGGTAGAGGGGCTGTGTTTGAACCCCCCCACTCCGACTCCCCCGCCCTTCCCGGGAGGGAGAGGGAGGGAGGTTCGAACCCCCCCTTCTACTTTCTGGAATCCCCGGGGGGGGGGTTCGAACCCCCCCCCTCCACGTTCCGGAGGGGGGGTTCGACCCCCCCCTCCCCCCACACTTTCTCCCTGCTGCGTCAGGAAACGCTCTTTCCAATATTGCGATCTCGCATGAGGTGCAGGACGCCTACATCGGCCCGCATAACCCAAACGACGATTTTCTGCATTCGCCCCGCGCACTGAAGGACTAGCCTCCAATATCTTTCGACAATCGACAATGAGCTCAACGATGATCAAGTAACGGATCGCAGTGGAAAAGCCTGTCCATCTCCGAACTAGGTCGTCGTGTTCTTCCATCTCCCGACCGCTCCAGTTCAAGGCGATCACTCCGTGACTGGTCTCTGTCAGAGATCATCTGCGAAGGGTGAGCTCGTGCTGTGATGTGGTCTGTCTCCTTTCCATCGTCACACCCAGGAAGCTTTGGGGACCTGTGGGAACGTACCTGTGGGCGGAGACAACAGACCAACGGCAGAGCCACCTGGACCAAACGTAAGCCCCGAAATCGTCCTGAACCGACTCATCGTCGCAGCCTTGCTTAATCGAGGTAGCGGGCTTTGGAAATCGGATGGCACTGGACGAAGCCTGTTGGCACCTGCCGATCCGTCACACCCCAGGTAGTCCTCGCGAGCCCTTCTCGACGCTTTGGGGTTGATGCTAGATGGCGAGTTCCCCCTCGCCGTGCCCGAAAAGGTCGGCCACTTACCTCTTCTGAGTCATCTCGAACAGACTGCCTCTTTGTATCTCGGGAGACGTTCCGATATTGCAGCCCTGTGCAGACTCGAAAGACCCAGAGGCCGTTTCCGAGTCCACGGAAGGCAGCAAGCACACCAGAACTTCCCCGCCGGAGCCTTCGATCGCCTCGACGCCTACATCACGGTTCTCCGATAGGTTGATCGTGCATAGATTTACTGACGGCGGAGCTTCAGGAGGGATAAAAACACACAAACACAATCAATCTTGGATTCCCCAGAAAATATCGGAACATATGGGGAGTGGGGGGGAATACAAAAGCCCAGAAAATATGGGAACAGATGGGGAATCCTGTTATTTGTGTCTATTCACTTGCGTGTC
Source organism: Prorocentrum cordatum (assembly GCA_963575745.1). Lineage (NCBI taxonomy): Eukaryota > Dinophyceae > Prorocentrales > Prorocentraceae > Prorocentrum > Prorocentrum cordatum. Next base: position 283,888 of record CAUYUJ010015491.1, on the reverse strand, counting down.
CCAGGGCCCCTTCACTTTTGCCTGAGGCGCATCACCCGACGAGGCTGCTCGCCCCGCGAGCTGGGATTGCTTGAGGTCTGCTCGCAAGCATGCCATTCCTCGGGCCGTGGGGGTCGGCAGGCTTCCTCTCCGGAAGCTGCCTTCGGCTTCGTCTTGCATTAACCAGGACCCCGACGGCAGGAGCGATTTTATTCCTCGGGTCGTGGGGGTTGGTTGCCAGGTTTCCTCTCCGGAGGCCGCCTTCGGCTTCGTCCTGCATGAACCAGGACCCCGACAGCAGGAGCGATCCTGGGATCCCATCCCGCTCCCAGGCTTGGCGCCCCCGCGCCGTGGAAGAACTGGCGTCACGATGCGGCGTCCGTGTCCGGACGCTGCAATTATCACTGCTCCCCTCACGACGCTCGTCATCATGATGGTCCTCCGGCATTCCCTCGGCTGGTAACGAGCGTTTTGCCATATAGTTTTCCAGTTTCGACAGTCGAGCATGTTCCTCACCCTGATATCCTGGCTCAAGGGCTCGTTTCTCCAGGACATTGTTGACGGATGTTCCAATCACGACGTTTTTTGCGACATGGCTGCGGTGCTCCGCTAAGTCGATGTGAAAGTGGATAACGCTACGCGAGCGCTAAGATGAAGGACCTCGCGCCGTTTTCCAGCCCAAACGCTTCGCGCCTAAATCTCGCAACTGCTGTTTTGAGTCAAGCGCGCAGAAACGCGCGCGCGCAGGCTCGCACATGAAACATGGGGCGCACAGAAACATACTAGTACGATATGTCCTCCTTGGAGGCGCGCGTCCGACCCAAACATATAGTCAGAGTGAGGGGGTTGAACCGAACAGTCATTCACTGTCCTGGGTGCGTGGCTGAAGTGGAATTCCGCGATGCGGATTCTTGTAATTGTTTGTTGTTGTCGTCGTCCCACCCGCGACCCGTGTTGTTTGTTGTTGTCGTCGTCCCACCCGCGACCCGCCCCGACCCACCCGCGACCCACCCCGCGACCCACCCGCGACCCACCCGCGACCCAACCCCGCGACCCACCCGCGACCCATCCCGCGACCCACCCGCGACCCGCCCGCGACCCACCCGCGACCTTTCCGCGACCCGCCCGCGACCTACCCGCGACCCACCGGCGACCCACCCGCGACCCACCGGCGACCCACCGGCGACCGCGACCGGCGACCCGACCCGCGACCCACCACGACCCCCACGACCCACCCCGCGACCCCGACCCACCCGCGACCCACCGCGACCCACCCGCGACCCACCCGCGACCCAACCCGCGACCCACCCAAAATTTCGGCGCCTGCGGCGGGTTTCTGTTGCATTCGTTCCAGGTGGAGGACCTGCGACCCAAACCGCGTTCAGTGTACAAATCAAAATGTTCGGCGCCTGCGGCGGGCTGTTTTTGAATTCCTTCTAGGTGGAGGTGGAAATCCCGCGACCCACCAGCGACCCAAACCACGTTCACAGAACAAGCCCAAACTTCGGCGCCTGCGGCGGGTTTCTGCTGCATTCGTTCCAGGTGGAGAACCTGCGACCCAAACCGCGTTCAGTGTACGAATCAAATTTTTCGGCGCCTGCGGCGGGCTGTTTTTGAATTCTTTCCAGGTGGAGGTGGAGAGCCCGCGGCCCACCCGAGACCCAAACTACGTTCACTGAACAAAGCCAAAATTCGGCGCCTGCGGCGGGCTGTTTTTGCATTCGTTCCGGGTGGCCCACCAGCGATCGCCCCCCGCGCTGAACTTGTCAGAACACGCAAATCGGCGCCTGCGGCGGGCTTGCTCGCATTGGTTTGGGAAATCGCCCTCGTGCCATTCCCTCGATCCGGCCCACGCTGACTCTACAACAGCACATCGGCGCCTGCGGCGGGGCTGTGTCTGAACACGTTCATTGACAATCCAGCTGCCTGCTGCAATTCGGCATCCGTGCCAAAAGCCTGGGTTCAGGGGAAGCTGCCTCAAGGCGCCCACAATTAAGGGAGGAGGAGGGGGAGGAGCAGGAGGAGGAGGAGGAGGAGGAGGAGGAGCAGGAGGAGGAGAAGGAGGAGGAGGAGGAGCCGGAGGAGGAGGAGGGCGCCATCGACAGGGAAGATGAGGGCCACGAGGTCCGCCGGCTCGACGCCCGCGTCGCCCGCGCCCGCCCCCTCACTCTTATCCGCAATTGCAGGGTGCTACGTATACACATCTTGTAGTAGATCGATTCCCGAGCGGTGTGGCCAGAAAGCGCCCGCCACGACTCATGTACTACAAGATTTCTCGGTGCGTGCGTCGCCCCTGCGAACACATAGTATTAGGATGTTGGGGTGACGCAGAAAACAGGCAAAGGAAGCCAGAGTAGCCACCTGAGAAGCACTGCCTCGTTGCCTGCTGCTGGGATGCCGAACCGGGCCGCCCCGCGGGCGGAAACGGCCCTGCTGCTCCGCTGCTCCCGCTCATGCCGTTCCCGCTGCCGCCTCCCTGTCATGGTCGTGTTCATCTTCAGTGGCGTCGACGTGGCGATCGCCGCCGTCGCCGCCGCCGCCGGCGCCGGCGCCGGCGCCGGCGCCGTCGCCGTCGCCGTCGTCGTCGTCGTCGTCGTCGTCGTCGTCGTCGTCGTCGTCGTCAGCGTCGTCGTCGTCTTCGTCGTCCATCGCGCCGCCAGTTGGCGCCGCGCGCCGCCGCGGGCCAGCAGGCCGCCACCAGCGGAGCCGCCGCGCTCACACCGCCTCCGCGCGCGAAGGAGCCGCCGCTACCGCTCCGTCGCCACCGAAGCGGCGGCTCCGCCTCCGTCCCACGTTGTTCGTCCTCCTCCCCCTCCTCTGTCTCTTCTCCTCCTCCTCCCTCTCGTCCTCCTCCCCCTCCTCCTCCTCCTCCTCCTCCTCCTCCTACTCCTCCTCCTCTTCCTCCTCCCTCCTCCTCCTCCTCCTCCTCCTCCTCTCCTCCTCCTCTCCTCCTCCTCCTCCTCCTCTCCTCCTCCTCCTCCCCCTCCCCCTCCTCCTCCTCTTCCTCCTCCTCCTCCGCCTCCGCCTCCGCCTCCGCCGCCTCCTCCGACCTCGTGGCCCTCATCTTCCCTGTCGATGGCGCCCTCCTCCTCCTCCTCCTCCTCCTCCTCCGCCTCCTCCGCCTCCTCCTCTCCTCCTTCCTCCTCCTCCTCCTCCTCCTCCTCCTCCCTCCTCCTCCTCCTCCTCCTCCTCCTCCCCCTCCTCCTCCTCCTCCTCCTCCTCCTCTCCTCCTCCTCCCTCCTCCTCCTCCTCCTCCTCCTCCTCCTCCTCCTCTCCTCCTCCCTCCTCCTCCTCCTCCTCCTCTCCTCCTCCTCCACCTCCTCCTCAACCTCCGCCTCCGCCTCCGCCCGCCGCCGCCTCCGCCGCCTCCCCTCCATTTTCTCCTCCCGCTCCGTCCGTCCGTCCGTCCGTCCGTCCGTCCGTCCGTCCGTCCGTCCGTCCTCCTCCTCCTCCTCCTCCTCCTCCTCCTCCTCCTCCTTTTCTTGTCTCCTCCTCCTCCTCCTCCTCCCTCCTCCTCCTCCTCCTCCTCATCCTCCTCCTCCTCCTCCTCCTCCTCCCCGTGCCGACGGGAGGCTGCAGCCCTGGGGGGGGGGAGACTGCAGTGGACGCACGGGGCGCCTGTAAGGGGGTTTGTTTGCCAAGCCCCCGATGAGCACCACCGCAGTGCCCCCCTGGGCTAGGCCCCCCTGGGCGACACAGGCATAATTCAGGCCTTGGAAGGCCTGCCCTTGCACGTCCCCTGCCCCGCCTTCCCTCCCTGCCCTCCTCCCCTTCATCAGCACTTCTCTCTCTCTCCCTCTCTCTCTCTCTCTTTCTCTCTCTTCTCTCGCCCGCTTTCCCCCCACCCGAATTCTGGCCCGCTCCACTTCTCCTCTTTCCAACCTTACATGGTCGGCAATGCCACCAGTGTGTCCCCGAGCTGAGGGGAACGGCTCTTGGAGTAGGTGGCCCCAGGGCCGGAGGGGGTACAGTAAGGGTGCAGCCCGAGGGTGGGCTGGGGCGAATACCACGCCCCAGCCACGCCAACAGTAATAGGGATGGGCCTGTGTCCCAGCGTGGGCGGGGGCCAACTCCAATCCCCAGTTGCGCCTGAGGGCGTCAGAGTAGGATTGTACCCCTCTCCCAGGCAGCCCCCTTACCCCCCTCCCTTCTCTCGCCCGCTACCCCCCCTCCCCAATTCTGGCCCGCTCCACCCCCTCCTCTCACCCATCTTACATGGTAAGCATTGCCGCCAGCGCGTCCCCGAGCTGAGGGTACAGCTCTTGGAGTAGGTGGCCCCAGGGCCGGCCAGATGGGGGTACAGTAAGTTTGGATCCAGAGCGTGGGTTGGGGCGAATGCCATTCCCCAGCCACGCCAACGGAGCAGGGAAGAGTTGTGTCCCAGCGTGGGCTGGGGCGAATTTCATTCCCCAGCCACGCCAGAGGGCGTCAGAGTAGGATTGCCATCCTGCGTGGGCTGGGGCGAATTCCATTCCCCAGCCACGCCAAAAAGGGGTTTGTTAGTTGGGGTCCGAGTTTGGGCAGGGGCGAATTCCATGCCCCAGTCACGCCAGAGGGGTTACATAACGTTTGACCTCCCTACGGTAGCAGGGGCGGTTGACATTCCCCCGTCACGCCAGAGGGGTAGAGTAAGGCAAGGTTATTATCTGATGCTTCACTGATGGAAAACTGCTTTAACAGTTTTAACGCTGGCTGGGCCTGCATTCAGAGCTGGCAGCACGAGAGGTCATGTGGGTTTGGGCGTCCGAGTGGAAGAGGGGGGAGGGAAAGGAGGGGGAGGAGGGGGAAAAAGGGGAGGAGAGGTCATGCGCCAAGCATGGTCAGGTCCTGCCTAAACAGGGCTGCCACGTGAGGCATGCCTATCTTGAGTCTAACCTTATCTGATGCTGTTGCACAGAGTATGGTAAAGAGGATCAACGCTCTAGGCATCTTAATTGTCTCCCTGGCTGTATAGGCTGGCGCCTTTCGCACTGGAGCTCTGCCAGGACTGCGGGCTACGGCTATGCTTTGCATACCCATCTAGCCTGCGGTCCGTTGTTTCGGCTGGTCCGACTCAACCAACAAGGCCGGAGTTCTGGCAGAAAGCCGCACTAGGCAGGTAAGTCCGCACTGGAACTCTGCCAGGACTGTGGGCTACGGCTATGCTACGCATACCCATCTACCCTGCGGTCCGTTGTTTCGGCTGGCCCGACTCAACAAATAAAGCTGGAGTTCTGGCGGCAAGCAGCACTTGGTAGGTAAGACTAGCGCCGTCCGCACTGGAACTCTCCTAGGACTGTGGGCTACGGCTATGCTGCGCATACCCATCTAGCCTGTGGTCCGTTGTTTCGGCTTGACCGACTCAACACAGAAGCCTTGAGTTCTGGTAGCACGCCGCATTCGGCATACCCGGCCCGGCCTGTCAACACTAAGGGGATCCATTTAGGCTGGGTCCGGATTGCTAAGGCGGCTATTGCGACCGCCGCAGCTTTGGTGCCTCAAGTTTTCTTGTGTTTCTCCGGTTACACCGCCTTTCCTTGCCGTCGCCCGATGTCGGCCTACGGCGCCCCGGCCCCGTCCGCGGCTCCGATGGCTCCGCGCCCTTCGGCAGCCCGCCCAGCTGGAGGGGGCCAGACCCGGCCTTGCCCTAAGGCAGGGTGCGTCGGGCACCTCATCGGCTATGGGTCCCTCCGGTGCAGTCGCGGCTCCCTCTGTGGCATTCGCGCGCGGCCTGCCCCGCGGGAGCCTTCGCCGCCTCGCGAGATCAGGGCGCGGACCGCCGAGACACCCTCGCACTCGGCTGGCGCAGCCCTCGCGCTGGTGGGTGCCCTGCCGCCCCTGCCCGGGCCGCCGCCGCCCCAGACGCATGGCCCGACATGCGGCCCGTGCTGGGAGATGCCCCACCAGCCGGCGCCGCACTGGTACGGGTGGCCTGCAGCCCCAGACGAGCGCTACGGTCAGGCTTACCCTTTCTCCGACCTTGGTACGGCTTGCCTTGGCCGGCCCATGAGTGAAGCGCCGCACCAATTCGGTCGTCGCAAGAAGGGCCACGGTAAAGGGGGACCTTACCTTGGCAACCCGAGTGCGCCTGCCCGCCAGTCCTTCGGAAGTGGCCAGGGGATAGGCGGGAAAGACAAGGGAAAGGACAAGGCCAAGCCCATTGGGGCGCAGCCGGCCTTCCTCGATCCTGCCGCCGGCAAGGGAGGCGGCGCCGCCCCGATGCAGCCGCCCCCGGGGCACTGCCCATCAAGCCCTCTGGCGCTCGCGGAGGCGGAGGTCCAATTCTGGAAAGCCAAGGTTCCCGACACCCACCCCAAGCTCCTCAAGGCCAAGCAAGAGCTGGAAGACCTGCGGCAGTCGAGCTTCCAGTCCCTTCCACCTGCAGAACAGGCGGCGCGCCTGCGCAGGCATATCAATTCGTCAAAGGACGTCATCCTCAAGTACAAGGCGGCGCTCGTAGAGACGGAGACGCAAATTGACAGGCTGATCACTTCCTACTGCCAGCAGGCGGATGACATCAACACCCGGGTCGGCGGGTTGAATGAGACAGTCGCTCAGTTCAACATGGTCGAGGCCTCCATGCCGATCGCCGCCCCCGTCATCACCCTGACCTCGCAGTAGATCCTCGCGTACTGCAAAGCTCACCCGGAAGAAGTCACGTCCTTGTCCGAGGAAGCGCTCCTCGAACGAGTGACGGCCGACCTGCGGGCACAGGCTCCCGCCTCGCAAGCCCCGTCAGTTGAGACCGTGCCAGTGGGAGCCGAGTCACGCATCAAGGGGGCGGTTGCGAACGTGAACGAGGCGCCCCAAGCCCTGCAGGGGCACCTGGAGGAGGCTGGCCTCCAGGAAAGGCAGGGGGCCCCTGCCCAGGCGGCGGAGGCTGCAACCCCAGAGGACCAGCAGGGCGCAGCCCCAGAGGCAGGCGAGGCAGGCGAGACAGGCCTCCCTGCGGGTGGCGCGGGGGCCCCAGCTGAGGCTGCTAGCGCCCCCCAGCCAGAGGCGGGCGCGGGTGCAGGCGCGGCCCCGACGCTGGGGTAACCCGCGGGGGGGCCCCGCAGCCAGTCCATGCCGACCTGACATAGTGACCGCGCTTCTGCCGCCTTCGGGCGTTGGGCCGGTCTCCATGGCCACTTTTAATGGCAATTCGTGGACCTCTATGCGGTGCCACCTGGACTCTGGGGCCCTCTCGGCACAAAGTTTTGTTTCTCCAGGGAACCCTCCTGGATGACCCCCATTAAATTCAGCTCGCCGTTGAGCACTCTTTGCAGAAGGGCTGGAAGGCTGTATTTAACCCAGCCGCTCGCTCCCCAGACAACCGTGCGATCGGGGGTGTCGCAACCCTCGTCCGCGCGGAGCGGGACATCGGACTCTCCCCACTTCCTGAGGGCCTCCCTCCCTGCGTTGATCCTTCCCGTCTTGTCGCCGTCCGTTACGAGCCTCCTGGCTTTGCTCCTCTCCTCCTTGTATCCCTATAGCTTCACAAGTGGTGAAGCTGAATGAAGCTAACCGTGCCTTGCTCGCTCACTTGGGCGTCCTACAACACAGCTCAGGCCTGAGCATTCTTGTCGGCGGGGATGTCAATATGAACCCGTCCTATGCACTGGAAACTGACTTTGGCGAGAAAGGCAGATTTAAAATCGTCGCCCCCTCCCGCCCCACACTGTGCTGTAAGAGGACCACGACCAAGATTGACTACTTCTTGGTCTCAGCGGGCTTCCACCCACTTGTCAAAGTGGTGGTGTCCCTAGTAGATTTCCCCTCCTCTCCTCACCGCCCAGTTGCTCTCTCTGTACTTCTGAGCCGGGAGGTGCTGGTGCCAAGGCTGCGCCGCCCCAAGCCTTACCCAGTGGAAGCGATGATAGGCCCGCAGTTGTCCCCTTCAGATTGGGCTCATCTGAGGGCGGCGTCGTCGGTCCTGAAACAGTCCTTGCAGGGGGCCCTCGGCCATGCCGCTAAGCAGAAGCAGCTTAATTTTTTTTTATGCTGCTTTTGCCGTGGCTTTTGGCGATGAGCTCTCTCGCATGACCCGCGCGCCTGTGCATTCGAATCGCGCCAGGGGCCTCCCGCCGCGCATCGAGTGGGTACCCGCTGATGAGCCACTGCGGCAGCCTGAAGGGTGGGTCTCGCACACCCCCGCTTACCGCCGGATATCCAATAATTTGCAAGACCTCCAGCGGTGCGTCGCCGCTGGAGGTGCCGTGGAGGCGGCCGTGGCGCGGGTGGTCGAGCCCCCGGAAGACTGCCCCGACATGCCCGCAGCAGCGCGGTATTTGTTGAGCGAGCTCAAAGGCATTTGCAGCCATATTGCCCCAGATGGTAGCGCTGTTCAGGCGCCTGTGGAGCAGGCTTTTGCGCTTCTGGCGGGCCCCGCGGAGGAGTTAGCTGCCCTTCTATGTGCAGAGCAGTCCGCGGACGCCCGCGACCGCGCGCAGGCTTGGCGAGACTGGGCCACGAAGGCGAACAGCAAGTCGGTAGGTTGGGCCCATCGTTGGTCGAAGTGCCAGGCGAAGTGGACCCCTACCCAGGTCAATTGGCACGAAGAGTGGTCTGGTCGGCCCTCCAGTTTTCTTGGCAGTGAGGCTACCAGACTGGCAGGGCTCTGGGCCACGGCGCCTAATGCTCCAACCCCGTACTTGCCGCCGGCAGACCAAACTCTGCCGCCTTTAACTCCCCAGTGCATCCGGACCTCCTCCCGCTCCTTTCCGATGGGCACGGCCCAGACTTTCGATGGGTTTCACCCCCGCCATTTTGCGCTGCTCGCCGACGAGCAAGTGGAAGTCGTTGTGGGCCTCCTCCATGCGGTGGAGCAACATGGTCAGTTCCCGTCGCAGATCCTAAGGATAATCTCCACGCTGCTTCAGAAAGCGGCGTCGAAGCAGCCGGGGGTCCCAGCTTTCCAGGGCATTGCCTTGATACCCGCCCTGTACAGGGTGTGGGCCAAGTGCAGGCTGCTCCTTGCACAGGAATGGGAGGCAGCTCACCCGCAACCTTTCCCGTTGCCACCAGAAGGGTCGCAGCGTCGTGGAGCTTGTCTTCCAGCAGGCCCTAGAACCTGAGTCGGCAAAGGCGGCGGGCAGATGCGCGCACTCTGCCGCTCTGTTGCAAGACATGTCCGACTAACTATTATGAAAATGTGGATCGGAGGCGCCTGTGGCACAGGGCGCGGGCAGCTAACTTTTCCTTGGGCGTTCTCTGCGTCGTGCTAAACCAATGCCAGGCCCAGCGTTTCGTGACGTACGAGCGCGCGACGGTGAGCGCCAGGCACCCCGCCCGCGGCATTGCGGCGGGGTGCCCGTGGGCCACCTACCTAGTACAAGTCTACACCTATCAGCCTTTTAGTGATTGGCAGGTCGAGCATCCTCGGCTCCCCCTCTCCCTTTTTATAGATGACCTTCACATCGGTGTTACGGATGACGACTCGAACGTTGTAGTCCGCGAGAAAGGAAGGTGCCTTTTCTTTGGTTAAGGTGATTGAAGATGACCTGGGTTGCTCGACTGCTCCGCGCAAGTCAATCGCCTTGGCCAATTCCGACGGACTTCGCAAGAGGCTGGCAAGAGTGCTCGGCCCCCTCGCCGGCTGCGTGGCCCCGGCTGCGAAGAACTTAGGTGTCGACCTCGCCGTCGTGTCGCCCGGCACTGCGAGAACGCATGGGCAAGCTCAAGTCGCGCAAGCGGCGTTTAGCTGCTCTGCGGAGGGCCGGCACTAACATGCGTAAATTGTTTACCACAGGCCTGGAATCTTACGGCACCTACGGTGTAGAAGTCACCGGGGTCGATGAGGCTGAAATGCGCCAGTTGCAGTCTTTCTTTCTGGCCATCGCCGGCTCCCGCGGCGACAACCGTTCTCGCTCTATTTCGCTGGCCCTACTGGAGGACCCGACGTGGCGACAAGGGCTGGCCCCGGCTCTAGTCTGGGCTAAGATTGCATGGCGTGCCCACGCAGATAGATCCGCACACAACCCTTTCCCCATGTCTCGCCTCCTCTCCCTCGCTGCCCCCATCCTGGCCAAACCCCCGAAATATTGGGGAAGCGTGCGTGGTCCACTCGCCGCTGCCATCCTCTCCCTCCGTAGGATTGGGTGGGGCATGCACGCTGCGCTTGCCTTTGTGGACCAGGCAGGCGAGCACTGGCCTCTCACCATGTTCTCCCCGAAATTCTTGGAGAGCAAAATGAAGGCAGCGTGGCAGGGTGTCCATTTGCACGTCGTTAGCCAGAAACTAGGTCTTGAGGCAGGGGCCAACGTAGATTTGTCGGTCGCCCGGCAGGTCCTCCACCGTGGGAGCCTCTCAAAGCAAGAGGCCGGCATTATGCAGTCTTTTCTGTGCCAGACTGTTTGGACAGGGCGGAAGTTGCAGCAGGCAGGTTATGAGGCGTCCTCGGTCTGTGCTTGCGGCAGCCCAACCGATTGCTTATCGCACCGCCTGCACCGCTGCCCCCTTTCGGCCCCGCTCAGAGCGGAGTGGTTGGAGCAGACAGACGTTGAGCTCATAAACGACGGGCGCAGGAATTTCCCGCTCGTCTGCGGATTCTTCGAACTCCCTGGCTTCTCCGTGAATCCACCGCGTGGGTCGGGCACCACGCCTTACCGTTTTTTCTGCGCGGGCGCCTCCCTTGCAGTGCGGGAGGCGGTTGACGGCGAAGTTTTTACAGATGGCTCTTGCCTGAAGGACGGCCCCGCGGAATTCCACATCGCGGGCTGGGCTGTCATCAAACTGACAGCTGGTGGCGACCTGTTTGCGGCCCTCTGGGGGTCCGTGGGCTCGCATTGCCCGCAGACTTCCCCGGCCGCAGAGCACGTGGCGGTTCTCGCCGCCATCGAACACTGCCCACAGGCGCAGGCCATTCATTCCGACTTTCTGGGCCTAGTCCGCTTGTCCTCTGCCCCGTGGAGCCAGGTCACATCGAGGCACCACATGCACGCAGGCATCCGCCCACAGATCCGCGCTTCGGCGACGTGGGGCCCGAATTTTCAAATCCACAAAGTCCAGGCCCACTCTGACTTGGAGGCCCTTGCCCCGCAGTCCCGCGAATGGCACCTTGCGGTGGGAAACGACTTTGCGGACACATACGCAAAGCTCGGCGCCGCGCTGCTCTCGCAGCCGTCGGAAGCGGAAAGACGGGCATATACAGATAGCGCGGCAGTTTTAAAAAGGTACCTCGGCTACGTCGCCAGAGCCTTGCTTCTGCACCCGCGCCTGGCCCCTTCGAAGAAGGCCGGGTCCTAATTCAACAAGTCACTGCGCCAGGTGGGGTTTCAAACCGGTGCGCGTTCGGCGAGAGATGCACTGCCTCACCCGCCTCCTACACCACCTCCTCTTCCGCCAGCCCAGGCGCAGGCTAAACCGCGGCCCCGAGCGATGCGAGTTCAGGCTGGGCTGGAGGCAGATGACGCGGGGCAGTATCACGAATGGAGGTGGCGGCGCCAAGGTTATTGGACCTGCCTCCATTGCCAGCGGCGCAGCACCAGAAGTCGAGCTGAGCCCGTGCCCCGCTTCAATGTCGCCCCCCGGCCGCCCCTCCCGCCGCCGCTCGAAGGACGCGCGGGGGCCTCGCCCATCCTCCGCTCCCTGTTCCATGACCAGCGTGGCCACAACCTTTTCGTGACAGAGCACCCCGCTGGCATTTTAATCATCTGCAAAGCGCGTGGCAACTACTCGGAAGGTGCGCGCGCGGTCAACTTAGAAGACAGATGCCTCCCTGCCCGAGGCTCTTGCCGAGCGGGGACCAATTGGAATAGGGCGTGCAAGGGGCAGTCCCCTAATCACCGGCGCGGGAACGGGGTGATTCTTGGCGATCTGATACCCTTCAGCACGCTGCTCGCGCTCCGTGAAGAATTGACCCCCCCTGCGATCCAGGCCCCCTCTTCCCCCCCTTCCTCTCCCGCCGCCGCCCTTCCGCCTGCTGCTGCGAGCTCTGCCATTGCCGCTGAGCACAGTCGCAATCTTGGAGTCACTGGTGCTGAAATTGATCCGCTTCTTGCCGACAGCGAAGCTGCTGACTTTTTATTCGCCTCGGGCACTGCTGAGACCAGCGCTCCTATTGCCGCCAGCTCAAGTGGGCGACCAGCGCCTGCGCCCGCCCCGCTGCCCGCTGCTGGAGCTGTTGCCCCGCCTCCTGTCCCAGAGCCTACTTGTTCGTCGGAGCGGTTGGCCCCCCGCGCGGTGAAGCAAGCTCCGGCACGGGAGGTCGACGAGGCACCGCGCGAGCCTGAGCCGACTCAGGCATCGGAAGAAGCCGTCTTCCAATCCAAGGTGCGCCGTCTTTTAAGAGCTGCGGGAGGCAGCCCTGCGGAGAGCACTGGCTAGCGCGGGCTCTGAATGGGCCGGCGCGCCGGCGGCGGACTGGCAGAGCAGCCGCGAAGGTATGATCGGGTTTCCAGAATTCGCGTGCGTTGTTTAAAGTACGCCATGTCTCACACGTTGTCATTCAGCTCCACTCGTTGCCGCCCTCCCACCATCATGCCTCGGCCTTTTGCGGCGGGCTTGCCACCAACGCAGCGCCCCCTTACCTGCATCCCCTCTCTCGCCCAAGCCAGTCCCAACCCCGCCGCCCACTTCTCCACAGGCCGCCCTCCGCCGCGATCCTGCGGGCACTCTGTTTGAAGAGTGATAACCTGTGCAGCCCCCCGTTTGAGGGGGGGCAGGGCGGCCTTTATCCAGCGGGACAAGAGAAGGTAGCCTAACGGCCGCCACTCCTGTCATTTTTTCTTCCGCCGGCACCGATTTTGGGCGCTCCGAGAAGGAAAACAGCCCAACAAGGGCGTTTTTTATGCGAGGGGGGGTTCGCCCTACCTTAAGTGTGTAGGGCAACGCTGGCCTCGGCGAAATCAAATAATAAACCACGACAGCAAGGGCAGTGAAGGTAATGTTACTCTAGACCGGCTTTTTCCCAAGGCGCGCGCCGAGGAAATGTTACTTAAGACCGGTTTTTTCCTCGATACCCGCTTCTGGGTCGACGATCAGATGGAAAACTGCTTTAACAGTTTTAACGCTGGCTGGGCCTGCATTCAGAGCTGGCAGCACGAGAGGTCATGTGGGTTTGGGCGTCCGAGTGGAAGAGGGGGGAGGGAAAGGAGGGGGAGGAGGGGGAAAAAGGGGAGGAGAGGTCATGCGCCAAGCATGGTCAGGTCCTGCCTAAACAGGGCTGCCACGTGAGGCATGCCTATATTGAGTCTAACCTCTCCTCCTCCTCACCATCATCCCGCTGGCTCCCACTGCTCGCCCCCCCTTGCGATTTTCCTCTTACCTCCTTCTCCCCCGCCCGAGGGCCGGGAGCCCGAGCCGGCGTTCGATGTGGGGCTGCTAACCAGGGCGGGTCCTCGTTAGCATCCCCCGCAAACAGGCTGCGAGTTGGGGTCTCCCCAAGCAATGGGCTCCCCATTGGCAATCCCAAATGCGGCCAACGGCCCCGAGGGACTGCCCAATGGTGGCCCGCTCGCTGTCCTGGCAGTTTGGTCAGTGATCCTCCTCTTCCTCCTCCTTCCTCTCCTCATCCTCCTTCCTCCTTCCTCCCTCCTCCCTCCTCCCTCCTCCTCTCCTCGTCCTCCTCCTCCTCCTCCACCTCCTCCTCGTCCTCCTCCTCCTCCTTCCCCTCCTCCTC
>CAUYUJ010015491.1:145890-270230 GCA_963575745.1 Prorocentrum cordatum | reverse complement strand
CCACTCCACTCCCTCCTCTCTTCGTCTACCCCATCCCCCCCGAAATCTTCCCTCCTCCTCCTCCTCCTCCTCCTTGCCTCGCTTCCCCTGCTGCCCCTCCTCCCGGGGAGGGGCAACCTGGGAGCCTTGCGCGCGCGACCAACTCACACCAAGTCACCGCCTTCGGCGGGGGAGGGCCAGAGCGAGGGTCAGCTCTCCCCCGTGTGTCCCTCCGACGGCGACATCGAGGAGGACAACGACGACAACGATGAATGACGAACACGATGACGACGACAGACAACGATCGCCACGACGACACAAGGACGACGAATAGCGGACGACGGCGAACGACGGCGACGAACGAAGACGACGTCGACCGACCGACGGCGAATAACAACGACGACCGACGACGTCGACGATGAACGACAGACGACGGCGATGACGACGGTGACCGATCATCGACGACGACAGAAAGCCGCCGTCGGTCGGTCGTGGTCGTCGATAACGGCGACGACGGCGACGGCGGGCCGAAGCAGGGGCCTGCACCTACGCCGGCGCCGCGCGGCGGCCGCGGTGTCTCTGCCGCGGAGGGCGGCGGCGCCAGGCCTCCGGGCGCGGTCCTGGGCGGAGGGCGCGGCTTTGGGTTGCGACGGCGCCGACGTCGACGACTGCAGCGGAGACGGCGGCGGCGCTGAGTCTCCAGGGGCGTCCCTTGGCGCCGAAGGCTTCTGGAGGGTGCCGGCTCACGCGTGCGTGCCTGAGGTGCTGGCCACAAGTATGGGACGTGAAGACGACCACAGCCACTGCTTTTCTTTTGTTGCCGCCTTCCAGCCAGCAGAAACAAACCAGTGGTTGTGGTCATATTCGTTAAGCTTGGCACCAAGAACATGACCACAACCACTGCTTCTTTTTCGGCCGGCTGGGAGGAGGCGCAAACAAGATGCAGTGGCTGTGGTCATTTTCCCGTCCCGCAACAGGGGTGCCCGGCACCGCTGGTGGCAGGCCCCGGAAGAGGGCTGGCCAGTGCAGGCCGTGGTGTTCTCCCAGCCAAAGCAGGCTCGCTGCGGGTGTGCGGGCGCCGCTCCCGAGGGCCACGGTTTCCCTCGGTGGTATGCCAAGTCGAGCGGCGGAAAACACGGGTCTTACGCGAGATGGGCCGCCGGCGCGGCACGCTACACGGGTAATTGGCAAGTGCGCTTACGCGCGGTCGTACGCGAGCAGCTTACGCGTCAGTGTCGGTGAAGACGACCTCCTTTTCTCTGCGTCGCTCGGATGGGCGCCGCTCCCGAGGGCCGCTGCGCCCAGTCTGGCTCGAGGGGTCGGCGTCGCTTCAGAGGGGGCCGATAAATCAGGGGGGGAAGGACAGGTACACTTTTCGGGCCCTGAGGGCTCTGTTTTGGGTTCTAAAGGGATCCATGTAAGGGCCCTTTAGGGCTCCTTTTCGGCAGCCCTCGCCGCCCCTCCCCCCTGTATCGCCCCCCCCTTACGCGACGCCCAAGAGGGCGCGGGAGGACGTGCGCTGGTCGCATCGAGGCTTCGCTCCCGCGGCTCCCCGCCAGAAGGTCATCCCCGATCCCGACGCCTGGCACTGTGGCGGCTTCGTCCCTGGGTGGGAGCCGATACTCTCCCTCCTGCCTCCTCCTCCTCCTCCCTCCTCCTTCCTCCTTTCTCCTCCTCCTTATTATTCCTCCTCCTCCTTCTCCTCATCCCTCCTCTTCCTCCTCCTCTTCCTCCTCCTCCTCCTCCCTCATCCCTCCTCGTGGGGGGTCCGCACGAATCGGGTGGCGGCGTACTCCCGCCCCCCCCTCTCCGCGGCGCTCCTGTGAAGGGCAAGGCGCCACGCGCCGCAGGCAGCTGCCAGCGGCGCCATCTCAGAGAGGAGGCGGAGCGGATGAGGAGCAGAGGGGAGAGGAGGGCGGGTGGGAGGGGAAAGAGGAGGGAGGAGGTGGGAGAAGGAAGGACTGAAGGGGAGGAGGGGGACTGGGGGGGAGGAGGGAGGCAAAAAAACGGGGGAGGAAGGAGGGTGGAGGAGTCATGACCGGAAGAAAGGCAAGAGGATGGAGGGCGAAGGAGGATGAGGATGAAAAGGACGCAGGGGAATGACGATGAGGATGCGGATGAGGATGGAGGGCGAAGGAGGAGGAGGGAGGACCATGCGCCTCAAGGGCGCCTGGGCTGCCTCCTCATCAGCATACGTGGCGAGCTTGGCCCTCGTCCTGAAGGAGATAGTGCAGGCCGCGGGCTTCCTTCCAGAGCTGGGAGGCCTTCCGAGCGCAGTGCCCCTGCTTCACCAGGCCCTCATGGAATCTGACGCCGACCTCCGCGCCCAGGGGTCACTGAGTGGCGAATTCGATTGGCTGGTCTGCTTCCAAGAACCCGTCCCCAAGCTGCGACGCGGGTGGGGAGAGACTCGCTCCGCGGCCACAAGAGTCAAGCTTCTCGGCGCGCTCGGGGAGAACGGCCGCCTGGCGCTCCGGGCGCCGGCGGCTTCGTTCTGCCTTGCGAGGAGAGCGACCCAGCCCTGCCGGACAATCACTCCTCACCGCCATGAAGCTTCGCCTCTGGTGCTGCGTCTGTCCGCCGGGCGCGGCATGCCAGCACCGCCGCGACGACGGTGCCGTCTGCGGCGCGCCACTGGACGGTTACGGGTGGCACGCGAGGTGTTGCGGAGTTGGACAGTCCCGCATCGCCCGCCACTACCGCATGTGAGAATGGCATGCGCAGCTGCACACCACCCTCACTGGCTTGGCCAAAGCCACAGAACAACTTGTCCCAGCGTGGGACCGCGTCAACAGGCGCACAGGCTGCCAAGCTGCACGTCGCCGCCAAGGATATGGTAACTGGCCGGCCTTTCTATGTCGACTGGAGCATTGCCTGCGAATGCTCAGAGTACGCCCGTCGCAGGCAAACCCGGTCCACCAACGACGGCGTGGCCGCAAAAGCCATGGCCCGTGAGAAGCGGACCTGGCACCTCCCCAGCGGGGTTGACCTTGCCCCTCTGGTCTTCAAGACATTGGGCCGCCCGTCCGACGAAGCCGCAAAGTTCATCCAAGCTTATGGGCATAACGTCGATGAAGAAGTGGCCCGGGGCGAGGTGCTCGGCAAGGTATGGCGGCAGCGATACCAACAGCTCCAACGGAGCAGCCGCAGAGATGGTGCTTAGCGCCAAATGGCAGCGAGGCGCACAGCTCCCACCACCACAACCACCACCACCACCACCACCGCTGCACCATCCAACACGACAACCACTACAACGGCAGACGTGTTGGATGGTGCCGTGGTGGCCGTGGTCGCCGCTGCTGCCGTGGTCGCCGCCGTGGTACACCACGGCGGCGACCCTGGCAGCAGCGGCGAGCAGGGCTACATCGATTGCGACGATTGCGACGGCCCCGGCGGCATTTCGACTCGCCTCCACCACGACGACGACGACGACGACCACGGCCACGACCTCCGACGACGTCACCACCGACACCCGTCTCCCCCTCTGCCCCTCCCTGCCCCTAGCTGGCCGCCCCTGCTAGTGTTTGGTCCAACCCTCTCCTCTTCCTCCTCTTCCTCCTCGGCAGGGCCGGGGACCCATTCGGAAGACCCTGGGCCTTCTTGGAACAGTGAAGCTCTTGGAATGCTCTACAACGAATGCGCGAGGCGTTAAGGCAACAAACGCATTTTGGAAACCACCCGCCCACGAACCGTGAAGTTATTGTAATGTTTAACAACGAATGCGCGCGGCGCTGAGGCAAGAACCACCTTTTGAAAACGAACCGCACTCAATCCGTGAAGCGCTTGCCAATTTTAGCGAATGTGCGCGGCGCTTCGGCGAAAACCGCATTTTGAAAACGACCCACCCTCAATCCGCGAAGCTCTTGCTAACTTTGGGAAAACATGAGAACGACACAGAAACAATAACCACATTTTGAAAACCACTCGCCTTCACTCCGTGGAGCTCTTGCATCGAACAACGAATGCACGCGGCGCTAATGCGAAACACACCTTTTGAAAACGAATCGCTGTCAATCCGTGAAAGTATTGCACATGTTTCAAACGAATGCGCGCGGAGCTAAAGCGACAGCCACATCTTGAAACCGACCTGCCCTTCATGAGCGAAACTGTTGCATGTTTTAATTTTCGAGAACATGAATGGTGACAAATGTTCCGGCGAAGCGCCCGGCCCGCCTTTTCGATCGGCCCCGGGGCGCGACAGGGCGGAGTTATCGCTGAGGAAAAGGAGTTTATGTATATATATATATATATATATATAGCCCGCCACGAGGATCCCGAACGCCAGAGCTGGACCAGAACAAAGATCTACAGAGCCTCGCACGCGGGGCCTGAGGACTGAAGGGGCTCTGTCTCTTTTTTACTGTATGTGTCGAGCGCGAGCCAGGCTAGGGCAGTAAACGCCGCCATGAGATGATTACCAGGCGAGCAGCTGGGCACGGAGCAGACTGCACAGAGGTCAGACCAGATAGAGAGCTCCCAGGCGCGATGAGCAGCAAGTTATAGATGGGCCAAAAGGGCCAGGGCGGCGCGTGGGTGGGTGCACTTTGAGCCCAGTGCCAGCGGGGCAGGCACAGACGAATGCGGCGCTCTCTCTCCCCACGGCTCCGCTTCACGTTTCAAAACTGGACAGCCCGCCACGGGGATCCCGAGCGCCAGAGCTGGACCAGAACAAAGATCTACAGAGCCTCGCACGCGGGGCCTGAGGACTGAAGGGGCTCTGTCTCTTTTTTACTGTATGTGTCGAGCGCGAGCCAGGCTAGGGCAGTAAACACTGCCATGATATGATTACCAGGCGAGCAGCTGGGCACGGAGCAGACTGCACAGAGGTCAGACCAGATAGAGAGTTCCCGAACCCCAAAGGAAGCTCTGGCCGCCACTGACAGAGTGGCAGGGGCGGCCGAAAAGTAAAGAGGCACTTCGATGCCGAAGCGAGAAAGCACGGAGAAACGCTACTTGCTGATTAGGCTAGCCATCGCTTGCTGCGGCGCCTTGAGCACAGCGCGCTTGATTACATTTGCGAGAGCATTAGCCAGGGTAGCTGGATAAGCAGCCGCGAGCGCAATGTACTTGCATCCTGCAGGGCTCTGGCCGGACAGAATTACATGCTTGATGGCAGTGCGTGAGCACAGTCCGCGTCTCCCCTGGCACGCGCGGCATAAGGATTCAACAGGGCCAGCATGCCATGAGACGATTCTCGTACGCTTCCGCCAAAGTGCACCATACTCGCACTGGTCTAGATCACAACTGCGTGCAGACGGTAACTGAACGAGCCGAGACAAAGAGCGAGCATGCCACATGATGGAGCTTGCTGGATTCTCCAGCATCACAGGCGTCCCAAGACGAATGCATCCTCTGATGATGCGGCACGTAAGCGCAAAGGAAGCGTTGCCTTGCTGTAGGCAGGCCCCCTCGGAAGTGCTCAACTGAGGGAGTCCCATTGGGTGGTCCCGAGATCTCAGGGGCCTCCTGAGAGCCCGCGACCAGGTGGTACAGGGCGTCCCTAGAAAAACAGCTGCGACTGAATGGCTACACAGCCATCCGACGATGACTTCCTCGAAGGTGGCATCGAGGTGGTCTTCGAGAGGCCCATGCCTGATGTCAAGACCTAGACCCGAGAGGCCAAGTTGGCGCACCGCGGCGGTAAAGTGGCCTGAACCGCTGAAAAGCTCTACCACACCGCGCCTGCGACATAGAGATCCCCGCTGCACAGCCTCCTTGAAGCGCCGCCTCAGGTGCAGGCGGACGGCGTCGCGTGCGGCACTCACTGCGCCGCAGCTGCGGGCCTCGTCTGAGCCCGCCTGCCGCGCGCTGGGCCGCAGATCAGCATCGCCTCCACTAGCAGGTAGGGCACCTCGGCGAGGCACCAGTGTCTGCGGAAGCCCATCTCCAGCAGCTCGCAGAACCGCCCTTCCATGTGGTGGCTGAACGAGTACGCGACCTCCGCCACGTCCTGAAGCTCGCGATGAAGAGCCGGCAACCCCGCGCAGTGCCGCATCGACGCCATGACGGCCGAGCGGCTTCGGCGGCGCGCCCGCTCCACCGATCGCGTCTGCGTCGAGAGGTCGTAGCTCACTATGCCATGCCTCATCCTGAACGAGTGGGTGAGCAGGTGATTGATGCCCAGGATCGTTGCCGCAAGAAAGAACATCAGGTTCCGCAGGCCGAGACTGAATCCCCACAGAGTCTTCGCAACAGGCCCTTTCAGGCGGACCGCCTTGAGGATCGGCGCGAGGTACAGGTCGAGATCGAGCGGGATCGGCACGTCGGGCGCTCCCGTCATCCCGCCCTGGCCGCGGACTGCTGGATGCAGCAGGAGGCTCCAGAGCCGGTACGCGGCGCCCGCGCCGCTGAACGGCTGCACGACGCGGTCGGGCGTCAGCCTCTGCGCCCGGTGGCGCTCGGTGAGGTACTCCGCCAGGATCGTGTCCAAATGCCCCAACGTGCTCCAGTCCAGGCGGCGGTCCGCACAGTAGCTCACGAACGTGTGTTGCGGCTGCCGGTAAAAGGCTTCTGCGTTCAGTCTCACAGCCTGCTGCACCAGCAAGATCATGGCCAACGTGTCGGAACTCCTGCCCGTGGCCTTGGCAGCCAGGATCGCGCGGTGTCTCGCCGAGGCCGAAGGGGTGCGCGATCCCTGTCGCGGCGATGCCTCCGCCCTCGTGAACAGCAGGAGCAGGGCGGGGAGGGCGACGCAGCCCCCGACCAGCCGTCCGAGCATCACTAAGATGACGATGGCCGCTGAACCAGCCCAGCTTTCCACGGCTGAGCGAGTCTGATGGGTTCCTTTCTGAAGCGATCCAACGTGCACAAAGCCTCGAGCCCGTGGCTAAAGACAGACAGCACAACTGATTGAGACATGACCTCAAGAAACTCGAGCGGGCTCTCCCCTTCGTACAAGAAAGAGCCAAGGGCAGGTTGTCGACTAACGCCACCATGCGCTTGCCGTGACTGCCCAAGTTACGAAGTAGGTGCCGATGAGAGGTGACTAAGGCTTCGCCCTCACGGTAAAGAATATTGGCCCCCAGAGATACCGGCTGTGCGCTGACGCTCTTCCAGGCTTCTTTACGTGTAATGTGTCCTGGTACCTCGTCGAGCTCCCAGGGGTCCATGCTGAACCTCAGGGCCTCGGTCACGTTGTGCTCCACAGGGATGCCCAAGTCCTCGCCGTGGACGCCCAAGGTGCCGGCCTCTCGTTGTCCTCTGGATTCTTCAACGCGTGACTCCCCAAGTTGCCCAGGTGCTCCTCAGAGTGATCCCCGTTACCGCAGGATCTTGGCATGAGAGGTGGAGGGGAAGAGGTCGGACTTTGTCTGTTTTCGCCTGTCCCCTCATCAATCACCAATTCAGCAGCCTTGAGCGACCGCAGACGAGCCTGGTGCCCGCCCTCGACCTTATAGCGCCAACGCTCCGAGCACCGCCCTACTGCAGCACAAGTGGCAGCAGGCGCCCGCCGCCGCATGACGCCGAGGCCAAAGGGAGAAGCGTCGCTGGCCGTCATCACGGCATGCCACTCCGCCGTCAGGTCACAGGTCAAAATAGGGAGCAGGTCCCTAATGATGATGAGCTCCTTGACCACTGACGGCCAGAGCTTGCCGTGCCTCGTGCCGAAGGCACCGACGTAGCCATAGGAGCTATGCAGCACGGTAAGTACCTCTCTGCGGATCATCGACGTCCACGTGATGTGACCAAGCACCGCACGGAGCATGTGGCCGGAGCACCATCCACGCCTCAACAAACTGGATATCGCAAAATGGAGCCTCCAAATATTCCGAGGCTTGATGCGAAGATATCTTCCACTGCGGAGGCTGAGGCCAAGGAAGTCGGCATCCAGAGCAGCGGGCTCGATCTCGTGCACTGGAAGACCGCGTCTCCTGAAGGTGCCCGCCAGCCTGCGCATAGTCTCATCCACCAAGGCCTTGCAGCCACCGAAGACAAGGATGTTATCGACGTAGGCGGCCACCCCCACGACATTCTTCTTGGCCACGTTTACCCCAGGATGGCCGCCCTGAGCGGTCTGATCCAGAGAGCGGCCGTCGTCCGACAGCACGTGGCGAGCAGCAGCTTGGCAAATATGCAATACCCACGAAAAAAACATAGGAAACACAATAACCTGGGGCGAGAGGGACACCGACGGGTCGAAGTCGAGGTCCACGAGGCCGAGCTCCTGAAGCACCCCCGCCTTGAGCGGCGGCAAGGTGAACATCACCCCCATGCCCTCCGGGAGCTTCATGCGGTAGAAGGCGCACTCCAGGTCGCAGGTGGACATGTGCATGCCCTCGATCGGCGCCTCGATCAAACTGAAGGCTGAAGCCGACGGTAGCCGAGTGCTGGGCGCGTCTAAAAACTTGCAGTTGGCGGCCCTCGTGTCGAAAATGATGCGGAGGGCCCCCGTCTTCTTGGGAACGAAGAAGAGGCCGACGGTGCGAGGGTGGCCGGAGTCCACCGCGAAGTTGACCATCTGTCTCTCGTACATCTGAATCAAAAAACGACCGTACGTGCTCACGTCGCGCGTCAGGGCGGGATCGCAAAAGGGCCCCTTCGGGCACGCTTCCCTGGCCAGATCAGCAGCAGCACGTGGATCTCGAAGCATGTGACTCCGCCAACCCTCCAGCCAGACCTTATCCACGGGCGGCACCAGCTCGACGATGTCCACTGGGGTCCCACCCGCGGCAGGCCACGCGACTCTGTCGCTGACGTCGGGGGTCGACGTCGCGGCGCCAGTACCATACAGGTTGGCGCAGGAGAGGAGCTCCCGGAGGGCTCCGTCTTCGGCAGCGTTTCCCGACATGAACTCTGGCGGCGGGCGCCCCAGCTCGTCGATGCTGTCCGTAATGTGCACGGTGGCCTGGCGCTGCCCCTCGTGAGCCGCAGCTGGAGGCGAGGACCGAGACCCATAGAGCGAATTAAGTGCGTTGACGGCTGAGCGAACCCTCTCTCCACGATGAAGGCGATGCCCAGCGCGCCTAGCCGAGCGACGACTGCCAGGCGATGGGGGTGGGCCGGTGGCAGCGGCGGGGGACGGCAGCGGGAAGACGTCTCGGTGTCGGAGACTTCCACGCGCGCCCGGGCCTGCGGCCGAAACCGCACTCCTGTTCCAGGGAGACGCTGGCCCAAGTGCCCCCCCCTGGTGCTTCTCAGCCATGGCCGTCTGGGGCTGTGCGGCCGCCCCTCCCGCCATCTCTGCCTCGTCCGCGGCCGCGGCCGCGCCCTCGACCTCGGCCATCGCTGCCGCGCCCGTCGCCAGAGCTGCCGCCGGCTGCGAGAAGCCGCTCCTCACGCGCCTTGCGGCGCTCCTTAGCTATGTTGGCCTCGCGCGCCTTCTCGGCGGCCAGCCAGTCCCTCAGGGCAGGGGCTACGCACGCGTTGCCGCCAGCGTCCAGAGCACCCGACATCAGCGCAGCATCTGAGCCGAACTCCGAGGACGCCGCGAACCTGTCACGGTACAGCTCCTCCTGCGTCTAGAGGGTCCGCCCGACCAACTCCATGGCCGCAAGGTTGGTCACGTGGAGCTGATCGTAGACCACGCTCAGCTCGAGGAGGCGGCAGCACAGCAGGTGGATGTCCACGCCAGGATCGTCAGGCTCCAGGTGCCCCTCCGAGACCCACTTCGCGTGCCTCCCCATGGGCGTTCCCCCATTGCGGCATATGAAGCACAGTGCCCATAGCAGTGTGCGTGGCCCCTTGAGAGGCCAATCGCCCCATGGCAGTTCGTGAAGGCGAACCACTGCAGCTCGGAAGTCCACATATCTCACCCCCTGCGTGTCAAGGGCGACTGACTGAATCCGAGCATCGCCGCCTGGAGCGCCGGCGATGGCGGCAAGAGCTGCGGCCACACCACCAGGACCAGGGCTACCACTTGCGGCAGGCGCGGGGGCGGCCGCAGGCCAAAGCGCCGGCGCGGCCACGGCGGCGCCGCCCAGGGCGCCAGGAGCAGCGGGGGGAGCCCCTCCTCCGCCAAAGGGTACGACAGCTGGAGCTCCTCCTGCCGCAGGTGCAGGCGCGGCCGCCACTGGCACAAGGGCGGCTGCCCCAGCTGGCGCGGCTGCTGGGCCGCCTCCGAGGGCTGCCGCCAGCCCTGCCAGGCCGCCCAGAGCCC
The DNA here is from genome assembly GCA_963575745.1 of Prorocentrum cordatum. NCBI lineage: Eukaryota > Dinophyceae > Prorocentrales > Prorocentraceae > Prorocentrum > Prorocentrum cordatum. Next base: position 260,155 of record CAUYUJ010015491.1, on the reverse strand, counting down.
CCGGCGCGCCGCCGGCGCCTCCCGCAGCGAAGGCCCCCGCAGGCCCAGCGCCAGCCGGAACGCCTATCACGGCTACGATGGCACGCCCTGCCGTGTTCAGCGCGATCGGCGGCCCAGCGCCCAGCCCAAGAGTGCCCCGCACTGAGGCGGCACCCGCTGCGACTTCTCCGGGAAGAGGGAGACCACGGAATCGGTATACCTGATCCCCACCTGTGGCGGCAGCCACGGCGCCGACTGCGGCGCCAGCGGGAATGGCGTACTCCCTGATGTCGGCCCCGTTCTGCATGATGGCCTCCACGTAGGCGTGTCCATCAGGAGTCAACACCCCTGTCCCGAAGGGCGGCACCGTCTGGAACGCCAGGATCAGACGCTCGTGCCAGATCCGGCCACCTCCCACACGATACAGCACCAGGATGAAATCGCCCTCGTCGAGTCCGTCCAGAGCCAAAGGGTGTCCACTGGCCGCCGCGGCGGCTGCAGAGCTGGCCATCACGATGCACAGGCCCGCTCTCTGACTGCAGTCGCCTGCGCTCTAGCCGCCTCCTCCAAAGAGGGCTGAGGCGGGAGGCGAGTGATCGGCTGCCAGGGGCTCAGCCACCGCGCGGCCAGGAGCCTTCCTGCGAAACCAGTCGCGCCCGCGAGGGCCACCGCTGACAGCGCCCACCCTGGCGACCCGCCTGGGCAGTCCACGCGCGTCACCTCCTGGCCGGGGGCGCAGGTGAGGGCCGGCGAGCACGTGCAGGCTGGGCACTCACCGCGGGCTGCCCACAGCAGCGCAGCATGACCTGCGCCGTGCACCGCCTCGCCAGCCAGCCATGCGGCGAAGGCCATCGAAGTGCCGTCGGCTTGCACTTTGAGCCCAGTGCCAGCGGGGCAGGCACAGACGAATGCGGCGCTCTCTCTCCCCACGGCTCCGCTTCACGTTTCAAAACTGGACATATATATATATATATATATATATATATATATATATATACACATATATGGAGGAGGAAAGGGAGGAGGATAACAACGAGGAGGAGGAGCAGGATGAGGAGGAGGAGGACAGAGGAAGGAGAGGAAAAGGAGAAGGATAAGCAGCAGGATGTGGAGGAGGAGGAGGAGGAGGAGCAGGAGGAGGAGGAGCAGGAGGGGGGAGAGGAAGTGAACATCAAAAGCACCGTCAAGAAAAAGAGGACCAAGGGATGCGGACGAGGAGTAACAAGGGGGAGTCGGGTTCCTTAGGGAAGCGGGTCCTGGACCATGGAACCTCCCCCCGGATGAGTTCTTCATCCTGAATCGTTCTCTGACAGCCCAGGGGCCCGTGGAGGCTTCGAACATCAGAAAACGGGCCCATTTCCTCCACGGCGAAAGGACGAGGAGGAGGAGGAGGGACGAGGAAAACGAACTGGGTGCCCCCAAGAGGGCTGCGGGCCCCGCGCTCGGCCTCTGAGGCGTCCCGGGCGCTGCGGCGCGGCTGGCCCTCCCGCAGCCCCGCGCTTTGGGCGCAGCCCTCCCGCCCCCGCTTAGCGGGGAGAGGAAGTTGGGAAGAGCAAGGGGTCAGAGGGGCGGGGGGTGAAAAGGGACCGTGGGGGGATGGGGGAAGAGGAAAGAGGAATGATGATGATGATGATGATGATGATGATGAGGAGGAGGAGGAGGAGGAGGAGGAGGAGGAGGAGGAGGAGGAGGAGGATGGAAAAGGAACGAGGATGGAAAAGGAAGGAGGAAAGAGAAAAAAACAGGATGAGATGGAGCAGGAGGGGGAGGAAAAGGAGGAGGAGGAGGAGGGGTAAGAGCCAGAAGAGGAAACACACAGACAGGCAGACACGGGCGGGGCGTTCAAGGACGGTCCACTAGTGAGCAGCACTGCGGGCATTCATGCCCAATTGAAGAAGTTCAGCAGGTCGTACTCAATCAATTGCATACCCTGCAGCTGCGTGTCCTTCCATCGTCGTCTGGGTCGCACAGCTCTCCGTGTCATGTGGCTTCGGCGCCGTCGAACAAATCCTCTGGGCCCAAGTGCTGCGCCTTTTGCTCGTATTTTCAACCATCGCACCACCGCCTGCTTGCGTGAGCCAGCCCAACCACGCAAACATACCTTGCCCAATTCCTCATCTGCCTCATGGGTAGTGCGTCTGATCAATCAAGCCGCGGCTCTAAAACGCCCCCCACACGGCGAATCCATATGTTTTACAAATGAATGATAATGTTCCTGTTCAGCTGGTGTCCGACGACTTTTGTCCACCAGAATCATCCTCAGCAGATTCCGGTGTATTGCTTAGTTTGTCTGTCAAGTCCTTAAGTACCCATAGGTCGCCCTTATGTGAAACCACTGAGGATACTGTGCAATGGAAAAGGCGGAGCCGCTCAGTGAGCGAATGCCTGCAATCACTCAGAATCGAACTTTGCGGCGTAAATCTGCCCCAAGCTGCTCCGATCGCGTTGCCTAGCTCGGTCTCGCCGGGCGGTCGAAACTTGCCTTCCGGCCAACATGCCTGACATGACAATCGCGAATTACACCGTCAATGTGCGCATCGCCAATGCGTGTGCTCGCCTCCTTGGGGCGCCCAGTCGCTCCTGTGGCGTCCGACTGAACAATTATTGTTCCTGGATACGCTTCCAATCCACGATTGCCAACTGCTGCGCGTGCGTCTGCAAGCGCGACTTTGACCCGCGCAAATGCACTTCCAGCTGGCATGACATCACCAGCGAGACGCAGGTTAGTAAGTCACAACAAATTTGTCCCATCGGCGTTGAGGCCCCACTGCTTCGAGTGCCAAGTTTTCATAACATCACCGAAACCTTTTTACATTCTGGATGGGAGAAGCCAGATTCCCAAAAGGCCCCCATTGCTTCGTGCCCCGCGAGATACGACGCGGCTCACTCAGTTCGACGGTCTGTAATCCGTAGCAACTTGCCCACAATACAACGACCGCGTCCGTCGAATGTATCCATCGGATACGCCTCGTCGGGCCAGCGCATGCCGCGTGCTCCCATGGCCCGCGCAGTCGAAAGCCTTCTGCAGTCGATGGTGGATAACCGCATATGTTGTTGCCACTCGTGACGCTCCTCCAGCGTTGCTGTCGCGGCAAAGGGATGGTGCGTCGTGCCGGCGCCACTCCTGGGGCCGGCTCGGTCTGCGGCGCGATGCCCGCTCAGCGCGGGGCGCGACATCGAGCGCAAAAGCGTCGCAGACAAGGCGTATGGGACTGGTATTCTTGTCCTCCGCCTGTAGTTCGCGGCTGTCGCGGGGTCGTCAGAATTGCGCGGCGCTGCGGCGACGGGCGGCGCCCGCGCCTTCGGCGATGGACTCTTCGGCGATGCGATGTTGGCGCGCAGCTGCAACCAAAGCACGCCAACTGCTTCCCCGCCGCCCTTGCCCGCCCCCGCCGCGACTCCACGCGCGCCCCGGCGCGCGCCTCGCCGCGGCTGTCGGATCTCTGCCTTCGCCCGGCGTGAACTCCGGGCTGGCTTCAGAAAGTGTCGTTGGAGTGGAATGCACGGCTGGCTTGCTGCCTGCAAATGAATTAAATTCCGAATGCACTTCAGACGAGACATCGGCAATTGACTGCCCGCCGGCATGAACTGCTCCGGCGCCGCCCGCCGCGCGCGCGACGAGCTGCTGCCGCGCGACTGTCTCCGCGGTGGGGGATCTTTTGGAATCGCGAGAAGAACCGGAAATTGCGCCCAATTTTGGCGCGGCCCCTTCTCGTCGCAGCGCCCCGGCCCCCCGTCGATTTCGCGCGCTCGGCAATGTCGTCTCTAAAACTTGGACCCGCAATGCAGCTCCCCATCTGTCCAGTGAGCGCCGGAATTTTGATTCCCCGTCGCTGCGGGCGCCGCCGGGGCTTTGCTCGCTCTCGGCGCGCGCCGCAGACTCCAATGCTAAATCTTCTACTTTCTGACAAGCAGCGACGGCGCTCTCAGGGGAGTCAAAATTGCGAGTCTTCTCGCCGGGGGTCTCGACGCGCGCGCCCACGGACGCCGAAGTCATGATCTGCCTCGGGGTTGTCTTCCTGTCGCGCCAGCGACTGCTGGTGCTCCTCTGCTCGGCAAGGGCGCATTTGCGGCCGTCTGTGGCGCATTCGCGCGAGTGCCCGCGACGCGCGGTGAATCTGCCGCATCGAACGCGCAGAAATAAACCTGCCCGGCGCTGCCACCCGCGCCCGCGCGGGCGGCCGCGCGCCCCCGCCGCTTGGAAGGGGGGGCACAGGCGCTACTCAGCCGTCTGATGCACTCGCGCAATGGCCTCGAGCAATTGCACTCCTGGGCCCGCATGCGTTAATCGCCCTTTGCACGTCGCCCGCTTCGCCGCCGCCCGCTTCCGCGCTGAAGTCGCCGATCAGAACGTAGCGAGATCGTTTGAGGCGCGCTTCCCGGCGGGCCCCCGATAGAGAACAATGCGAATTCTGCGCGCGCGCGTCTCCGCGGCCGGAGCGAGGGGCGCGCGGCCGCCGCCCGCGTTTGCAAATGTCCACGCGCCACGTCATGTAAAAATGCTCTCTCAGACAATCCAGTGAAACATCGCGCTCGCGGCTCCTGTCGACGGCGAGCGAGAACGCCGGCGCCTCGCGAACGGCGATCCCGACGGCGCCCGGCGACAGCGCGCCCGCCGCGCAAAATGACATGCCTTCTCGGCTGGGGCCGCCGCGCCTCGGCCAACCACGCGACATCCTACATGGCATTCTTTTATGCCAAGAACAGCTCTGCCATCTTGTCGCTGGAGATGAGGCCCCGGACATTCAGGTGGAAAGTGCGTCAATCAGGCGCTGTCTGAATATAATATTCGTTATTGTGCGTCGAACTCGATGCCCTCTCCGGCGCGCGCCGCGTCTTCGCGCCGCGCTGCGCTGCTTGCCCCCCCCCCCCCCCGCGTGCATTATGGTATCGTGCCCGATCTCCTTTGCTTGATGTACTGATGTCCTCATTACACTTGTCATCACTGGTCCACTTCTGCATCCAATCCTCCATGTATTTCTCGGTTGCTTCCTCTACCTGCCCCCCCTTCCGCCTCGCACTGCGCGGCGCCGCCCACCACCCGCGCAACCTTCGCGCCCTTGAACGTCACCGACCCACTGTTCCAGTGGATAGTTCAATCCTTCATGGCATGGCCACCCTCTTCGTTGCACATGCGCATGATTATTCACAAGTGATTGTCTTCCAGTGCTCTCTGCAACGGGCCGTTGCATGAGAACGCCATGCCGGGGCCGCTGGCCCACTGGTGGTTCTACATTCCGCCGTCTTCAGTAAAACACTCTTGGCCGCAATAGTTTTCATGCGCACAGTTCCAAACTTTGATGAGCCACTAAGTGTTGACATATTCGTGCGCGCGGCACTCATTCCAATCCCGTCTACCACGCCCCTGCCGTCCTTTATGACATCATACTTGCCGGGTTGCTCCTCTAGGCCCTTTCCATTTACATGGAGTTCCCTCTCCTCGCCAACATCATCGTTCACCTGACTCCTAACATTGCCCTCCTGCGGAACCGGATTCTGTACAATTCGTTCCGGCAACGCCTTAGTACGAACTCGTTGGCCATCTGTCGTGTTCCAGCTTATTCCCTTCTCCATCAACCTGGTAATACCGCTCTTGACATTCTTAGCCTCCGCCATAGTTTTCCTGCGGTGTCGCTGGCGATCTGGGCCGCTTGCTCAATCCTGGCCAACTTATCCTCCATCGCTTTCTTAATGTGAAGTTCGTGTTGTTCCACGCTCCTTTTTTAATGCCCATCAGCTTCCGCATCAGGACTTTCGTATCAATCTCCTCTCCATCTCCCAATTCGTCGTCCTTGTCATCGTTGGCGTTCTGCGTCTTCGCATATTCTTGTCTGGAGCCTCTGGGTTGCTGCCTGAAGCTTGAGTTTGCGGCCACCCCCTCCCGTACTTGCCGCTGCCATGCCGCGCAGACGAGAAAGATTCGGTGAAGGCTTGACGCTTTACAGCTTGAGCCTTGAACCAACATGGCTTGAGCTGAGGCGGACACAGAGCTGGAGGAAGAAGATGAGAAGCGAGAGATGGTGGAGGGAGGAGGAGAAGCAGGCGGGTTCTTGGAGGTCGTCTGTGAAAGGGGGGGACACCCCGCAACTCCGACTGGTACGGACTTCTGAAAGAGGCGATTTCGCACGGGAGGGGGTATTGCAACATCGTTTCATCCTGGATTGTTCTCCTCGTCCAAATGAGCCCATATGCCTGTCATGATCCTCCTTCTGTTCCTGACGCTGACACTAAAGATATGGCCGCGCCAGGCACTAATACCCAGTCCTCCCCTCGCCTCTGCAGACGCTGCCGCGGCGGGGGGATGTTGAAAGCGGGCCGATATGTCTGGGCCAGAGGGGGCCCAGGGGAGAGGGAAACCGCAGAGCGGGGACGACTCGAGGAGGATCAGAAAGAAGACGGGGAAAGAGGCGACAAGAAGCGGGGCCGACGGAAGGCAGGCGGGAGAGGAAAGAAAGAGACCGCCTGAGCCCCGGAGACCCCCAGAGCTCCTCAGGGAGGGTTACAGAAGGGGGGGCAGAGAGCGAGGGGACTGCAAGGGGAGGGCGAAATGAGAAGGACCCCCATCCCTTTTCCTTGTCTCAGTGAAACTCCTCCCTGTAGGACCCGCAGACGTGCCCGTTGGGCAGGCAGGGCGTTTCGCCTGAGACTGCCCCACCATTACAGATGATCCTGCAGCTTGAATGCTGCATCAGTTTCACAAGTGGGCAGTTCTCACACTTCGGCCCTCGCCTTAACGCCGCGCGCAACTACAACAATACGATACTTAGGTTGCATCACAGCAGCAATTTGGCCCCTGACTCTCGTCCTGGGTTCGGTTTAGTGACGTGATGAATTTCGGGGCCTTTCCGTGGGAAAAACTTCACTTCGCTAATCTGACGCCACTGGGGTCTCAGTGGGCCCTAGGGCCCAAAATTAGTGACGTGATGGTTTTCAAGCCCCGGACGTAGCGACGAACACATTCGTTTTTAAAGTTTGCAGCAATTCCTTCGATGGAGGGCGGCTCCTGTTCCAACTGTCGTCTTCGCCTTATCGCCGTGCACATGTGCTCTGGAAGATCGCAGCAACTTGGCATAAACGTGCGACTGACTAACAAAGAATCATGCTCTGGCGCGATTTAGGACTGTCAGAACGCCACAGTCATGTTGTTTCGCGGCGTTGACCTCCCAGGAACGGTGCTCTTGCACGAGTTAGGACTACCAGGAAGCAACAGTCATGTTGACCCGCGACGCTAAAGTCCCAGGAATTGTGTTATGGTGCGACTCGAAGTTCTCAAACGATGGTTCTCCAATGCGGCATTGCCCGCAATGCAAATAATTTCTTGTGGGACCGAAAGAAGATGGAACTTGGAAGGACGGTGTATAGCAACATCGTTGTCCAATCTTGGGTCCGTATCCTCCTCCTCAGCGTCCGTCCCTCCTCCCACGGGAGTCGCGGCCGTACCTTCTTTGCTCGTCCCTGCCTCCAAATCCATGCCGTTACTGACATATTTCCTTTTCTTTACAGGGCGAGCGCTTATCACAGAAAGCGAATAAGGATCGAACCGCATAGCAGGGACTGCATGGATCACCCCCGAAACGAAATGTAAAGAACAAGCCCCCTTGCCATGGTGACAAAAACCATTTCCAAATCAAACGCGAACGCAAATGCTATGTAAGTAAACAACACCAGGGGTTCTGCGAAGCTGTGCGACTAATGTGTGCGCGCGCACCACCAACGATGAACCACGCACGGCAATCGCACGTGGACGCTGTGGTCACCCGCGCGTGAATCACGTATCCAAAGCGTACTCACACATCATAACAGTCCCCACATACTGTTCACACATAGCCCAGCTCCATCCCCACATCATCCCAACCAAGTCACCACCAGCACCACCATCATCATCATCATCGCCACCACTGCCCTACAATACATCCACTTATTATTTCGCGAAAAACTGGGCAGGCTGACCATACGACGATAATGTCACTAGATCCCAAGGAAAACAATCATACAAAAAAGGCTAATCGTACAGCGTTCGCTGGTGATGGGCAGGGTCCATAATATGACGGCCAAAGGCGTGGAGGCTTCGCCTGAGAAGAACCGTTTTCGGATGGCGGTCAAGGCGGGACGTGTTGCACACGCGAATTCTATGTGAGGAAATACACCAAAACGTTCTGTGGCACGGGATGCGCACATGGTGAAGGCGGCATGGCAGCCTCCTGAACGCCACCCCCAAGATCAAAAGCGCGCCCACCGAGGCAACGCCCACCGAACGCGACATCCTCCTCCTCCTCCTCCTCCGCCTCCTCCTCCTCCTCCTCCTCCTCCTCCTCCTTCTCCTCCTCCTCCCCCTTCCCCCTCATTGTAGTTCGATGTGTGTTTTGTTATCATCGTCCTCCTTTCATACCCCCCATCCTCGTGCGGACGATAATTTTCCGACGGGACGGGCCAGCACATGAGGCTCCAGTTGGCTGATAATCATCACGATGGCGGGGCGTTACGCCAACGATGGGCAGCAACAAGCGAGGCGACTCGTTATTATATTGCGCGGGCAAAAAAAACCTTGACGCATACTGCACGCGCCGTCGCGTTGGCTGGCAAAACAAGGAATAAGAGTACGGGGTGACAGAACACGTGCACGGGAACGGTGCCAGTTTAACCTGTTTTCTGCACTTGGTGAAATCGTCCCATTCAAGTGGGGATTCGTTCAAATTGGTCGGGGTTCGCGCATGCGGGTGTCCCCCCCGATCTAGCCATTGTCGGGGGCACAAGAAGAAACCCCATGTCCCACTTTTGGGACCCCCCCGATCGCCCCCCCCAAACACCCCAACACCCCAACACCAACGCCCGAACGTTATTTAGCACCAAAACGATTTGTCACGCGAACCTTAACACCCGAACCCGCAATATCCGGATGTCCTGGCCCGAACACGCTATCACTAACACGCGGAACATAACACCGCACCGCCAACCTATTACAGTTGACACGCGTCTCACCCGAACCTGATACCTGACACCCCGAACATAATAGCCCAGACCCAACACCAAACCAGCTAACATCATCAACATCCCAACCATTGCGCACAAACGCTGCTACCATGCCACCATGACCCCAACCCCAATTGCCGTGACCCACAAATATACCACACACAGTGTAAACTATACCCCACACCACACAATAAACTATACCACCAACGCCCTCCTCCATCAATCCCCTAGCCTTCAGCACCCGAACCCGAAACCTGGCACCCTGACAGTGTGCACCCGGACCATAAACGCCCGACCCTCGCACCGCAATCCCGAACACAATGATGAACGACGGCGAAAGATGACGCAAACAATTCGGGGCAAACGACTGCAAAACATAGTTCTGCCAGCTCCGGGGGCCCTATCATAGCGAACCGAAGAGTTCGGCCCACGGAAGGCGGGCCGGGCCATGCCGGTTGGCCCCCAGGCCCTTTGGGATGTCAAGGGCGGCCCGAAGGCTGACAATTTGACGCGACGGAGGCGGCGACGATTCGGACTGGTCAAAAGACCCCCTCGCGCCCCCCCGCCCCCGCGAGGCTCTTCCAAAAACTCCTGGGGTAGGGGAGGCGGCGCGGGCCGGCGATTGACCGTGATGCAACCTGCGGGCCGAGGGGCGACAATCCCGCATTTTTCCCCCTGCCCCCCCGCCCCCCCGACGGCGCCGGGGGCGCCGCGGCGGCGGCGGCGCGGAGGGGGGGCCGATTGCGAAAAATGTTTCGGTGGAAACCCGTGGCCGCAATGCTGTCGTCGACGATTTTCTCTGCGCTGCACCTCTCCCTCCTCTCCCTCCTCGCCCTCGGACGGTCGGTCGGTCCGTCGATGGGGGCGCGGGGCAACGTCGACGCGGGTGCCGCGCGTTTGGCGAGCTGAATAAAATGGGCCGTGCAACGGGAGAGGATATAAGGCGCAGATATGGTAAGCTGGGATACGACGAGCGAGCCCCCGGATCCGCTGGCCCATCTGGGCCCCGACCCCCTCGGCCCACTGGTTCCAGGGCGACCCTGGCAACAATGAGACGATGGGCAATGTCGTCTCGTGGCTGTCCGCGTCAGGCACGTAGGCGTCGACCCGCGACTCGCGCAGACCGATGGCCGCCGCGGCGGCAGAGACGACGGCGGCGGCGAGACGGGGGGGGGGAGGCGAATGGGGGGCGGCGCCGCGCCCCCCCCCCCGCGCGCCGCCATGCATCGAGCTCGCGCGAGTCGAGGGCCCGGCCTGGGAGCGCGCGCGCGGGAAGAACATAGGGATGGGGCCCTTGGAGGGCCTGTCCTTCCAAAACCTGCGCCGCTGCGACTGCGGAGCAGTATGGGCGGGGGCAACGGGGGCTGGCGCCCTCCCAGACGCCCGCCCCGCAACGGACGGGGGGGGGAGGCGCCGAACAGGAGTGGGCCCGAGCTTCCAAGCAGCGCGCGTGATCGATTCTCCAATCACAAGCAAACTAACATCACGTGTTTTCACAGCAGAGCTGGCCGATGGGGCCCAGAGTGAGCCTCCGCAGGGAGTCGGTGGACCTGAAATGGCTCTCATTGCTCGTCTTGCGGGCCGGCCAGGCCGCGGGCGGCGACAGGGGGGGCGCGAAAGACCCGTTGCCGCGCCCGTGTGGAGCGCGCTGCTGAGCGCGTCGAAGTGCGCGCGCCACCTGTCGGTTTCACCTTCCGCCCAGGCCGACGGGGTGCCCCGCCGCGCCTCGGCGCGCCCGCGGCCCGGCGCCGCGCCGTCGCGCGCTGGCATTCTCCTGCCGGGGCAATCATGACGCGGCGAAGCAAGGCGAGGGGGGCGAACGGCGGGGGCGCCCAGGCACGGGGGGGGGGCGGGGCTGACGGGCGCTGGCACGGCTTCGGGTGGGGGCGCGTCTCCTTGCCACTTCGAGGCGCGCGGGGGCCCCGCCATTTATGGCGCGGGCCCGGTTGGCGAGCGTTGCTGGCGCCCCCTCTCGCGCGATTCTGGCTGTGCACCAACTTCGCGCTGGACTAGCCCGCGCGGAGATCCTCTGGCGACGGGGCTGCCATTGACCTTGGGAATCGCGGGGGAGAGAGAGAGAGAGAGCTGTTTGGCAGCAGCAAAATGCATGGCTAGACGAGCAGGGCTTCAAATCTAAACGCGCGCAAATTGCGCGTGCTACCTGCCGCCTACCCACGCGGAGTGCGACCCTGTCTGCGCGACGTAGCAGCGAGAGCGCGCGCGATGCGCGCATCGGCAGCACCGCGCCCGCAATCGCCGCGACAGACCCCCAGATGGCGCGAGGGGGGGGGGGGGGGGGGGGGGCTCAGGGCGCGCCCTGCGAGATGCACGGAACGCTGACAACCCGCCGAACCTGGCCATGATGGGCGGTCGCAGCGCGCCGCGCCCCATCCAGAGCACTTGGGCATCCTGGGCAGAGGTGGCGCGCGGGGGTAGATGGTCTGTCGCGATAGTAAGTCGATGGCAATCATGGCCCACCTCCACTTGTCTGACACAAAGGGACCTGGGCCTGTTACTGCAAAGTCGGCGCAGTGCTCGCGGCCGCAGTTCGCCGCGCAACTGCGGTTGCTGCGCCCGCCGCGAAGAGCACTGGCCGCGCGCGCATCATATTCCGAGCAAGGCGCGCGCCAACTTCTCCACGTGCATCTCGATGTCCGGCAGGCCCTGCGGAGCCAATCCAGCTGCTCTCGTCGCCGAACCTACGCGGGCGCCAACGCCAATGAGAGCGACGCGGGGGGGGGGGGCTTGCCCACTGGAGTTTGGCCCTTGCTTGGCGTGCGTATGTGTGTGTGCGTGCGTGCGTGCGTGTGCGTGTGTGTGTGTGTGTGTGTGCGTGTGTGTGTGTGCGTGCGTGCGTGCGTGCGTGCGTGCGTGCGTGCGTGCGTGCGTGCGTGCGTGCGTGCGTGCGTGCGTGCGTGCGTGCGTGCGTGCGTGCGTGCGTGCGTGCGTGCGTGCGTGCGTGCGTGCGTGCGTGTGTGTGTGTGTGTGTGTGTGCGTGCGTGCGTGCGTGCGTGCGTGCGTGCGTGCGTGCGCGCGTGCGTGCGCGCGTGTGTGTGTGTGTGTGCGCGGTGCGCGTGCGCGCGCGAGTGCGCGCGAGTGCGCTGCGCGGGGCGGCAGCGGCGGGGCGCGCGCGGCGGGCACGGGGGGGAGGGGGCGCGAGCAATCATTGCTGCGGGAGGGCCCCCCCAGCGCGACCGCGCCAATCGAGGCGCGCGGCTCAACGCACGGCGGCCCCACGCCCTTCTTGGGCGCAAGTTTCAATCCATGCTGATCTCGCATCCAGATGACAGCTCAAGGCCCAGCCACCTTTTCGCGCCTCCCCCTCGGGGCACCCGCTGAAGGGCGCGTGGAAGTTGCCGGCCCTTCTCCAGCCCGCTGTTCCCCGTGGCTCATGGATTTCAACGGCGCGGGCCCCTGCGCACCGCATCTGCGAACATGCTCGTTTCCGAACCTGGCGCCACTGCCCCAGCTGCCCGCGGGCCTGCCTCTCGGGGGCCAATCGCGTAATTTATTGGGCACCCCGTGCAGATCCACAATGGGCGGTCTCCAAATGACCGATCTCGTCGAGCACCTCCTGCTTCTCGCCGTACGCCTCCGCTCTCACCATCACTTGGGCCCGGCGATCGCGGGCGTTGGGCGGCGCCAGCCTTGCGGCCGAGATATGTTTCTCCGTGCCTCCCAATGTTACACTCCTCTACGTGATGCAAGCAATCTCTGACTCTGCATCCGCGTGTGCCTTGTTCACTTTGGCCATTGGTTTGAGCTTCGTGACCAATTGAAGCATATTCCAGTGCATGCCGCTCCTCGATCAACGGGTCGTCGCTCACGGGCTTCGGGTCGAGGTAGTTCTTGGCGCGTGGAATGCCTGGGCCGCATCTGGGGTCGCGGGCGCGATCTCCATCGCAATCCTGCTACCATCTGGACATGTCGCGGACTCGATTCGGGGTCTCCTGTCCTGCACCGATGAGCATGAACAAGGGCATCGAGCAACCCTGCGACCATCTGCCATCCGACGTTTGTCTAAACCACAACGGCACGAGTCGCATGTGCGGTATTGCCGTTTTCCCGACGGGCATGTCCATGTCGCTGATGGGTATCTGCAGACGACTGTTCGGCGGCTGCAGGACAGAGCGACGCGCTCCCGGGAGATGAAGCAGAAGCGCTACGTGGAACGCGCGTCTGAAAACAAAGAAGGTTCAAGCTTTTGTGCCGCGCGCTTAAAAATGCCAATTTAATCGCGCGCGCGCGGCCAGCTGCGTTGCCTCCCCGCCCGCGCGCCAGTGCAAGAGTTTGATCATGGCACCTTGGCCCACGTGGCGCTGTTCATGTGGTTGGACGCGCGTCCGAACGATGCTCAACCATGTCTGGGTGGCCAAATGTTGACGCTTCGCGCGCCTCCGCTTCTTCTGCGCGAGCTCTGTGAGCAGACGGGCCCGCTGGGGCGGCCTGGGCTATGCCGAAGCGCGCTGGGCTGAGCTGGACTGACGCAGGTCCGGCTGGACTGACAAGGCTGAGATGCACTGATTTGGGTCGGGCTGCCAGGGTCCCGTTAGCACGCACGTCGGCCAGGACGGCGGGGCTACACCGCAACGCGCTGGACTGTGCTGGATCGGCGCAAGTCCGGAACAAGACCAAGATGCGACGGCACGGGCCGGGCTGGGCTCAAAACTACGGCAGAATGCCCAACCTTAACCGAAGCTAGTTGAAGCTAAGAGGACCAAATAGCCACCAGAGCGCAACGTCTATAATTAAAAAACTCTGAGGCCGATGACACCTCACTCTAACGGCCCTAACCTCAACCTTCACACCCGAACACCTTATCCCTAGCACCCGAGCCCTAACACTGAGAGCCCCTCCTCTGCGCTGGAGCGCGTCCCGTCCCACCCCGTCTGCCCCGAACGAGGAGAAGATGGGGCGGTAGAAACTGCCCCCCTCTCCAGCGCAGCGAAACGGGGTGAGGGGGAACGACCCCCCTCCTGAAGCCGATGGAGGGGGAGGGTTGAAGACTGACCCTGCCAAGAGGGAAACGGGAAGGGATGAATTAACGCTCCTCCCTTTTTCAACTAGCGGGTGCACCACTGGCGCTCTTTCGGAAATTTCGCCCGACGGGTGCCAAAGCGCTCGCGAAGGCGACAGAGGACGTCGCGCGTCCTAGGCCAGCGCTGCACCAGCGACAAGTAGTGTCTGTCTGTTGCTATCAGCCCCGTCCCCTGGGACCTTTTTCCGTCGCAGATCGGTTTCTGATGGTCAAAGGCCGGCGTCGCGGAATGACGCCGAGTGCGATTCCATCGCGACTCCAAAGAGGTCTGGGTCCAGGGCTCGAGCTAAACAGTGTTTTCCGTTTTCGTTCGTTTCCGCGCTCCCTCCCTCGTTCTGTCCCCGCTCCGCCTTGGAGCAGAACGGGATCAGGACGACGACGGTCCACGACATCGCAACAAAACACAGTTCAGCTCGAACCCCGTCTGGGTCTGCCCTGGGTCTATCCGCGCCGCCGATGACTGGCCCCAACTCAGGGGAGGGCGGCAGGCTGCGTGCAGGCAGGCGGACCCGCCTACGGCAGCAGACAGGCAGAGAAATATCGAACATGTAAACTCGACGGGGGAGACCAAAAGGTACCGGTACCGCTACTCCCCGGTCCTCTCCCGGGGTGCGTTCTGACCAGGATTTCAAGGCGAATCCAGCGGTGGCGACGACGGAGGCCCAGGGGGCCCAAAAAGGGGAGAACAGGCGAAGGGTAGCGGTATGGGTATATTTTCCTCCTCCGATCGACTGCTCCATCTGCTTCTGCAGCATCCGGTCCGCCCTCCCGCTTTCGCTCAGGGTCGCTCCAGCCGTGTCCACAAGGGCTCCCCAGGAGGCCCAGCACGAGAGGGACGGCCAGAGATCCGGTCCTCCCTCCCTCAAAAAGGGGCCTGGGGACACGCACGCAAATGCATGGACGCAGATCCCAGGATGCCCCATATTTTCCAATATTTTCTGGTTTTCCGCCTTCCCACCCACTTCCCCTGATTTCCTGGGAGTCGCCGATCAATTGTGTCTGTGTGTTTTTTCCTTTCCCGACTCCCTCCCTCCTCCCCCCTCTGCTGTGCGACCTGTTCCAGACCATCGATAGGGAGACTTCCTGATCCGCGGTCCCCGCCCGCGCGGGCGTCACGCCACGGGACGGACGGGCACATCTGCCATCAAGGCCAAGATGCCGAACCAACAGGCTGCGGACTCCAGCGACAAATCATCACTGCGTGGGCCGCACGCACGTGCGGTAGATTCGTGCGGCGTCAGTGCGCGCCAAGGTTTTTTGACACCGCGTCGATCGTTCAACCTTGAATCGATCGCGGCCCCAATCTTTCAAAGTTGCATTCAATTGGGTCCAATGACGTTACCGTGTCCAACGGTGCCTCCGCGCCGCAGATTTAAACCTGAACGCCTTCGCTGTCGTCGCTGGCGCGCCAACGTCGCATAAACCTACTGTGTTCAATCCAATGTCACTCGGGCTCTTTGCCCGGGCACGCATTCCGAAAATCGTGCAAGACACATGGGATAGGAGGGCAGTATATAATCATGTATCCACCTCCACCGGTCCTTGCCGTGCTGACTCTGGGCCGATGGCCAGTGAATACGCCCTCGAAGGCGCAGCCAGGAAGGCGTGCACACCGATCCGGGGCCCAGAGTTTGCCTCTTTCCTCCCGAATCCTCCCCCTCTTCCTTTACCGCTATCCTCATCCCAACGGGACTTCACTGCCCCCTCCGCGACCACCGGGCCGTCCGAAACAAGTTTGGAACACTGCCCCGTCTCATGGAAGCCACCCAAAAAGCTTGAGTGGACGGGGTCAGAGGATCGCATCGCCACGCGCCGCCGACAGGGCTGGACCCAAACGTTGTTGCTCGTTTCGTTTTTGTTGTGTTTTTCGTCTTGCCCTGCCTGGTTTCCTGTACCTCCCTGCCAAAGGAAAAACATTACACCAAGAAAAAACAAACAAACAATGAATGGTTTTCGCTGAGGAGATCGACAAAGACCCAACGAACTCGGCCAAGAACCAATAACCGGGAACCCGGGAACCAGGAACCCGGGAACCCGGCCTGCTACAAAAAATTCGGCGGGAAACTTTCGCCAAATCCTTCAACTTCCGCTAGGACCCCTTCAGTGCAAGCACTGAATATTGGGGAAAAACACGGCCGACGCCCAGCAGAGTCCAGCCCCGCGCCGCCGAAGCCCTGGCTCCGCCGGGCCCGGGGAGGCCGAGTCCGGCCCCCGGCGTGACCGTGGGGACTGCGGGGTGAGGGGGGCGGCGTCCCAAGCAGGCAGCCCCTCCTCACTCTCTTGGGCCCTATGAGAGGGAGAAGGGGCGGTGGGGGGAGGAGGAGGAGGAGGAGGAGGAGGAGGAGGAGGAGGAGGAGGAGGGAGGAGGAGGAGGAGGAGGAGGAGGGGAGGAAGGAGGGGAGGAGGGGAGGAGGAGGGGGGGGAGGGGGGGGAGGGGGGGGGGGCGAAGGAGGCATTCCAGGAGGCATCCCTTTCGAGACTCTAGGATTATGTAGCTCCCATCGTACTTAAGGACCACATCTGAAAAATAATTTCGAGCACCCGGAGAAGTGTCGAAACGGTGTCGAAACAGTGTCGAACGAGTGTCTACCAGGGCCCGACACGTGAAAACCTTCAAGATTCGGTACTCTCTCTTGGTGCTCGAAACTCTTTCTGGTGATCAAGGCTAGAAGTAGGTTGGAACATCATAACTCGAGAGAGAGAGAGAGACAAAGAGAGAGAGAGAGAGAGAGAAGGGGCGGTGGGGGAGGGGGAGGTTGGGGAGGAGGAGGAGGAGGAGGAGGAGGAGGAGGAGGAGGAGGAGGAGGATGGCGAAGGAGGCATTCCAGGAAACACCTTTGAGATCACTTCCCCAGATGATGGCTTCACATAACGATCACGGATCGAGTCCCTCAGCTCTAGGGGCCTCCTAGCTGGGGTCCGAGCAGCTGGGGTCGGAGGATCTCGTCGCACAGCCAGTGTTTCGGCGATGCATCGGCGACGTCGACGGCGCATCGGCGCCGTCGGCGTGGAGAAAATCGGGCTCCACATCAAGCCGCAACGCCCATTCATCGGCGGTGCGGCGCGATCCATGGACCCCATCTGCGCTGACCCCATCCGGGAGGCCTAGTGATCTCCGCTCGGCGCCAGTCGGGGGGCCCTCCTGCCTCCCTCGCCGCCCTGCTTGTGGCCGCTGGCGCGGTGGCTGCCGCTGGCGGCGTCGGGGTGGGCGCGTCGGGGCGGCCCCGCCCGCGCCCGCGGCTCCTGGGTTGGCTCGGGCGCTGGCGGGGGCCGCCAGCGCAGGCCGCCGCGGCGACTTGGTGACGCCCAACGGTTCGGAGAAGCTCGAGGGTGACATCGGGCTATTGCTGCAGGGCGCGGGCTGGGTGGCTATCCCACGGATACCTATGGATCCCGCGGTGCACATGTGCGCAGAGAGCGGCGCGGACATTTGGCTTCTCGGCGTGGCTCCTCGTGCTGATGGACACCGCGTCCGCCTGGCCTGGCGAGATGTGGCGCCGCTGCTGGTGGATTCTACCATCCAAGGATGGTTGCTGGACGGGCCGCGGGCCGTGCTGTGGTGCGCCCAGCTTACAGATTGGAAGAGGTCTGGGCCCATGGGGCACTTGTCGGCTTTCACGGCCATCCACCACCTCTCGAAGGACGACTGCGGCGTGAGCCAGCACGAGAACATCGCGAAGATGATGCAGCACCTCGGCTGATGGGGCCAGCTCAACCTTTCCGACCTCGCGGGGGTCGAGCCGGCGATGCGGCAGGCGCAGCTGCGCGAGTGCATCTACTCCATGGAACACGAGGCATAGCAGGCCAAGGGCACCAGCGGCGCGGCCAGCGAGGGCGACGGCAAGAAGAGGTGGCCGAGGCCGCGGTGGAGGCCTCCACCGCTTCGGCGTCGTGGACGGGGCGGCGGCATTCACGGGGGCGGCCGAGGAGGGCGGCCGCTCGATGATATGCCCGCTGCCGCTGGAGCACGCCTCCAAAAAGTGGAGCGCGACGCAGGGGTCCTGGAGCAGATCAGGAAGGCCCGTGCAGAGCGTCGCGCTCTGTCATCCTGAGCGACGCTATCGGCGCTCGAGGGCCCCTCGCCCGAGCGTCGACCGGGCCCGGAGAGGGGGCGCCCGTGGGCCTCGCGGGCGCAGCTTAGCCGTGCATGAGGCATTTCCACCCGGCGGCGACCATCACCAGCGTAATATCTTCCCTCTTCCTTGTCTCGCTGCTTGGTCATAGTCGTCGCTGTCTTCAACGCCGCTTTCTCGGTCAGTCCGACGGCGCCCTGACGGCGCGGTCAGCGAGATGACCGATGCGCTGAACGAGCTGCGGGGCGCGCCGCTGGATGAGCACGGCCAGGCGCCTCCCGGCACTTCGATGCCCGCGGCTTGACGCGACCCGGTCTTCACTGGGCAGGCCGCGCTGAGGCTCGGCCCGTGCCCGGAGGATCTGGACGGCCCAGGGGCCCTTGAGGAGCTCCGGATATCGCAGTCGTGCGAGACAGGCATCAAATGGCGAGCTTCGACCTCGTCGACCCCCTTGCCTCCAGCGGGCAGTTGGCCGACAGCCCTTGGGGGCGCCGACGGGGTGGCAGGCGTGATCGTTGCTCGCCGGCTCAGAGAATTGCTATTGCCCCGACAGCTGGGGCTGGAAGGCGCGCGGGGGGCAGGTCCGGGGTGACTCTGCGCGGGCCCTGCCCTCCGCAGCCCTTGCCTCTGCGCTGAGGCGGTGTGCGAGCTGGTGGCCAGCTGGGCTCGTGGACTTCCGCAGCTTGGCAGAGCGCTCAGTCGGCCTGTTTTTCGCTGGATGGATGAACGGGTCGCTTCGGGTGATTCTGGGCGGCCGCCGCGCGCCCCTCCGCTTCGACAGCGCGGGCCCCGCGGGGCTGGCGACCGGCGCGGCCTTTTCGCTGATTTCCGCGCGCGGCGACCAGCCTATCGCCCTCGGCGGCGCGGACATCGATCTCGGGCCCCTGCTGCCAGATCGAGGCGCCGCCGTGGCTCGGGCGCTTCTTCGGCTTGCTGCGGCCGCGCGCGGGCGAGATGGGCCTGGGCCGCCTGGCCAGCGGGGCGTCGGTCAAGGCGCCAGCCCGGGCGTTGCCACGCATCAGGTGCCCGCCCATGGGTTGGGGCATCAGCCCGTGAATCTGCCGTGGCCTCGACGAGGCGGTCGCCGCCCGCGCCCGTTCTGGCCATTTTGGCCGGCGCCTGGTGGGCCGCTGCCCTGCGCCTTCGCCGTCGGAGGGCCTGGCGCGCGCCGCGCGCGCGGGCGATTTCCTCGCCCTCCCCCGCCGTTCGGGCGAGGTTCGAGGGGCCGCCCCGACGGCGCAGGCAGAGATGACGGCTTCATCTTTGCCGACTCTTGTGGGGGCTTCCGCGGGGGGCGACCCGCCGGGCCGGGGCGTCGGCGCGGTCGAGCCCCTGATCGGCCTGTGCGCGCGGCAGCGGTGGCGCCTGCGGCCGGGCATCGGCGATGTCCTGGAGCGCGGCTGGCGCGGCGGCCGCGCTGTGATAAAAGTGGTGTCCCGCTTCGCCTCGCGGGCCCTGATCCGCCGCGGGCTGCTGAGCTGCCCTGGCGTGGTCTACAGCTTCGTGGGCGAGGGCGCCCGCGAGCGGCGGCGGCCGCCGCCGGCGGTGAGGGTGGGGCTGAGATGGTGCCGCGCCCTGTTGCCCGTGTGCTTCTGCGACGCTGGCCGGCCGCCGCGGCCCGTCGTTTTCTGCGTGGGCGCCTCGTGGTCCGGCGCTGGCGCGACGGAAAAGTTTCTTTTTCTCGAGGTCATCGCCTGTCACTCGTCCACGAGCGCTGGGAGTTCACTCGGGGCGGCGAGCAACAGGTTGCCTCTCGGGCCGGGCCCTGGCCAAGGAGAGCAAACAAGTCAAGCGCATCAGCGCCGAGCCGTCGTCTCAACGTCGTCGCACTGGAGCCCCGTCGCGCGCGCCGGTCGTAGCAGCTCTGGGGCAGCAGGCCCCCGTGATATCCGAGGTCGAGCAGGGCTGGGAGGTGCCAGTAACGAAAAATGTTGATTTTGTTACTGGCGGCTTCCAGGAGGAGGAGGAGGAGGAGGAGGAGGAGGAGGAGGAGGAGGAGGAGGAGGAGGAGGAGGAGGAGGAGGAGGAGGAGGAGGAGGAGGGAGGAGGAGGAGGAGGGGGCGTTTGAGGAGGTCTCGGATCGCGTCTGGGCAAAGGGGCGGCGCCGCGTTCAATCGACACCCTGGAGCAGGAGAGGGCGCTGGCGGCGTTGAAAGGGGGGCCCTCCCTTGCGCGCATGGTGGGAGGGGGGGTCGGTTTTGGGCCATGTCTACCATGTGGGCCTCTTGCACCCGTCGGCCGCGCGCGAATGTCGAAGCCGTTCCAAAACATTCATCACCGACACGTGGTCACCATCATCGTCATCGGCGTGATCAGCATCTGCGCCGTCGTTGGCCTTGCCGTCGTCGTCGACATCGTCGTCACCAGCATCGCTACTATTATCCCCGTGTCTGCCTTTGTCGACGTCTCCATGATACCGCACCTAAGTGAATGTCGACGTCGATGTCTCCATGTCCGCCCGAATCGCCGACTCGCACTGAAGTGCCCGCGCGTCAGCGCGGCCTGCTACGCGCAGCGCCACAGCGGCCGCGTCGGTCGCGCCAGACTAGCTGGCCGCTCTGCACGAAAGCATGCGCGCGCGAGCGCGGTCGCATCGACACGCCAGCCAGCGCCAAGCAGTCATCGCAGTCGCCGTCACAAAGGTTTAGCATACCCAGTTGCGGGTGGATGGGTGGGATGATTGCGCGAGCAGTGGAGTCGACAACTCTCACTTCGGCACGGTGAATTGAACCGCGTAGCTTCCACCACATAGCTTGCACCACATAATAAGCTAGAACACAATATTTAGGGTCCACGCATGCTGACACCTTGTTACAGCGGACGCAGCACCCTTGGTCCTGGCCGCCTCTCACGAAGCATACTTGCTCAGAGGGTGCCTGTGCCAAGGGACACGCGGGCTGAATAACCTCGCCAACTATGGGCACCCGCTAGTGGCTCTGCGCCGGAGAAAAGATCGCAGTCCGCTACGCTGTTCAGCAAACGATTGTAAATCGCAACGAGTCCCAACTACAATGCTGCATGGAATTGGCCTGGCGAGAACGCGTTAAAGGACGCAATGGATCCTTCGCCTAAGCCTCCTCCTTCTCCCGCTTCTCCTCCTCTCCTCCTCCTGCTGCTGCTCCTCCTCCTCCTGCTCCTCAGTCTTTCCTCTGAGAATCGGGGTAAGATGACGAAGGGATTAAGATCCCATGTTCACTCTGCCCAGGGAGAGCGGAAGCGGGATGATACATTGAAAAGACAAGTATCCGTTAAGCAAGACTACTCTATCAGGAATATGAAGGGCGGAGGTTGGCCGAGGACGGACGACGACGAGAAGTATTGACCAGGCGCCGTGGGAGGAGGCGGGTTTGATGGCGCCGATCCTCCCATCTGTACGTCTACGCCACGAGGCGTCCGATACCGCCCTCTTTCTCTGTCAGTATTACCAACCAGTGCCGTCTCTCTCGGCGGGAAATGTTGGTCATGCTCCCATTTTGATAGCTTGGTCCAGTAATCCAGAGTGCACCATTCATCGTCGGTAAGCCACGTGATCCTGTTCCGGTGGATGTAGCACCCTACAAGCTTGTCACGGTTGTATTCGTAGCCGTATCCTGCGACACTGCTGGCAGCATCCGAGGCAGCGCCTGCGGCAGCGTCCATCGCCGCGGACGGCACAAGGCCGGCGGCAGCATCAGCAGCCGCGTCTGAGGCATCATCCAAGGCTGCATCGCGCGCGCGTCGCAATTCCGACCGATCCCTCGTGTTGGGATATTGTAAGTTAGCCTCTCTGGTCGTCACGGCTGAGCCGGCGACAGAACGTGGGGAACCAGTAGCTTCCTCAGACGCCTGAGCATCTGAGATGCCAGGTGGAAGAGACGGCGTGCGAGACAAAGGTTGCCTTTAGTCCAGCGGGCGCACGTGGCAACACGATCTCGGCTTCGCCGTCGTGCTCGGGATCATTATTCCTACCGTTCATAAATTGTATCATACTTCTGGCAGCAGTTGCTGCAGCGACACCATATAATCCGCATGCAGTGCGGAATGGACCATCTTCTTCGTCCTGGAGATCGGTGCCGGGGTCAGGATACTTATCCTGTAGCCAAGTGATGGCATCTTGTATTAGAGCACCGTGGCAACGGACGTCATTCTGTACTTTCCTGCCCATCTTGTGGGCCCATCTTTCTATAATGTCGTCTGTCTTAACAGCCGCGCGAATGCGGCAGTCCAAGGCGTATTCGTCGGTCCGTTTCTTTGAATCAATTCCAGCCGTGCTCGCCATTTCGGGACGAATGATTCGCCCCGGGCAACCAATAAAGTGATCTTCCGATATGAAATAGCTGATTATCTCACGAACAATGCGAAAATCCTTATGGGCCGAAGGCCCAGTTCCATGTGTTGTGCTGGTACTAACCAATTGTCATCTACTATGGTATGGATGATCTCCGGGATCACGTAGTCTGCCGTTCCGGTCAGGGTAACCCTGCCGGGTGTAGTAGGGTTTAATCCCGTGTGTTCAATTATGTAATGAGCAGCAACCTCTCGAACTTCGTCCCCGAACAATCTTAGTTTGATCAAAGGGTCATCATGGTGAAAGTATACGTGTCCCTCAGGGTGGTCAAGAGTGAAGAGTCCGTCAATTATCGACGCGGCCTTAGGCCCGCTGATCACTGTGAGATCCAGATCCATTTGTGACTGTTCGCGTGTCCTCGCGGCTGAGCCGGTGGCATGTCGCAGCGCGGGGGTAATTAGACGATGGTCCCGACGCATGCCAATCCGTCTTGAAACGGAGTGAGAACTGCGAGTCGGCCTCGCTCTAAAATTGCCCCCCCCCGGCGACCGGTAACCTCGCGGGAGGGTTGTCGTTGTCGGCGTTGTTTCCATTATCCTCAGGCAATTCGCCGAACCAAGATCTGTCAAACTGTATTGCATCATCTATTGTGGCAAGTGTAGGAAAATAGATGTTGGCTCTCCTCATGTTGTCGAACCATTGTACCCAGCCGATCCGAGGAGTGATTAAGTCATCCGGTTCATCAGGCCAGTGAAATGCCTGTAGGGCTGGGCAGGACCTGGGGCGAGCGTACTGGTCAAAATCAGTCGCCCACAATTTCGGCCACCCTTTATTAATGGGCGGGGTTTGCCTCCGCGCATGTCTGGCCGAGTGTTCTAGCCACGATATAAGTCTCTTGACCAAAGGCCTTAAGTATTGGAAGAAAGGAGCATGTCGCGCCGGAGGCTGAGCCTCGGCGTTTTCTGGGGCCCAAGCCGGAAAGTTTCCCTGCTGGCTGTTGCCAAATATTGTGCCGGCAGCCGCCATTGTGGCAAAGTTGGAGGCCCACTTTCGCTCCTGCTGATGGTTGTTGTTGTTGACGTTTCTCGCGACGTTAGCAGAAGCTCCCCCTTGTCTCTTCATCCGCGCATCCATGTACTCATGGCGACTCCATGACAGGGTTGCTTCTTCATCCACTACTGTTCAAATACCATGTGCCTCAAGGGACTGCGGGGTAAATTTGCGTTTCCATGTCTGGGTCATGTAATCGTGTGTAACCCTGTATTTATATCTGATTGGGCAATTACAGACGGGACAATTGGCAAAACCTGTCCTCACCCAGTGGTAACGGAAACAAAGAAATCTCCCATCGTCATCCCACGGGGTTGATATAATTCGATCTTGAATCGCGGTTTCCAACCTTGACTCGTGGTCCCAACTAACAATCAGTCTCTCGTCTGTATGAACCCACGCAATAATCGACGCGTTGTCGAAAGTGACCTCGTACGAAGACAATTCGCGGTCAAAGAGCGCCGTCCAGCGCATCTGATTCGCCTGCCTCGCGAGGGAGACGGCTTTGTCGATGTCCGTGAATTTCGGCACCTCCCGGGACACCAATGTCCCGTCTGGGCGTACTCTTCACGAGAAGCGGGTGAGCACTCTGCCAGCGAAAACAATGATAATATCCCATTGCTCATGATGCTTGTGATTGGGGAGACATGGCCAGAGGTGGCGTATGTCATTCAAGTGCAAGGTGCCCACATCTGGCGGCTCCCCATTCCGAGCCAGGTTGCCCATAGGTACTAGTGCTCTTATGGTGGGCGGTTGTCCATCTCTCCTTTGGCTTAGCCACGGAGGAAAATCCGATGGGTTAGGCACAAATGAGCTATTGTGTGCCGGAAGCAAACGCAACAAATCGTAATCTGCGGCGTAACACAGCCCAGAGTTGATCGTCGGAAAGCGAACATGTCCACTCGTAGATTCCAAAAACCTCTGCAAGCCCGTAATATGTAGAAGGGATCCGTGACTCCTGACTTGGCCAGGGTCGCGCGGGACATACATTCTCTCAATCGAAGCAGTGAACGTTGAATGTCCCTGGCATGCCCTATAGAATATAGGTATGGGCATTTCTCTTCCATTGTCCTCTTGCAACGATCTTTTAATATGTTTTCCCACATAGCGTGGATCAGTGTTCCAACAATATTGGGGCAGTCTTTGGGGGAAATTCCCAAAACATCGATCGTCCCTGACGGCAGCACAACTAAGCTGTGTGCAGCCAAGGCGTACGATTGGAAAGTAAAAGCGTCATCATATAATTTCTGCACCAGGTCTCCAAACTAGACCCAGCCCCCTGCCGATCTAGCATAGTCCGAGCAATGCCTCGCGATGTATACAGCACATTGGCCTATCGTTTTGGCCGAATCATCCGCTCGGAAACTCAGGCCACTCCAGGTGTCCGAATTGCCTAAGGCAGCTGGGTTTTCATCGTCATCTTCTCCAACTATAAGTGGCCGCAGGCGCGCATAGGCGCCCGGAGTAAACCCGTCCGGACCGTCATCAGAATGAAGCTCGGCTCTCATATAATCCTTTGCTTGTGCGAAAGATCCGTCGTCCTGATTGAGACCTGCCAATATTGCGAAGATGGGATATTCCACAAATCCTGCCATGTACCGAAGCGTAATTCCCGTTCGTTTGCGGATGGCTTCGATGTCCGGTGGCGCAGGGCCCGCGACATGAGCGTCCTGGAGCATCTGTTTTAGACAGGCGTAGCCTGAAGTATGCGATGGCGTTCTTCTGTTGTTACGTACAACCGTTTCTCATTACATGCAGCAGCATGCCCCACTGTTACTTCTCGGCCCCCATCGTAAGGGTCCCCGTGCTTTGGCTGTCCCTGTTCCCTGTCTTTTATCTGGAGCAGGCGGAAGACTCGATCTGCGGAACACATTCGTAGACGCCGGTCCATGTGGGAAAGTCTCGTCGCCCATTGACTCCAGAAATTGAGGATCATTCTCGTGCGGGAACTTTGCGCAAGAGCCCTCCGGTCCTACGTCCATTTCTTGTGCTTCCGGGTGGCCTGAAGCCCCCGGTGGCGGCCGAGCTCGGCGTTTGGGGACACGTTTTGCCCCATCATCGGGAATCTGTAATGTTCCTTCGTCTGACGGCACTTGTGTCGGACTCGATTGCTCATGTTGTGCTTCGCGGCGGCTCTCTTGTCCCGCTCCGGCTGAGCCAGGCGGAGGGGCGGGAAGAGCAGGCGCTCTGACCTTACTCCCAGAACCTTCCGCCTTTTTACGTCTTGACCATCGGGGTCCGTCCGCTATCATCGGAGCGCGCGCAACATGTCTGTTCGCACTCAAAATTTGTTCCACGATAGCGTCGGCGAATCCATTCCACGCGGCGGAATATGCGTTTATATCCTCAAGCTCTTCTTGTATATTCATCTCGTAAATGCTTTTCGCTGTCTTAATGTACGATGCAGCAGCAACTCTGAACCTTTTCATCAGAAGAGTGTTGTCCTGGGCGTCATGTGCTCTCGATTGTAGCCCTCGCAAGTGGTAAAAGGAGTCTTTTTTCATTTCTCAACGCTGAACTGGATCTCGGATACTCAAAATGCAAACACGAGACCTGTTTTAGTGTCATTACGATGGCAGTAATGTCATCGTTTCCCTCCAAATCAGGCGAATCCTGAGATGAATGATCCCCGTCCGACTGAGCCGTGGGTCTAGCGTCGCGCATATTCAATATATCGTCGTTTCCATCTCTTCCAGAAATACCGGCATCATCCGAGGCAGCCTGCGCCTCTGCAGGTGGGGCATGCGCAGATCGGAACCGTTCGCCCGCGGGGCCGCCATCGCCACGAGGCGGGCCGTCCCGGCGCCTGGTCCAACTGGGTGCCCGTTTGAAAGGTGCTTGTTTGGAGCGAGGCTCATTTGTCTGAGGGCTCCGAGTAACAGGCGATGATCCAGAAACGTTGGCCCCAGTGAGTATATTTAATTCTGGCGGAGGATCAGGAACGCTCGGCCTCCAAGACCTGCTACCAACTGCGTCTGAGCCACTCGACTTAGCCGGTGGCGAGACAGTCATAGAAGCAGCGGGGTCTCCATCATATCGAGGCATCTTCACTGGCGGTTGACCTAAGTTCTCCGACCTGGGATCGGGCTTCGGTGGAGGAGCCTTCTTGGGAGAAACCTCTTTCGCAGGCGGAGCATGCGCTTGCCTAGTAGCATTCGGCCGTTGGTCCGGGGGACTCGATGGAGTACGAATCGCTGGCGGGGCCTTCTTGGCGGGAATTTCTTTCGGTCCACCAGGAGGGGGAGGAGCGGGGGGCCGACTGGCAGCCCTCGGGGGCGGCGCTTTGTAGGTCCTATCGGGCTTCGCAGACGCCTGTCCAAGGTCAGGGAAGTCCTTTTTATCCATTGAAAACGGAATGCCGGACGGCTTAGCCGCCGGCAGCTCCTTCTCGCCCCCTTCGGCTGCCCTCTCTTTATCCTTTGCATTCTGCTCAGCCAACTGAACTGATCTCTCCGAGGCCTCGCCCCTATGTATAGGGTGAATCCTGGTCAGTCTGACTCCTTTTCCTTGGAGCCAAGGCCAAATATCATCGTATTTGTCTTTGTCTGTTTCGCCTTGCCCCCTCAAATAGGGGCCCCCCCGTTTGCCATTCGAAAGAAGTCAAGCCGGGGACCCAGGCCGTTTGAGCAACCCGGACTTTGTTCGCGTGCTCAGTCCGTTCTTGGTCTCGGTATCTTTCGAACTCGAAGTCCACTTCCAGATTCCATCCTTCCTCTCTGGCAACACGCAGCAAATGTGCCCATGCTTCAGTAACCCACACGGCTGCTGCAGTCCAATGATAGAGTCTCAATTCGTATAAAACATCAGTCTCTGGATTACTCACGTACTGAGTCGGTGATCCTCTAATGGCTTTGGTCGTCTTGGCATAGTAGACAATCTCGGCCGCAACCCAAATGCCATCTCCAAAAGTCTCCTCCGCAATGGAGTAAGTGGTGTGAGTGCTGGGATTGTCAGTACATGGAAATGAGTACACCCCAACCGCATTTGTTTTCACGCTTCCGCCGTATTTGGGATTTGGAGGAAGCAACTGATGTCCCTCCAAAATAGCATGAAGGGCGGTCACTGACGTACCATGTGATTGCTTTGTCCAGCTGGTGGATGAGTCTGAGACTTCCGCGAGCTTCTCTTTTGACAGGAAGAAAGGCAACGCTAATTCAACGCAGTGGGCTTTGCCAACTTTGTGGGATGTCAACCTGAAGTCTGCCCAATTCAAGCGATCGGCTACGGATGCGTTCAGCTTCCGTATCGACCTGTCTGCTTTGATCCTGAAGAAACGAGCCCAGTTCGGCACTAGATAGTTCCGTGTCGTCGGTGGAACTCTCGTCGTTTCCTGGGGCATCTGGTGGGCAAGCCGCGCTTGGCTATTACCATCTTTCAGGATCGTTTTCCGTTCCCAGCTATGAGGGGTATCTCTTCCCTCAGCGACCTCAGCAGCACGCCCCTCTTCGCCTGGGCATGCGTTAAACGGCATCATGGCCCGGTGAAGTTTACCGCTGGCGACTGTGAACGGGCAAAGGAAATTATGACGAGTAATCTCTCCTGTCTGTGCATCTTTTAGTGGCAGACTCTTTATCTGCTGATGTTCCTTATGGATCGGCCACAAATATTCTTCCTCTCCAGGGCATCCATCTTTCGGCCTCCTCGGAAACTTGTGCGTCTTGATTCTTACTGATCAAAATCAACTCACCCTCAGGGCATTTCTCACGGATAGTTCTTTCAGCTGTTTCCCCAGGGGGTTCGATTTCCTTGATATTGGTTGGGGGGGCCAACGGAAGGGCGCGCGGTGATTGGGCCGTCATCGCGCTAGAACCAGAGCCCGTTCCGGCTGAGCCGACGGGTTTGGCCTTGTCGGTTGCGGCAACAGCGCCGGGTTGGCCGGTCAAAACTTCAGTAAATACAGGGACCGCTATGCCACCTGGCGTTGCACTACTCGCCGCAACGGCTAAGCCGCTCGGTATCGCCGTTGGTGCTGCTTTGTTAAGTTCCTTGAACACGGCGCGCATGGGGTCATCATTTTGGACTCCCTCGGTCGCTGGTCTCTGGGTCTTCCCCCTCGGCGCCATTCCAGGGCAGAAGATTTCGCCGCGGGGCAAAAAGTAGGCATCGTCCTTCCATGGGAAGAACTCACAATAAACAGGCCCCTTTTCAAGGAAGTCTTTAAATTCATCTGAATAGAACGAGTGTATAGCACCGCCTCCAGTTCCGTTTGAAACGACTGGGAAGTGTTCATCGGTCAATGGTTCCTCAAAAGGAAGCGCGCCAAGTATCGACCTGGGAATGTTACCTTCTGTGGGGGGGCCAGTCCTGCCAATACATGACAAGGTCTTGGACTTTCGCCTCCTGTTTGGCGTGCTTGTCCTCCCTCGCGGGGCAACTTATGCGACCTTCCCCGACGGCTGAGCCGCCGGCAGGCTGACAGAAAAATAGCACAGCCAGTTTGGCTGTTTTAATCATGTAATCGGCACACAATTCAGCGGCAATGACCTTTCGGGATTTTCCCCAATCAAACACGTGATAGTCGTCATGGGAAGCACTGACATGGAAAGTATCCCCATGGCGGCGCCTAAGCTGGCGGTAGAGGCTGACACCGTCGAGGATCATTATTCTGGGGAACAGTCCTATCGTTTGAAAGTGTTCAATCCGACGGTTCATTCTGGCTCGGACCACAGTGGCAACATCGTCCCACATCGGGCCGACGCCGCCCCCACCTACTTGCCAACACTTCGAGCCCCCGCCGACGCACATTATGTCGATCGTCCCCTGTTGGGACCGTTTCATTATATCATCGATCGGATCCACGGCGTCCTTTATCATCTGCCTGAGGCCCCCTGCGAAAGCAAACGGGTTCTCAGTCCTTCTGCGTCCACCGCCGACTCCGTTTAATTTGCCCGAGTTATCAACTATGTCGTTGAAATTCCAGAAAGTGAAGCGAATTGGAGCGTGCGCCCCTTCTTTATAAGACCAGTGATCACCCCACTGAAAGCTCGCAGAGGCGGCGGCAATACCGTTGAGTACTGCTCCACTCTTAGCCGACTGTACGCTTCCAAATACTGAATTTCGCAGGTTGAATTCAGGCATAAGGCTCGGCTTAGCCGTCCCTGATGCGCACTTGAACGCAATTGTGGAATCAGAAACGATATGAACAGAACACGACCAACTACCATGTGACCCGTTCTTCATCTGGGTCAGCGGTCGGAAGAAATCCGTCACAGATTTCCCCGTGGATGACATAGCGGCAAGGTCTTCTCCGGTGAATGGAATCCACGAGTGACCATGGACCTCGGCGATCTTTGTAATCGCCTGACATTTCTTGGTAAAATCCAGGCCACTTGACCAGAATCTCAATTTCGGGTCCGTGACTTCCATATAGAGGTCCAGGATTTCCTCCACCATCGCTCGCCATTCATTTAGGGGGGGTTCGGATCGCGCCCAAACTTCCCTTGCGTCCGAAGATACTCGAGGACGTTCCATGGGCCGCGACCGATGCAAGGTCTGTCTTCGGGCTCGGGTTCTGACGCTGCGGGTCCCGAGTCCGGCGGCCCACCTCCTCCTCCTCCCCCTGAGAGGGGGTCGTCTCCTGAGGGGGACCCGCCAGACGGTGGTTGTTCCCCATCCCGCCGGCTGAGCCGCGAGGTGGGGCGCCACCACTGCCTCCACAGGCTAAGCCAGGAGAATTTTCAATGTAGGGAGGCTGGCCAGCAGGTGGTTCGCCGGCCGCCTGTTCCCCAGTCCCATGGTCATTCAATGATGGCTGATATTGGCCCGCGACTGCTGGTTGGCAATCCTCGACGATCGGGTCGTCGGGCGCCTCCGTTGCAGTCTTCGGCTTCTTTTGCGGTGAGCCCTCATCAGCATCTGGGTCGAGTCCATCTCCGGCAAGCCATTCCTCAAAATTATGCGGCCTCTTCCAGGGGCGTTGTCTTTTCCTCCAGTGCACGGCCTGCTTGGGTGCATTCTCGAAGTACGCCGCCTTTGCGGCGGCAGTAAGGGCTCCCTCAACCACGCGCACCGGTACGCTGTATTTTCCTTTGACCACTGGAAGAGCGAACATCGTTCCCCACCCTTCCCCGACGGCTGAGCCATGGGGAGGCTTTCGAGGGGAAGGCCTCCATATGTCAATCCAGACCTTTTGGGAGCCCTTTCCCCAATGATCCGCCACTTGCACGCTCACATAACTGCCCCAGTAGGTCTCGTACCGAACGGCTGGGCCAACGGTAGGACCAAACAATTCTCTCGGCTCGAGCGTTCGTATTATGCCACGAAAGCTGTCTTCTGGGGGTTCCGTGTACACACTACTGATCAGCTTCGTCTTTTCGTCAGGATACGTTTGGAGGAACGCCCCCACGGATAATTTGTCGACGTCAGGAGGGGCACAATCGAAACGGCAAGTGGCCTTCCGCTCAAACATAGTCCAATGTACGGTCCACGGGTCTTGGGATACCTGGGAGTATAAACGCTGGAATATCGTCTGGGACGTTGATTCCAGGTCCGCCCTCACTGCAGCCACGACGGCATCATTTCTCGCGTGCAGTATGTCGTTCTTCCACATCGTGTAGCGCCAACCCCAGCCCTTTGACGGCGCAAATTTGATGGCTCCGTCTTTGGGTCCCGCTCGGGACCACTCCCTCAGTTTGTCAGGGAGGCACTTGAAGACTTCTTTGTTTCTCCATGAGTCGACGTCTTCAACATTGGGGTCAGCCACTTTCTTTGAGCGAGTATAGTCCTGGGGGGCAATCTCCATTTCAGTATCATTCTCGGATGCAATGTCATTTGGGATAAAAAATTCATGTCCAGTCCCATCCGGCTGAGCCGGTGGGCAAGCCTTCCCGCTCGGCTGAGCCGGCGTTAAGGATTTTCGAATTGTGGCGAGGAGAGCATCACTGTAATCCTCTTCCTCTCTGCTCTTGTCTACAACAACGTCGGAATCAAACTCATCCACGATGTCGTCAGAATGGATTGAGATCGCGTCATCACCCATTGACCCGACCGCCTTCTTCCCCAGCGGTCGAAACATGGGTTCAGTCGTTGATGTCTCCGGCACGCGGAAACCGCGGCAATCGAGATTCGAGCAATCGCCGCAAAGCAACCGCTCGCCTCCACGGGAGGCCGGTCGCGGGGCAGCCCGCGCAGGCTGTTGGGCCGAAACGGCAGCGGCGCATATAGGTTTGGGGCAAGAGGCAGGACGACGACGAGACGACACAACTCTCTCTGCGGCGTTGGCGACGGCAAAATGAACCTGCTTGGCAAAATCATCAGTGTAATCTTCAGCGCTCTTACGCTCTCGCCCTCTAGCCTCAACATGCTCGTGTGCGCCATCACATCTACGCTCTAACCCCTCCGCAACAATGGAAGAGGTGGTGGCTATCGTCCAGGGCTTTTTTTCATGAAATTACCATTGCCATCCTTCAATCCGTATGCGCACCCGTGCAACGCCGTCTTGGCAAATCCCAACTCTCGAAGGAAACTCTTTACTTAGGGGTCTCTCCAATAATTACATTGGGTAGGCCATTCAATACATACAACGCCCCCCGCTTTGTGCACAGCACGGGCAATCTCACTGACATTCCAAAACAGATATCGGAAGTCAGTTCTAATGCCCCGAAGTCTGCGCATAGCCCTATGGTTTCCAGTGCGGAAATAATGCGCCTCGTTCACATACTGCCAAGGGGGACCTCCTGTACACGGCATAGAGCCCATAACGTAATATGTTTTCCCTTGAACGTAGCTATGTCGTTTAGCGCTATTTTGAGTCCCTCATCTGTCCTCATGTCTTCTTTCTCGGTGTATCGACTCATTTTACATGAATTGTCAACGAAATGCCTCGGGTCTCCTATTCTACTTTGGGGGCCGCGACAGTACTCCAATACAAATCTTTCCCCGGTCCACTGAGTGGCCGGGGCGCAATCTTCTCGGATTGTAAAATTCGGTGTATCCCGTCCATTTGCTAAGGCAATAATCACCGTCGCTAGAATCGCCATCTGAGTCGTATTCAAATGGGCGATGATATCTGCTTTCTTCATCACGCCAATTATCGATGCGATCTATCGTCAAACCTTGTTGGGAGTTGACGGCGTAGGTGCGACGTTTCTCATCCAGCTTATCGAGCTCAACAGGGCAATCCCCGATTGTCGGCATAAATGTGACAAGCCTCGGAACATAGTGGCATCGTGTCAAACTCTGTCCTTGTCTCATCCATTCACCCCTTTTGTCAGAGAAGTTGGCAGCCACCGCGGAGTGCGGATTGTGAAGCGGGCGATCTTCGTTGGAAACAACTTCCATATTTTCAGGCCTCATGGAATGGTCTGACTCGCTTTCACTATCCGATAGTCCAAACATGGTTTTCATCTCACGATCGGAGCTTCTTTTGGTGGTGTTCTCGATCGCTCTCGTTTTCTCGGAGCTTCTGCTGCGACATTCTTTGCCCATCCGAGGAGTGAAATTACCTGCAACATCAGCTGAGCTAACTGCATTCTTCGTCGTTAACACCCCCTCGGCTCGGCCGGGGGCAGCCACCGCGGGCTTGCCTTTGTTGGGGCGCTTCTTCTTTTTGTATGACTTTTTGCTAGGCATGGCAGCTCCTCTCCGCAAGGCCGAACTAGGGCCCAGGCGGGGCTTGAGAATCCCCCCGGGTTTCAAGGGAAGTCCGTCAGAAAACATTGAATCAATATAATCTTGGCGCCGCTTAGCGGCCCAGAACTTAGGCGTCACTATGTTGACAAGGTATAAAGCTTTGACCCATGCCATTGGGTCAACGAATCGTTTTGTTCCAATATCGGCAGCCTCGTTTTGCGTTCTTTCGCATTGTAATTGAACTAGGCCGCGAGAAAATTGTTCGGACACAGCTGCTGCATCGATTCTACGCGTTCTTGGTGGGTGCATCAATTTCATCGATCCGCCTGCCTTGATGACTTTGCAAACTGCTTGGTTATCTTGCAAGAAGAAGCATCGCGCAGGTCTATCCAGCAGGATCTCCTACAGCGGCAATGCCGCAAGCAGCTCCTTGCGCAACGCAAGGTCGGCCGCAACGATCTCGGCCTCAAGTGTACTGTGAGGTGCGCATGTTTGTCCTTGCGAACTCATCGATTGGCCTGCCCGTGTATACGGGCCCCATATTGCTTGATAGCTGGCGCTCGTGCTCTTGCGCGTTCGAATGTCACTCGCCAGATCTGCAGAGTATTGCTTGAACAGAACATCCTCCTTTTTGTCACCCACCCACGGAGTCATACGATAATGGGATGTACATTTGATGTAACATATGAGGCGGAAGATATCCATGTCTTGTTGTTCTGTCCATTTTGCGATGCAACTGGCCAGTTTGGCACGCAGCACGGAGTGAGTCGCATCTGGCCATTCTCGCCCCGTAAAGTATTTTCATCAACACTTTTGCTGCAATGGGTTGAAGCACTCCCGACTGAGTCGGTGGCTCAGGGTCATCAGGGCTAGCTGCTGCGGCAGCAAGGCCAATCACCTCTATCTCCTTGTCAGGAGGGCCGGTATCAACGTTAATATGTAATGCTGGCGCTATGGCCTCCTCAGCTGGGGATTAAATCTCTCCTCTGGGGCCGCCCTTTCCATCCTCTATATCAGTAAATTCTGGGCCGAACGGGGCACCCGCGGCCGGATATGTGGCCGGGTCTGCGTCCGTCAATTGAGCGTGTAAGGTAACGCAGGAATCGAAGAACTCTGTCGTATCGTATTCGATGACTTTCACTAGTTTTGGTTCTCTCGGCTGGCATGGCTCGGTCGTCTGAGACGCCGAGTCACCCCCCGTTTCCTCCTCGCTACTCTCGTCTGTGACGGAGGCGTTTTTCTTAATTTTGGGAGGAGGCGGGTCAAGTGCCGCAGGCAATTTCCCGTGCCACTCAATTGTCTGAGTTGATAGTCTATGCTCCCATCCTAAATATCGTCCAACAGCAGTTGGAGGATCTATGTCTATGCCCTTAGGGCAATGTCCCAAAAAAGGTTCTTGAAGCGCCTTCCACCCCTGGGGCAGCTTGTCGGCGGGTCCCGACAATTTGAAATCATCGACATAAATGATCACGAAAAATTAAAATTCTTTGTGTAAATAACAACTACGCCACGGGCTACACTTCACAAAGCCTTTAGCCGTGACGTGTCCCTCGCAATGCTGCTCCCAATATCCGCCCGAATCAGGATGTCCGTACAGAGATAAGTACAGTGGACACACGGGGTTCC
This sequence comes from Prorocentrum cordatum, assembly GCA_963575745.1. NCBI lineage: Eukaryota > Dinophyceae > Prorocentrales > Prorocentraceae > Prorocentrum > Prorocentrum cordatum. The sequence goes on along the minus strand of CAUYUJ010015491.1, from coordinate 225,582 downwards.
TCATGTTGGACCATGCTTTGGGCCATTCGTCACGAGGCAAGAAAACCTAAGTAGGAGTGCCTCCCAACTTCGATTGCGTGTAAGCTTGTCGAGCATCAGCTTGTTCGATACTATGGCCTTCAAACAGCCCGTAGGTATCGGCTGCTTTGCCGGCCTGCATTGTCGCAGGACTGCTAGAAAGTTCCTGAAATAAAGCCGCGTCCTTGTTTTGATCTCTAACACTTGAACCGTCAAAGACTACCCGACCTTTGTACTTGCGGTCTTTGTGTCCTGCCGGCAATTCCGAGATCTTTTCAATAGGGATCGCCAACAAACGGCCGAAATGGGCAGTTTTCCCTTTGAGCTCGGCAACAACATCGGAATATTCCCTAACGCCATCTTCGATCCACGTGCCAAAGTCTCGCAGTCTGTCCCACTCTTTCCTCAAGGCAGCTTGAGCGTCTTTGTTTGCATTGGCCTCGTCTTTCGAGACAGACCTGGCTACGGCGGCATCTATGCGGGCACAGTGCCAGTCGCTGGGAAGTTGGGAGGGCTCATCGATGACAGATATTAAATCGGTAAAAGGATTATAGAAGCATTGTAAATCAAATCTTTCTTTGTCACGATGACTGATATCTTTGGCTGAGTTATCTTGTAATGGCATTCGAGGCACGCTTCGCCGCGACGCGGCGGCCGCCGGACACAAAGTCTGGCTTGCCTCTTCGCTGTCCTCAGATTTTCCGGTATCATCATCGGACAAGGGACCCCTGCCGGCGGAGCCGGAGGGTAGCCCGTCTCTTGCAATAGTGCCTCCATACCATGTCTGTTTCCACCAAATGTCCTCGTCATCCAACAGGTGCTCGTCAGGAACATCTTCTTCTGATGAATCGTCAGTTTGAGATGTGGTTTGACAGCCCTGGGTGTTTCGCGACGCCGCCCCTCGCCCACTGCCAGGGGTGTAGCGCAGGCTGCCGTTTTGTATTCGACGTAGCTGCTCAGCCACCTCAGGTGCCATTAGCCTGGCTTCGGGGAGAGCCGCAAGCGGCTGAGCCACTGCGGGATCGGGCGGAGTCGGTGGGTCATCCACATCTAGACCAATATCACGCAGAAGACCCAGGCAATGACCGGGATCCTCTATACCGAAGAATCCTCTCTTTTCAGCCTTGTATTGTTCCACGGCCAGTCGACGCTGGGCTTGGGTCGCGTTGAACCATCGTCCAGGATGTACTCCGGGATTGGTAGCCTCAGGTAACTTCCTTAACCTTGGGCGCTGTACTTTGGGTCTGGGTCTGTGACCCACACTCGGGCTATAGGCACATAATCAGCGTCATAATAATGAACAACTCGTATGCTACATGTCTTTCGACGACCTGTCAACGGGAGTTTTTACATTAATTCGTATTTTGTAAATCCAGCAACAATCCGTCTGTCTTCGAAGTACTCCATCGTATCTACATTTTGAGTTGTTCGGGCAAGAAGTTGCCCTTTCCCTGGAACTTTCTCACGCGGCTTAGCCGCTGAGAAGTTGGACTGCCTGTCCAAACGATACTCAAGTTGTGCGAGCCCCAGTTTCTGATTATTGTCTGCGGGATGGGAATCGCGCTGAGGGTCCCTGCGGTCAACTGCCAAAGGCGCATCACCCACATACAGACCCCCAGGACCGTCATCATCTAAATCGGCCTCAGTGTCAAAGCGTGGTGCGCCCTCGCCTTCTTGAGGAGGCGTCGGCACCAGAATGGCAGGATCATCAGCATTAAACATGTTGTCCGGTCGTGTCCCTGTAGCTGGCTGTGGTCCGTCTGAGATGGCCGCACCTTTTCCTGTTTCTGTAGGAACTGTGACGGAACGCGCCTCCGTCGCCGCTTTCTCGCATGCTTTTCGCAAGGGAAACTGAGGCGATTGGTCGTCAGCAGTACCATCTCATATGTTGCTGTACACTTGATCAGATTTCTCGATCGTGGGTCGTTTTCCCTCTGGTGTACGTCCTGCTAGTTGTCTCAGAAGTATAACGTAACTATCAGGTCCAACCAATCCCCCCGCTTTGTGCACATACCCCAAGCATATCCTTGGAATCATCGTCGCTCCAGTCTTGGCAGTGCGAAAGCGGGATTCAGGCGGAGGCACATAACGGACAAGTGATCCAAATGGAAGGAGCGGAGCATTGAACTGGCATCCGAAGCTTTTTTTCCCAGCTGGACTGCCCCTCAGCAGGGGTCCTAGTATTGTAGCATAAACAGAAATATCGAACTGCGTAGGTCCAATATGGTGGTGGAAGACCAGCCTGCATGAGTAAGGCTCTGGTTCCCATCTGCACAACACCGTTCGCACGCTCGGCGACAGCATTTTGTTTCTTATTTCCTGGGATGGTAGGATCAAGGGCAATGTTGAGCTCGTAACATGCCCTGGCAAGCTCTCTTGCACCATCTGTATAACAGTATTCTAACTTTCCCTCCGGGGCTCTAAGGTCTACTAAAAAATTCAAACGTGAACCGCAGACTTGTCGTGTACACCCTGAGCGGCGAGAAAATCCGCAGCTCGGTCGCGAAAAGTCACACACGCGGTCTCGTCGTGGAGTCCCCTGCGAGAGTTCATCCATCGCAAACCAATGATCCATCGTCGTCAGTTGTCCGAACGAAGTGGGGTTAGCGCATGGGCGAGGAACCTTTAGCCCTTTGTTCTGCGCTTTGCGCTGTTGCTTTCTGATAGCTTTGGCCCAATTGCACACTGGACAATATGGGTTCTTGGGAAAATGAGTTAGAAGGTGCGGCAGGGAGGCTGCAGCCATTTTGAGCCGCTCGGCAAGAGTCTCCGACACCTCAACCTCCGCAACATCTGGGTCTAAATCTGGCGGTGCGTCGACGTCGACTAAGTCGACACCGTCAGCGTCTCCAACCTCGCCCTCCTCGGGTCCTGGGGCCGGGTTGCACGCATCGGAGTCCAATCCTCTACTTACTCCGTACGGGAAGTAACCTGAAACTCCACATCCATTATGGCATCTATATGCGGCAGCGCAAGCCTCGGCTTTGCCGGGCTGCTCGTCGAATGGGCCGACGGCTGGACCGTGGTCGGGCAAAGCTGAGAGACTTTTAGAAGCAGCAATGCCGGTCGGCGTCCGATTCCAACCGCATTCGCTGGCCAACTGAAGCGAATAGTAGAAGTAGGTGATGGTACCCGCAGAAACTATCGAAGACGGGAAAACGGGCGCGATCTCAGTAGGCCGCCCATCAGCGTAGCTGTGGGCACCAATCAGCTCATGCGTGCGCAGGTCTATGGTTACGCGAGTCTGGACAGCATGGGGCGGAGGGCCTCCGGCAGATTCCACGTTGCCCAAGAATGCCTCGGCGCCCGGCGCCACGCAACGCCACCGCTCGAGGGGCTCACTCCTTCCGGCGGCAGCTGCGCACATCCACTGACCCAGCGCCTCTTTGCCTGATAGGGTCAAGTATGGTATCTTGCCCTCAGCGGCCAGGTCCACTCTTTGGCCGTTGGGCAACAATAGGCAGGGACTTTGGCCTGCTGGCCAAAAGAAACGAAAGCCGTGATCCATGCACCGCTCTCCTACCGAAATCGCGCACGGGGTCTCCGGCATGACTAAAGCGTTAGAACTACCACCCTTAAATTTTGGGCACGCGATGCGAACTGAACCGAGGGCCTTAGATTGTCCCCCAGCAGTGTTCAGAGTGATCGATTGCGGAAGCTTTCGTATCAATATCATTGCACCTGCGCTCCTAATGTATTTCTCCGCAATTAGGTTGTACCCGCACCCGGTGTCTATAATGAAGCTCAACGCCCCCAGATACGCAGCGTCTTTGTCTGCGCATCCAGCAGCGGCTGAGCCGCGCGGGCTTTCTTTCCCCTCTTCGTCCTTCAACCAGAGATGCCAGACATGATCTCGCAGGCCTGATGCTCTGATTAAAGCTTCAGCGACATCTGACATCGACATCTGTCGACGCATTTATCCTGGGAAATTCCATCTATCTTTGCTACTTGAAGGCAACTCTTTCAAGTCGTGGCGACGCGCCTTCCTCCAAGTGATGGTCGGCTCCTCAGTAGAGGGGTGAAAACGGACGCGGAAATTGCATCGGTTACTATCCCGATGTCGCATAAAACTCTCACTAGGGGGAACGCACCATTACTTTTTGATCGCGCCCCGAGAAAGAGGGCACAGGAAATTCGCAAGGGCATTGACGAGACTCTCGACCTGTTTCCTGCTGTCCTGCTGAAACTCACCTTTGGAGGTATCCCAATAGTCTCCTCCGTTGGAACAAGATGCCATAGCCAAAAACTTAGGGCTATTTTGTTTCTGCCCTGGGAAGCCCCGGAATAATGGGGCGAGGCACGCGACGGCACCCAACCTGATTGAATCAGTGGGTCTCTTCCCCCCCCCCCCGTTTTCTGCTCAACCGACGCAGGCTTCGCCACGTCTGCCGAACGAGGACGGCAAGAAAGAAGACCATTAACGAAATTATGTTTGTCATTCCTCCAGCACTGACGGCTGAGCCGCCAGTGTGGAGCCATTGTCACGTAACTGGATGACCTGGAGTGGTTCTGGCGAACCAGCATTCCTTTCCGCGAGAGCACTTTCCCGTTTCTCTGTAAGAGCGACAGACCATGTATTTGCCTTTGCCGCCGCCCTTGTTTTGCTCCCCATCCTTGTTGCGTTTATCGGAATCAGCACTAGTGGCTCTGGAGCCACCATTGCTTCCCGTCGAAGAGATATTGGCAGCAGCAGCATTGCCCTGTTTGGATGTACGCTCGTATCCCAAGATTGTCCAGCGTCAAGTTTCGCTTGTTCCCACTTGTCACGCTTCAGCTTCTCAGCATCGGTTAGCCTTCGATGGGCTTTGTGGCATCCGTCTTCTGATCCTCGACAACTCTTGGGGTCTCGGGAGTATGCGTAACATGGAATATTACTGTCTTTCCCGCGTGACTGGCTTCTATTCTTCTGCTGTCCTCCTCTCCCACGGTTGCCAGTCGGGGTCTGGGATCGGCCCTGCCCTTTTCGGCCCCTGTCCTTCGATCTACCTCTAGGGTTCTTAAACCTGGGCAGGGGCGGCACTGGACTTTCGCCCCGCACTCGGCTGAGCCGGTGCGGCATTCTTGGGCTTCTTATGATTGAGAGGACAACCCTTTCCTGCGCACGGGCAAGTTTCGCCCTTAGTCTTCCCGCTTTTCATGACATCCGAGGATTTTCCCACCTTGGCAGCAATCTCTGCCGGGGCGGCTTTACTGCCTGCATTCCCCCGGTTGTCATTGCTTCCGCCTCCGCCGAATCGTGCTTGCCTAGCACGTTGGTTCAAGGTGCCCTCATGCACGCTGATATTCCACTCTTCTTTTTCTCGCAACATCATTTCCTCTATCTGCTCCATTAGCCATTCATAAGTCTTTTCACCTTGTCCCATTCTGCCTTTTGACAAGTCATATAACTGACGTGCAAAGTTTAGTTTGCTCGGCTTTCTGCATTGTTCAAGAAAGTGTGCATGAATCGAGGCCCTCATCTCATCGGACGGAGGCTTGGCGCCATAAAGTTGTTGATATACACCTGTCCATTCATTGTAGAAATGATATAGGTCAGCATCAGGCTTGCGCGGGTCAATGTTCACCTTGAAGAGGTCACGTGAAATGCGATGTTGGCCCAACTCCGATCCTACCGAACAACAGTGACACCTTGCCCGCACCATCTCGCGTCCAGTCATGAGCCTTCCCTCGGCCTGGGCGCTAAATTCCATGCGAGTAACCTGTTGAAGGAAATGAGTATGATGAGCAGGCTGATATCGACTCTTTCGCATCTGGTTGATTTTTTCGATGAGATTCGTTGCGATCATGAGGTCGAAACGCTGGAATCGTCCAGCATCTTTGAGTTGCTCATCCTCCACATCTGGATCCATAGCCTCAGCAATCCAGCGCTGCGCTGCTTGGCTCTCGGGCGATGATCCAGCGATTGCACGTATTGCGTGCATTTTCCATTCGCTAATGTTCGTTACATCAGGGATGTCCATCAAATCAATCTTCTGATTGTTGCCAACCTGTCTCCACTGATCTAACGGCGCACTCTCGTCAATTACTACTGAGTCGTGCGGTCCGCCGGGGCCCTGAGGCCCCCTGCGCCCACCCCCGCCTTCAGAGGGGTCTGGCCCCCCTGGGCTACCTGGAGGCGACCCACGTGGTTTTCTACCACGATCGCCTTCGTGCAAAGATACGATCTCAATGCTGGGTGCGTCGCTCTTGTCGTCTCCGTCTCCGCCCTGTCCTGCATCGCCCGACGACTTAGTCGCCGTCATTCCCGTAGGACCGTCTCCATAGGGCGGACGGAGATTGGCAAGGATGTTACCTTCGCTAGGTCTAGTTAGCCTCATCCCTACAGGAAGTCCACTCTCAGCGGCGCTCGGCTGAGCCGGACCTTCTAGGGCAGGGCCTGGAACAGTAAACTGTTGGGGCAACAGCGGCCCCACGGGGGTTTCTTGCGAGAGCAACGGAAAACCAAATGACATCGATGTGAGTCCGGTATCTCGTTTATTTACAGTATATGGAGTCGGGTCGGTGATGATAGCCTTAGCCTCATCTATCCTTCTTCTGCAAAAATTGCGTTCGAAACAATTTCTTCTTCTCGCGCATTGGCAGCTGACCTTTCACTCTTCCACAGGTCGCATCTATAGCATCCTCTAATGCTCGCACTATGTTCTTTGCGCGCCGGCCTGCCACGACCGACGCAATTGTCCGTTTTTGGACGAGAACAAACGGCGCACAACTGATCCACGGGGAGTGTGGTTCCCTTCTCCTCGGGAGGAGGATGCATGGCCCCTCCTACCAGCATGGTCGATGTTCCCGCATTAGCCAAGGTCGTCTGATCAATTGCGTAGGGATGGATACTATTCCCGACGACTGAGCCGTCGGCAATTGGTGTATGTTCGACCCAGTCGGCTTAGCCGGCGGGCATTTGGCATTGCTCGACATTGTGCGCTGGAGGAAAGATCTAGCTTTCTCATGCGATTTAAGCTCTTCCAGATAGAGATTGTTATGGTTGGTTATCTTCGCAGCTACAGCTTGGGCGTTGTCTGCTTCCAGCCTGGCGGCTTTGAGCTCTTCTTGTCAGCCATGCTTTTCTCGCTCCGCCTTGACTGTCGCGATTTGTTCTCCTTCTCTCCTGGCCGCCGCGACGGCAGCGGCAACCGCGTTGGCGTCAGCAGATTCTTCGTTTGCCATCATGACGGCCCGTCTCTCCGAAGTCACAAATTCTCTGCATTTACTTTCAGCCTCCCTCTCCACTTGCCATTTTACGGCCTCAGTCTGTTCGCGCTCTCTAGCAGCCATGGCTAGGGCTATCCGCTCAGCCTCAAACGTTTTTCTAGCTTCGATCACAGTTTCAGCTAATTCTCTCTGTCCAATCGAGCCCTTTCAGCCAGATGCGCTTCATTAATCAGAAACTCTCTCTGAGTGTTAGCCTCTGCTAGCCCGGCCTGGTCTTGAATAGACTGCATGAGGAGGTGCGTGCAGTTATGCTCGTCCATTGGGTAACACTCTGTGCACAGCCATTGCATGTTACACTTGTTGCAAACGTCCGAGCAACTCCTGCACACTGGGTCCTACATGCGCCTTCAGGCTTGCTGGCTTTTCCTGGGCATCTGCTCTCCGCCGGAGGCGCGCAGTCAGGATTGGGATTCCAACATGCCTCCGGCATAGAAACCGTACTGTTGCTCCTTGAAGTAGACCTCGCCCCTGATCTTGGTATTTTGGGTCTTCCCCTGCTCGAAGTATTCGATCTGGGGCGAGTAAAAGTACTTTCTGGTGGTTTGGGCGCATTTCAGAGCTCCTCATCATTTTCGTCCTGTGTTATTAGCTGAACATATATATACATATATCTATATATATATATATGGTTGTCCGACCATTTCTTCATCCTCAACAACAGCTGGAATAGTGGGTTGCCACTCACCTGAGGTGGTGGCATTACGGAAGAAACCTTCCTTTTAATGGCGAGACGTTTAGTTCATAGTCCCCATTCCGTTGTTTCTTGAGGTTCGGCGCAGGAGTTCGTCCAGTGGACTCCCTCTCATTCTTCATCTGAGTCTCCGTCCTGTCCGCCTGAGGCGTCAGGATACTAGTGTCTTCATCGGATCCATCTGGAGACCACTTTTCGTCTTGAGCAGGGATGTCTTCTTCTATCATCACGGACAGCGCTCGGCTCACGGAAATATCATTGTTGATACTATCAAAATCTTCCTCCATGGAATATATGTCATGGTCTTTGTCTATTGGATCATCACTATCCTGACCGAATTGTCCGTTAAGTGCTATAAGGGTCGGGGCGGCAACATGCATACCCACCCATTCTGTCGGGATATCAGGGTACGTATTCAGATTCTCTTGGACCTCCCCTGGCCGGCTGGCTTCGCCAGCGGCAATGGCAGTGGCTTGTGGAGTATTCTGGATGGAGCTGATTGACTCCGTCGATTTGGCACTCCATGACGAGAATGTACCTCGCCGGGGTCTTGACGTGACGCCATCTCGCCCGTGAGGGTCGGGGGTTTGCTCACGATCACCTATCAGGGCCCCTGCGGGGGGTACGTCTACCGACATTTCGTTTATCCCTTCGGTACTTCTCCCCCTCATGACCCGATCGGCAACATAAGAAGGAGGGATTCGGTCTTGAACAAGACCGTATCTGTCTGCGTCGTGTCCATCATGTTGCTCAACGCGCCCATCAGCGCTTCTCGAGATATTGGACACGATATTAATCTTATCGTAGCTCTCTCCCGCAGCGACCGAATCGCGGGGCACGACTGAAAGATCTTCTTTTGTATATAATGGCCCCGCGTCGACTGAGTCGCGCGTTTCGGCTGATAACCAGTCTTTCCTCTGAGAATCGGGGTAAGATGACAAAGGAATTAAGATCTCATGTTCACTCTGCTCAGGGAGAGCGGAGGCGGGATGAGACATTGATAAAACAAGTACCCGTTAAGACAAGACAAGGGAGGAGGTTGGCCGAGGACTGACGACGACGAGCCGCCCACGCACCCCAGCGCGCTCCTTTTCTCTCCTGCCAGCCGAGGTCGGCTGGCTCGAGCAGTCGTATGGCTGCGGAAACGCAGCTTCAGTTCACGCGGACAGTGCAAAGCATGCAAACTAAGTTGAAATCTAACTGAAAATGAGGCGGAGAGGAGCATCTTTGCTTCCTCCTCATCACCACCATCATCATCATCATCAGCATCACCATCATCATCAGCAGCACCAATCAGCAGCACCAGCATCAGCATCAGCATCTTCATCATCATCCCTTTTCCTTCTCATCCTTTCTCCTCCATTTTCTCTCAATTATTCCTCCTCTTGCTACGCCCTCGTCCCCCCCGAGCCTCCTCCCCCCACCACTCCTCATGTCACCCCCTTCCTGCTTCTGTTCCCGCTTCGACGCCGTACGACAAATCTGTGCCAAGCCAACCCACGACTTCGGAGCCTCGGAATCGGACAACTACCTCGACTGTTTTGTAGAACGAAGGAGGGGGTCGGCGCAAACATCGGCTGCACATCAACTTCGCTGCACAAAACGACAATTATTTGCCCTATATTGCGCTCCCGCTATGGCGACCGTCTGTGCTGGCACGCCCGTCAGTCATCCAGTGGGATTCTAGACCACACGTTGCATCCTTCACCCTCCTCCTCCACCTCCTCCTCCGCAGTCTTTCTCCGCCTTGAGGGGTCTGGACATCCCATCCTCCTTACTCCGCTGCCGTGCGACCTGTGCAAGACCATCGAATTGGCGAGACTCTCAGACTCACGGGATCCCTACCCGCGCAGGCGTTACGCAAAGGGCGGGTGCATCTGCCAGGAAGACGTAGTTGCCGAACCGAAAGGTTTCTTTGGATGGAGAATATGGTAATGGACCACATGCTTCCGCAGCTGGCACCAAAAGGTTACCGACTCTAGCGACAAATAATCATTGCGTGGGTCGCACGCAATTATTCAATCTGGTGCTGGTGCCAATTCGGCTCTTTGACCGGGCATGCTTTCCGAAAACCGTGCAAGGCGGATGGGATAGGAGGGCGCCACATATCCATCCGCATCGGTCCTTGCTTTGCCTCCTCCCTCCTCCTCCGCCTCCTCCCTTCTCCTTTCCTCCTCCTTATGCTCTTCTTCCCTTTTCCTTCTCCGCCATTCCTCCTCCTCCTCCTCCTCCTCATCCTTCGATTCCGTCTCCTCTTGCCCCTCCTCATCAGCACCATTCACCCTCCTCCTGCTACGCCCTAGTCGCCTCCGAGCCTCCTCCCCCCTTCCACTCCTCATGCCGCCTCCTTCCTGCTTCTGCTCCCGCTTCGACGCCGTACGACAAACCAGTGCAGGTCAACCCACGACTTCGGAGGAAGCGTGTGCCTCATAATCAGACAACTACCTCGACTGTCTTGCAACAACTATGAAGGAAATCGACGCAAGCATCCGCTGCCATCAACTCCGCTGCGCACGACGACGATGCTTTTCTATATAGTGCCTTCTGGCATGGCAACTGCCGGTGTGCTGGCACAAACGTCAATCATCCAGTAGCTTCTAGGACCCATATTGCATCCCTCCTCCTCCTCCGCCATCCTCCCTGAACACACAACCTGCCCGAACTTGGAGCTTAGCCGTAAAACCGGCAAGATGGCCTATAGCCGTGCTTCACTCCTTCAAAGTCTGTCCTCTACCCCCTCCCCACAGTTATCCATTAGACTTGCTTGTTTAGGTGACCAGCAGCTAGATAAGGTGCACGGGTGGGAATGTGGCAGGGGAAAGGAGGCACTGCGCTTGCCTGAGCTGCACGCTCTCGAAAGCCATGGCGCTGGGCGGCCGTTAGACCACGACCCACACGCCTCCTCAGAGCCTGCGTTATGTGGGCACGTTCGAATGCCAATTTCTGGAAGGGGGAGGTGCGGCACTGCTGGGCATCCGCGCGGGCTAGCGCCCAAACGACGTGGGCGTTCGCCCAGACGTCCGTGCCAGCGGGGCTAATTAACCAAGTCCGCTGCGGACCAAATAGCGACAGGGCCCAATTCCATCCGCGCTGGACGCACGCCCTCCTGCGCGTCCTCCTGCACCTCCTCCTTCTCCTCCTCCTCCTACGATTCTTCACCTCAGTGATTACATGAAATCCGCCGGCCCCTTGGGGTCACGGCGTGTGAGATGCTTCCCCCTCCCCAAACCCCTCCCCCGGGAGCCCGGTCTGGCCGGTTTGGAGGGGGGGGGGGGGGACGGCGGGTAAAAGTCTCAGCAGGCCCCACGAGGCCCCAGAGGGCTCCAAGCAGCCCCCACAACGGCCCAAGAGGACCCCGAGACGCCCAAAGGTCGGCCCAAGGCGCCCAGGATGGCCCCAAGACGGCCCCAGAAGCCTCCCAGACGGCCCAGGAAACCTCCAAGAGCATTCCCAAGAGGAGAAATCTTTTGGGAAAACGTGCATTTTCTATCATGCGCGACGTTTCGGCCTTCACGGCGTTGAAGACGGCCCCAGAGTCCCCCAAGACCGCCCCCAAACAGCCCAAGAGGCTCACAAAAAGCGCTCGAAACGGCCCAAGAGGGCGCCAAAATGGCGCAAGAGGCTCCCAAAACGGCCGAAGAGTGCCCCAAGACGGCCCCAAAAAGGGGTCCAAGAAGGAGAGCCTGAACCAACAGTCCGAGCCTTCTGCCTCAAAACGGCCCCAGGGGGGCCCAAGAGGCGCCCGACAGGGCCCATGAGGCCCTCAAGAGGCCCCCCCAACAGGCCCTCCAAATGCCCCCCAAGAGGCCCCAAGAGGCCCCCAAGAAGCTCAAAAGAAGCCTCAAGTACCACGTGAGGCATGTAACTTCTAAACCGCAACCCAGGTACCAAGGAACTCAGGCCGACAACAGTGGCGGGATGGGCCGATGGCCACGATATCCGCCGCCCCCTTTTGATTTATCAAAGGGGTGCCTGGCGTGCTGGATCATATGGCTTTTGGTTTGGGTTCTTTTTCCAAAAGAACTCCCCCTGGGGCTTCGGCCCGTCCCGCCGGCCACCCGGAAAGGATCTCAAAACGCGTCCGTCGTGCCTCTGTTTCCTCCACTTGGCCCAAGATGGCGTCCAAGACGGCCAAGATGGCCCAGGATAGTCTCCAAGACGTCTCCAAGACGGCCCAAGATGGCCTCCAAGACGGCTAAGACGGCCCCAAAATGCCTCCAAGACGGCCCAAGATGGCCTCAAGATGATCTACGACGGCCCAGCAGGCCCGCAACAGGCCTCCAAGACGGCCCGAGAGCCCTCCAAAACGTCCTCCAGGAAGGCCGGAAAGGGCCAACATCATTGTTTTTTCTTTGGTTTTTTAAGGATTTTGGCGTTTGCGCCCCTTCGGCTTTCCGACGGCCCAAGACGGCCCAAGAGGCCCTCAAGATCGCCCAAGAGGCCCCCAAAAGGGCCCCATGACGGCCCAAGAGGCCTCCAAGACGGCCCAAAACGGCCCAAGAGGCCTCCAACACGCCCAAGATGGCCTCCAAGATGCCCAAGATGGCCTCCACGACGGCCCCGAAGCGCCCCAAGAGGGCCCCAAGTCGGCCCAGAAAGGCCCCCAAGACGGCCCCCGACGGCGCCAGACGGGCCAGGAACCCACCAAGATGGCCGAAGTTGGCTCGAAGCTGGCCCAAGACGGCCCAAGAGGCCCCCAAGAGGGCCTCCAGAAGGCCAGAAGAGGCCCAAAACATTGATTGTCCTAAGGTTTTTTGACGGATTTTGAAATTTGCTTCTTTTCGGCCTTCCGAGGGCCCAAGACGTCCCAAGAGCCCCCGAAGATCGCCGAAAAATCGCCCAAGAGGCCTTCAATATGGCCCCAGAACGGCCCAAGAGGGCCCCAAGACGGCCCCAAGAGGCCCCCAAACGGCACAGGAGGCCCACGTGCTCCCCGAAAGCTTTCCAAACCGATTCGGGGAACACATGGTCCGATAGCTTGGCAGGTCAGGCCTCAACTTTCGGCCACATAGGCGCTTCCAAAAAGGCAGGGGGCGGCGGTAATTCGCCGTAGGCGTCTTCGATCCGCCGCCCCCTGTCGATTCATCGCAGGGGTGCCTGGCGGTTTTGGTTCTTTTCCCCCCCCAAAAAAAACTCCCCCTGGGGCTCCAGCGCGTCCCGCCGGGGTCCCAGGAAGGATATCAAAATGCATCCGTCGATGCCTGTGTTGCCCCAGGTTGGCCCACGATGGCCTCCAAGACGGCCAAGATGGCCTCCAGATTCGCCCAAGATGGTCCAAGATGGCCTCCAAGACGGCCCAAGAGGGTCCAAGATGCCTTCTCAATCGTCCAACAAACCTCAAAACGGGTCAAGATGGCTCCAAGATGGCATCAAGATTGCCCAAGAGGGTGCCAAGAGGTCCCCCAGGAGAGGCCGAAGAGGCCAAAATCATTGGTTCGCCTGAAGTTTTTGAAGGACTTTGGCGGTTGCGCCTTTTCAGCCTTCCCGCTGTCCAAGACGGCCCAAAAGGCCCCCAAGATCGCCGCCAGAGCACCCACGAGGCCTCCAAGATGGCCCCATGACGGCCCAAAAGGCCCCCAAGACGGCCCCAAGAGGGCCCCAAAACGGGCCAAGAGGCCTCCAACACGCCCAAGATGGCCTCCAAGACGGCCCCGAAGCGCCTCAAGAAGGCCCCAAACCGGCTCAGAGAGGCCCCCAAGACGGCCCCCGACGGCGTCAGACGGGCCAGGAACCCACCAATATGGCCGAAGTTGGCTCGAAGCTGGCCCAAGACGGCGCAAGAGGGCCTCCAAGAGGGCCTCCAGCAAGGCCAGAAACAAATATCCCAGCAAAGCAACCTAACAGCGATGTGTAAAAACATATATGTGTGCACCATCATTTAGATTCAGATAGCGATTTCATTAATATTCAACTCGGACTCTCATTGTAGACTTTTACATCAAAGTCTGCAATCGACGGATGTGAGTTTAAACAAGCACTCGGTATCAACGAATGCAGTTTCAAATGAGACTCTGGTATATACGTTCACTGCGTGCTCACGGAAGCGTTTGTTTAATGTGATGATGACCATGATTGTTGAAAGTAGAGCTTATGTATCAATGAATGCTGCGTTTGATGGCTGCGTTTTTTTTCGGCGTGTTTTTTTTTCGGACACGCACGATGAGCACAAATGAGTGCAGCGTACGGAGCGACGGACCTTGCCGAGACGGACTTGCTTCCAACAGCATCGGCCAAGGGACGACAGCATCTTAGTAGCCTTCGAAGCGTTGCGGACGTGCATGAGCTCCCGGCCGATCCAGTTGTCGTTGACCAGGGCGTTTAACGGCATCTTCGGTTTCTTGGCGCACATGTCATTGAGGCACTCCCAACAGACCCACGCCAACGCGCCGGCATCTCCCACCCCTGCGCACGGAGGCCTCTCGTCTGCAGGCTGAGAAGTTCCGTCGGGCCTGTCGGGAGCAGGCTGAGAAGCACCGCAGGTGTCCGTCGTTGCTTCTGGTGGGGCTACCACAGGAACTCGACGGGAGTGCAGCAACCACCGCCGCTCTGGGTGCTCCGGGTGCTGAACGCTGGAGGCGTGCAGCTGTTCGTACGGGATCAAAGGCCACCGCTGCCTGCACCTGTCCACGTCCAAGAGCTTCTGCACGAGCTCCGGGGACTGCAAGTAGTACACCCCTCGGTGCTTCACCAGGGTCCGCGCGGGTCGGGCATCTGCCTCGCCCTCGGACACGTCGTCCTGATCGCTTGCAGAGTGTCCGCAATGCTCGAATACACGCTCTTCCGGCACTGCGCCAAACAGGCTCAGTTTGTGGCGGTGCTCCAGGTAGTCTTTCTGCGCACAGACTACGCAGGCTGCCTCGCATCGGGGGACTACCTCGCTGCCGGAGAAGCGGTTGCCCTTGCTGCCCGGGTGGCAGAACTGCTGGAAATGAGCAAAATTCTGCACCATGGGCCTCTTTTCCTGCGCGGTTATCGGCCTGCAGCCGACCTCCGCCATTAGGAACAGCACCCGTTTGCGGTATTCGGCCTCGCCCGCGTGGGCCCGCTGCTTGCGCCGCACAAAGTCCTCCTCTGTAAGAAAGTCGCACTCGCAGAGCTGGCACACGAGCGGCCCCGTCATCAAGGGACGGGCGGAGAAGACGCGCAGCTGGCCCCCCTCCACCTCGCCGCCGGGAACGTAGCAGCTCTTCCCCGCGGGAGCGGCCGGCGCCCTGCGCACTCGCTCCGCGCACCGCTGCACGAATTCTTTGCGCTGCGCAGGCTGAGTAGCACCGCGGCTGGACACAAGCTCCATGTGGGCGGCCAGGCGCCGCAGGATTGCCTTGGTCCGGACGCCACTCTCGAGCATGAGCAGGTCCTGGTCGATCCTGTTCTGCGCCTCCTCAGCGAACCCTCCCATAGGGTTTGGAAGGTCCTCCGCCTCCGCGATGCGAGCCGTTTTTGTGGCTTCGCTCTCCGCCTGCTGGAGGGCCTGGAGCTCGGCCTCCTGCTCCGGGGAGAACTGCTTGGCCTTCTGTGCTTTCCGGACTTGCCAGCCCAGCTGCCGCTCTGCGAGGGCACGCCCGGCGGACTCCTTCGGATAGCGGCCGAGGTCTCGCGCCTGCTGCATGAGCTGCTCGGTCTTCGTCTGATGCAGGAGCTCGTCGGGCTTCGTGTCCGCCTGCTGGAGAGCCTGCAGCTCGGCCTCCTGTTCCGGGGAGAACTGCTTGGCCTTCCGTGCTTTCTGGACTTGCCACCCCATGCCGCTCTGCGACGGGACGTCCGGCAGTCTCCTTCGGCCAGCGGCCGAGGTCTCGCACGTGCTGCATGATCTCCTCGGTCTTCTGCAGGAGCTCGTCGGGCTTCGTGTCCGCCTGCTGGAGAGCTTGGAGCTCGGCCTCCTGCTCCGGGGAGAACTGCTTGGCCTTCCGTGCTTTCCGGACTTGCCAGCCCAGCTGCCGCTCTGCGACGGGACGTCCGGCAGTCTCCTTCGGCCAGCGGCCGAAGTCTCGCACGTGCTGCATGATCTCCTCGGTCTTCTGCTTCCGCTTGAGCTCCTCGGTCTCCGTAGCGCCGTCGAGGACCTGGAGTTCCTGCAAAACGTCATTGGAGATGTTCTTGCGATTGTCCGAGAAACGTTTGGCCAGCTTGTTTTCCTTCCGTTCTTTTTCAGACGTTCCTTTATTATGCCTGGGTATCCGGCCAAACTGCTTCACGTCCTCGACGAGCGTTTGCAGAGGTCCGCTCAATGCAGCGCGCTGAGGAGCAGCGCTGACGGCGCGCAACTCTGAGGACGGAACGCCCTCGAGGGCTTGCAATTCAAGCATAACGTCATTGGGGATGCTGGCGCGATGGTCTGAGAAACGTCTGGCCAACTTGTTTTCGGCTCGTGCTTCTTCGGACGTTCCTGTATTTTGCTTCGGTATCCGGCCGAGCTGTTTCACGTGCTGGGCGAGCGTTAGCAGAGGACCGCTCAATGCAGCACGCTGAGGAGCAGCACTGTGCAATGCCGCAGGCTGAGGAGCACCGCTGTTCAGTTCAGCAGGGTCGGGAACACCGCGGCCAGACCGAGAACTACCAGCATGCCGTGGCATTATGGTGTGCAGTAGGCGCTGAGCAGTTCCTTTGAAAGCAGGGCTCTAGCCAAGAAGGCTACGAAGAGAGTGATGACGATGATGGTGATGATGGTGGGCATCGTTTGTGGATGTGCTGCTTCCTCCTCCTCCTCTTGGAAGAAGTGCATGGGTCTCCGGGCCATCAAAGTATGGTACAGGTTTTCTTGCTCCGGGCACTCGAAGAAGACGATGTAGCCTACAGTTGGCTCCGGGCATTGAAAGTGTGGCCCGGGCACGGAGTTCTGGGAACTACTACTACTACAACTACTACTACTACTACTACTACTACTACTACTACTACTACTACTCCTACTACTACTACTACGACGACTACTACTACTACTACTACTACTGCTACTACTACTGCTACTGCTACTACTACTACTACTACTACTACTACTACTACTACTACTACTACTACTACTCTACGAGTAGAAGGGAGAAGGGAAAGGACGGAGAGGGAGGGCTCGGAGACCCTTGGAGGGGGGGATGTGCCCATCCGAGGGAACGGTGCACCCCCCCCTCCCCGTCGTCAATTCGAAGGAACCAGCCATGGCAACGACCCCCCTCCTATCCCCCTCCGCGACCTGAGTAGACCACCCAGGCCAGCGGAGGACGTCATAGGAGGCAAGGGTTCTGACGTCGATGAGAGAAGAAAAAGGAGGAGGAGAGGCTACTACTACTACTACTACTACTACCACTACTACCACTACTACTACTACTACTACTACTACTACTACTACTACTACTACTACTATTACTACTAGTACTTCTACTACTACTACTACTACTACTACTACTACTACTACTACTACTACTACTACTACTACTACTACTACTACTACTACTACTACTACTACTACTACTACTACTACTACTACTACTACTACTACTACTACTACTACTACTACTACTACTACTACTACTACTACTACTACTACGACTACGACTACGACTACTACGACTACTACGACTACTACGACTACTACGACTACTACTACTACTACTACTACTACTACTACTACTACTACTACTACTACTACTACTACTACTACTACTACTACTACTACTACTACTACTACTACTACTACTACTACTACTACTACTACTACTACTACTACTACTACTACTACTACTACTACTACTACTACTACTACTACTACTACTACTACTACTACTACTACTACTCTACTACGAGTAGAAGGGAGAAGGGAAAGGACGGAGAGGGAGGGCTCGGAGACCCTTGGAGGGGGGGATGTGCCCATCCGAGGGAACGGTGCACCCCCCCCTCCCCGTCGTCAATTCGAGGGAACCAGCCATGGCAACGACCCCCCTCCTATCCCCCTCCGCGACCTGAGTAGACCACCCAGGCCAGCGGAGGACGTCATAGGAGGCAAGGGTTCTGACGTCGATGAGAGAAGAAAAAGGAGGAGCGAGTAGAAGGAGGAGGAGAGGCGTACGAGTACTACTACGACTACAATGGCGTGTTCTCCACAATGCGTCCCGGGAATGGAATTCTGGGAGGTGGAAGAGCAGGAAGTGGCGTGTAGTTGGCTCCGGGCATCCAAAATGTGCGCCAGGAGTGGCAGGAGTGGCATTCGGCGATGGCGATCGGGGCAATCGAAGAGCACGAAGTGGCCTACAGTTGGCTCCGGGCATTCAGAATGTGGCCCGGGAATGGTGTTCTGGGAAATCGAAGAGCACGAAGTGGCCTACAGTTGGCTCCGGGCATTCAGAATGTGGCCCGGGAATAGCGTTCTGGGAAGTCGAAGAGCACGAAGTGGCCTACAGTTGGCTCCGGGCGTTCAAAATGTGGCCCGGGAATGGTGTTCTGGGAACTCGAAGAGCACGAAGTGTATGACTGTTGGGTCCGGTGATTCAAAATGTGGCCCGGCAATGGAGTTCTGGGAGGTCGAAGAGCACGAAGTGTGTGACTGTTGGCGAAAAACGAGCCCGGTTCGTCCGCCCGGCGTCCGCCCGGCAGCTCGCCGACATCCGCCCAGAACCCCTGTGGAGTAAGCTGCTGCCCTCTTTTGATCCTACCAGAAACCTATCAGTCTACGCTGTTAGGTAACAAAGAAACCGTGTTTTTGTTTCGGTAGGTGTTTGAAAGATTTGACATTTGCTTCTTTTCGGCCTTCCGACGGCCCGAGACGGCCGACGAGCGCCCAAAGATCGCCCAAGAGGCCTCCAAGAGGACCCCAGAACGGGCCAAGAGGCCGCCAAGACGGCCCCAAGAGGCCCCCAAGACGGGCCAAGGGGCCTCCAAGATGCCCAAGATGGCCTCTAAGACGGCCCCGAATCGCCCCAAGAGGGCCCCAAGCCAGCTCAGAGAGGCCCCCAAAACGGCTCCCGACGGCGTCCGACGGGCCAGGAGCCCACCAAATCGGCTGAAAATGGCCCTAAGATGGCCCAGGAGGCCTCCAAGAGGGCCTCCAGGAAAGCCCGAAGAGGTCAAAATTATTGATTCCCTGTGATTTTTGAAAGATTGTGGCTTTTGCTTCCTTTCGGCCTTCCGACGGCCCGAAACGGCCCAAATGCCCCCAAAGATCGCCCAGGAGGCCCAAGACGGCTCCAAGACGGCCCTAAAGGTTTCCAAGACGCTCAAGATGGCCTCCAAGACGGCCCAAGAGCCCTCCAAGACGTCCTCCGAGAAGACCCGAAGAGGGTCAAAATGGCCTCCCGACGGCCAAGATGACGTTCAAAATGCCCACGTGCTCCCCGAAGGCCTTCCAAACCGACTCGGGGAGTATATGGTCCGATAGCTTGACAGGTCTGGCGTCAACGTTCGGCCACATAGGCGCTTCCAAAAAAGCAGGGGGCGGCGGTGATTCGCCGTAGGCGTCTTCGATGTAGACACACATACCTGTACATATGTGTAACACTCGGCACTGCCGGGGCTACCAAGAGCATTCGCAAGAGGGGCCCAAGAGGCCACAATCGCCCAATGCCAATGTTTCACAAATCTTCGTGGTCTCAACCACCCGAGGCATCTCCTCGAATTCAGCCTCCAGGAGCCGTTGTCGGTGCCCGGGACCACCACCGAGGGTCCCGGGTGAGGATCGACCTTCCTGGCCGGTGCCTCCCCTTCGCAAAGGAATGAACACGGGGTGGATCGAGGCTCGAGGCATGAGACTCCCAGTTCTTGGGCGCTCTCCGCCCCATCTGGGCCTTCAGGAAGCTCCTCGTCGACACAGCTGGGTCCACTCTCGAACTTCTGGCCGGACGCACCCCCAGCTGGGTCTCAACGATCCCCGAGCCCATCCAGGGGGGGGAAAAGGAGAACGGGAGGCCTGGGACAGGCCCCGTGAAGGCCCCAAGCAACCCACATAAGATCACGAATAACTTCAAAACAATCTCTTCTAAGGCCCCCCATTCAACCCCACACGCTACGTCAAACAAGCCGAAACCCAAAAATTGCCAAGCGATCGCGCGCGTTCCGTCAACTCCGTCTTTCACTCTTGCTGCCGCCCCAAAGGGTCGGCGGTGCGGCGTAAGCCAATGAATCTCAGAGATGCCCTGACATCGCGCTTTTCCCTTTCCCTCACCCCCCTCCTCCTCGGAGGGTTGCTGCAGCTGCAGCTGCAGCTGCTGTCCTTTCGCAAGGGGCCCAGCCCGCTCTGAGAATGGCCCATTGCCAGCGGATTCTGGCGCACAAGAAGATCGAATTTCGTTCGGCAGCACCGAGTATCCTGTCATCCCTGGCTTCCGCACCAGTCATCCCCAAGTGGAGCTGCGCTTCTCTTCGTCCGTCCCTCCTGCCTCCCCCGCCCCTCTCTCCCATCACTCGCCCTTCTCCTCCCTCCCGCCCCTCATCCACCCCTGCCTCCCCTCCACCCCTCCTCCTGGGGACACCAAACAGTACCGATACCGCTACTCCCTGGACCTCTCCCGGGGTGCGTTCTGACCAAGATTTCGAAGCGAATCCAGCGGTGGCGACGAGGGCCCTCCAGGAGGCCCCCCAAAAAAAGAGAACGAGGGATGGGTAGCGGTACGGGTACCTTTTCCCCCTCTGACATCCATCCCTGCCTCCCCTCCACCCGTCTCCTCTGATCATCTACGTACAGTCAACCAGTATAGTATGGATGCGCGATAAGGATGCAAGGGCCGTGACGCCCATTTCGAGCGGGGCGCGGCCAGCGAAAGCGGCGAAGGATGGACCGAGGAGGCAAGGATGCCAGGGTACCCTTGGGAAGGTTGCCCATCCTTCATATGCGGGTTGACTCTATGCCCTCCACCCCTCCCAGCGCACGGGCGGGCCCCGGGCCTCGGAGAGCCCACGGGCCCCGCAGAGCCCTGGCCGCAGGCCCCCCCACCCCCCCTGCGGCAGGGCGGCGGCGGCGCCGCCCCCCCTGTCCCTGCCCGTCCCCTCGGCCTGGCCGCCCTTACGGCAGGTTCGCGTCGTGCCGACTTCCTCGTTGGTTCAACGACCGTTCTGTGAACGCCGGATGGTTCAACGACGTCCAGACCGACCTCTCTGTGAACGCCAGATGGTTCAACAACGTTCGTTGTGAACGCCCGGATCGTTCAACGACCGCTCCGTGAACGCCGGATCGTTCAACGACGGACCGATTCTGGGCCACAGCGGCGTTCAACCTTGAACGCACGCGCTGGGGCGCCGCCTGTCGGCACGACGCGAACCTGCCGCACGCAGGCTGCTTCAGAGAGGCACTGACGCGTGGAGGCCGCGGCACCAAGCTGAGACGAAGCCAGCGGGTGTTGCCAGCAAGGCCCCTGGCGCCCGAGGTGCCCCTGAGGACTTCCGAGGAGGCTCCCCCCAGAGCCTCCAGAGTACCCCTCGCGAGGCACGGAGAGCCCCAGGGGCTCCAAAAGTGAGCGAAACGCCGGGGGCAGCTTGGGCCATGTGGCACCTCTAGGACCCCCCGAAGCCGGGACCAAGGCAGAGCCGGACCCGGACAAATCAGGGATCTCTGAGATCGGGCGGCTCTGGAAGACGTCTCGGGCGGGGCGTGGCCATTCCACAGCACTCCAGCATGCTCTGAGAGCTTTCCGGAACGCTCCGGGATGATCTATTCTTGTCCTGGTCCCGCGACGAGCCCCGAGGGCCGTAGTTTTCGACGCCCACCCGCCACGTGCGCGTCCGCGCGCGCACGGGCTGACCGATCCACCTGCCGACGCCTCTGCGGCGTGAGCCTTCGGCCCGCTGTGCCGCCGCTGCTCCGCCAAATCCATGGATCGAGGGAAGTGCCCTCCCCAAAGATGCAGCCGGTGCCGCCTCGTTTGGAGGCGGAAGCCCGCGATCCCCCGTGGAAGCGGGCCCCCTCGCTGATCCGCGCCCCCCTGATCCACGTTCGCGATCGCCCGAAGGCAAACGCACGGCCGGCTGCGCCGCGAGGACTGCGGGGCGCGGGGGGAGCGCGCCAGTGCTCGAGGCGAGGAGGCAGGCCGCTCGGCTCTGCGGACTGGTGCCCCCTGGCCCGGGGTCGCTCTGCTGCTGCGCCTCCGGGCCCCTGGCGAGCTGCTGCAGTCGGGTGAGCCCGCCCAGCTCGGGCCTTCAGAGGCAACGATAGGGGGGACAGGCGATGGTGAGCGTTCTGTTAATCGGCGTCTCGACTTTGGGTGGAAGGGGGGGTGGAGGGGGGTCTTGCTCCAGACCTCTGCTTAGTGCGACTGTTTGCAGCAGTGCGTCCCATGAGGAAGCCTCCACCTGCGTGACACAGGCGTCAAAAACCGCCAAGATCCACTCCATGGGTGGGGGGCAAGGTGGGGTCGAGGGCCCGCGCCGATCGGCAGAACAATGAATACGAAAACTATCACATAGACCTTAGACTCAGGGGCATCGACCCCTAATCGCCCACCCCGCTCAAGAACGTGCGGCTTCGCTGTCGGGGGCCCATCGGCCTATCGCCGATCTGTCGGCAGTGAATGGCGGGCTCCAGGTCGTCGCTCCCACCCCCCCCCTTACGCCAGTCCCCGCCTGTCATCGCTGCCCCTCAGGCCTGCTCACTGGGGCCCTCTCCCGGGTCGGCACCTCCATCTCCTAGGGCAGAAAAGGTCTGGGGCTGGCTGGGGCGTGGTGGGCGGCCGTTCCTTGTGGATCGCCTCGGCGCCCTGGATGCGACGGCCTTCGGCCCAGTCTCGCTTGCGGCCGCCCTGGACCAGGCGGCGCCCGACGCGGAGGACTTCGCGACCTGCATGTTGCAGATCGTCGCAGTTGGGCCCATGGACCCACGGAACTCTGCTTGGACTGCGCCACCACGCTGCGGGCGCTGCTCTGGGGACCTGGTAAAGACTGCACGGCAGCCGACCCGCAGTCCCACATGTGGGGGCCTTTCGGGGGCGCCCTCACCCCAGACAACCTGGTGGCGCACAAAACCCTGCGGCACGCCGCGGCCGCTGACGCGGACTCCGGGCGGTCCACGCACACAGAGCGGAGGGTCAACAACCAGGCGGACGAGCTGGCCAAGGCAAGGCTGGGGCCCGCTGCTGCCAATACCTCACGTGCGACGGTGCGCGCTCGCATGCGGAGATAGGAGATAGCCGTCCTGCATATGATATCGCCAACGCAGGGCTCTTGGACCGTGGGCGTGGGCCAGGACGACGTGCTGAGCTGCACGCGACTGCGCTGCACGCGCAGCGGGACGCGCCGGCAGGAGTGGCGGCGGCCGCTGGGCCCTCCCTGAGTGGCGTGGACGAGGAGAAACTCGACAAGCGAGTCGACCTGGATAGTCGCCCCGCCGGCCAAGCTCGGTCAGCTTGAGGAGAGGGTCTCCGCGCCCGCGCTGACACGCTGCGAGAGTGGACTGGCATGCCCCCCTGCGCAGGCGGAATCCTCATGCAACGTTGCCTCCAGCCGGAGCCTGCTCTTCACGGTCGCCAGGCGCGCACGGGGCCGTGCCCCGTTCCAGTGCGAGGTGCAGCAGAAGCCTGGCGAGGTCCTCACTCTCAGCATGCGCTGCAGATGAGCGTGAGGAGGAGGAGGAGGAGGAGGAGGAGGAGGAGGAGGAGGAGGAGGAGGAGGCCTTCTCAGAAGACTGCAGGGCTTCTCAGAAGCGCTCTGGCCTCCTGGCAAGTTCTCTGCGTCTTCGGGGGAGGCTCAGCAAACTTCTTCGACGACTGGAGGAACTCCCGCACCTTCTGGGGAGGCCCGCCCCTCGGGGTGGCCGCCGATCAGTGGCGGGAGCCACAACCAGGGGCAGGAGGGGGTGGAAGAAAGGTGCACGTTTCGTGCACCCTTGGGGGGCCCCTGTCCTGCAGCCTTCGCCCCCCCCCCCCCCCCTTTCCCCCCCCGCCTGGCGAACCTCCCGACGCCGCCCCCCATGGGTTTGGACGCCCGACATGGTGCGGACAGCGACTGCTGTTGGGCAGGCGACTCTCTGTGTCACAGCGGCGCGGCGACGCCGACAGCGAATCCTGCTCAACATTGGCAAGAACAGCTGTCCGTCTTCGTGCTCTTTCTGGAATATCGAAATGGGTACGGAGACAATTGGTGCAGAGACCGACAACATTATCTGTACATGTTGAACCGGACTCGCTGTCGGTGCCACTGCGGACTTTGTCCATGTGAGACCGAAGGCCGCCTGTCCAACAGCGGCCGCTGCCGGTTCTGGACAACATCTGCTGTTTGGCATCGTACTCACTCTTTGTCCGTACCAACTCTGGACGCCCACAGACCCTTTCTCTCCGTGTCCGTTTCGATCGTACCGGACGGGAGCGCATCCAGCTTGGCCCGCCGCAGGGGCGGCACCAGACGAGGTCGATGCCCGCAGGCCGTGGTGCGCCCCAGGGCGCCGAGGCCCCAGCCGCGGCCGTGAGAGGCGCGCCACCGCGCGCGGTTCGCGCTGTCGCGCCGCTGCGCGCCCCAAGGGCCCGCGCGCGCGCCCGCGGTGGGCCGGTGGGAGAGGCGCCGCTCGGGGCGGCCCGCTGCTCTCCGCGGGGGGCCGCGGCGGAACCGCCGCACGGGGCCCGCGGCGGCCCCGCGCGCCAAGGAGGCCGAGGCGCGCACGCCCCACGGGCAGCCGTCAGCGGTGCCCGCGCGCGCCCGGGGCTGCGCGGGGAAGGCTCGGGCAGGGCGGAAGCTGGGGATAGCAAAGGGACGGGGGAGAATCCGCCCGCGTATCGAAGAATGCCATTCCTCGATGGGCCATGTATCGAGAATGCCATTCCTCGATTGGGCCATGCATCGCGGAATGGGCCCTCGGCGGGGCCGAAGCCAGCTGCATGCAGCAGCTTTCGTAACCTCCCTCTCCCAATCCCCCCCTCTTCGTCAGGCCCCGAAAGGCCAGGGGCAGTGGCGACGGCGGGGAGCGAGGCGGGCACGCAGCTCGGGGGCTGGCGGAGCGAGCCGGGGGGGGGGGGCTGGCCCGGGTGGGCACGCCGCCCTTCCCCGCAGGTCCACGCACGGCGCCGCGCCACGCCACGCCGCTGAGTCCCGTGGTTTCTTCATAGGCCTCCCTCCCTCCCTCCTCCCCCTCCCCCAGCCCTCCCCGCACGCCCCACGCTCCTCCTCACGCAAGAAAGCACCTCCAAAACACCTGCGACACCCTCCTTGCCTGAGACGAAACGAGGATGAGGAGAAATTCGAATGGGGGTAAATCCGCCGACCTTGTCGGCGTGTGGGGTGTCTGCCCGGTCCCGTCGACGGGAAGCCTTCTTTCGCCCCCTCCTTCCCATGAGAGAGAGAGAACAAAAAAAAAAAAAAAAAAGAGAAAGAACCCTTACTCGTTCGGGGAACGGATTCGCAGCTTGAGGGAATTCCATCCACGTCATCAGTATTACGTCGCAGGGAAGCCCCTTGTCTTTGTCCCTTCCCCGGCGGGGGTGGTCCGAGGGGGGGGGTCAGATTCGCATCGCCTCTGGGGGTCATCCTCTCCCACGCCGATCCTTCTCCGGCGCGCCGGTCCTCCTCGGGTCCTCCTCCCCAGGTGGGGAGGAGTCCCAAGTGGGGGGAAGGGAGTCAGATACGCATTCGTCCCTGGGTGTCCCCCTCCCCCTCCCCTCCCCTCTCCCACGCCGGACCTCCTTCGGTCCTCCTCCACAGAGTGGGGGCAGGTGGGAGTCCTTTTCCTCCTCCTCCTCCTCCTCCTCCTCCTCCTCATCATCATCCTCATCATCCTCATCATCCTCATCATCCTCATCATCCTCATCATCCTCATCATCCTCATCATCCTCATCATCCTCATCATCCTCATCATCATCATCATCATCATCATCATCATCATCAGCATCAGCATCATCATCATCATCATCATCATCATCATCATCATCATCATCATCATCATCATCATCATCATCATCATTTCTGCTTCCTCCTCCTCCTCCTTCCCCTCCTCCTCCTCTCCCTCCTGGTCGTCGTCGTCGATGTCTTTCAGAGTCGGCGGCACCAGCCGTCAGGCCTTCACGATCGAGAACCGCGGCTCTGGAGGATGTCTCGGGCGCCGCGGCCTTCTCAGAACGTTCCAGAACGCTCTCTGAACGTGCCAGAACGCTCTGAGAGCGATCCAGGACCTTCTGAATAGACTTACCTTCGTCCCAGCCCCGTCCGATGACCTCTCAAAAGGAACCAAGTCAACCCTGCTAGCGTTGAAAGGTCTTGAGGGGTCCAAGCTGGTCCCCGTCTTCCATCTTCCGCCTTTCTTCCCCCATCCCTCTCCGGCACTTCCCCTGCCCATGAACCCCCCCCCCACCCACACACACACACACACACCCAAGGCGGAGGCCAGGATCGGGGGATGCTTCGAAGCTGCCGCCGCTCAGCATGGTGTGCCTCCGAGCTTGCATGTGCACAACTCCGGCAGGAAGCGGCTCTCGGTCGCGCAGGAAGAACGATGCAGCCGCTTCGTCCCCAGACCTCTGGCGCCGCGCATAAAAATCACGGCGGGCCCGGCAAGCACGCGGCGCACAGAACAAGAGAGGACGCGAAGCGTGAATTCACGCTTCTGCCTAGGTGTTGTTATATTGCAACACCCCATACTTCCGATATCGTACTTTGTTGACGCGGACCACCGTGCATCTCACCACTTCCCGGGGCACGGTTCGTCGTCCCACAAAGCTTTTTGACGGTCCTGGGGACAGGCAAGAGCGCCTGGATAATGAGATAATGGGGAAACTGTTTCGTCCCGATGCTGTCAGGACGCGAGGAAGTTTGGGCCGCCGACCGGCGTCTCCGAAGGGTGTGATTTGCAGAGGGTGCGGCGTGCAACCCGCACCCCAGCGGGCGGGCGAAGACATTGGCAGAGCTCTCCGCCGCGCCCCGAGGGGGCCCGACGAGGGCCATGTGGCGCCCTCGAGCCCCAACGACGCAGGTCGCAAACCACATCCCTGCGTGACCACACTGTGTGTAGCCTGGGGCACTGACTGAAGCAGGGCTGGACCTAAACGCTGCTTTTCGTTTTGATTACCGTTATGTTTTTCGTTTTGCTCGACCTGTTTTCCTGCACCTCCCTGCCAGAACGTAGAACAAATCACAGTCGAAGTCCAGCAACACAGCGCTTAGGTCCAGCCTTAGACTGAAGGGGCCAAGGCGGAGGCCGTCGATGGAGCCCGCTCGTGGGCCGGCTCCTGTCTGGGCTTCCCTTCAGTCGTCGTAATGCTCGGGCTGCGCGCTCAGGAGGATCGCCTCACCCAGCGGCGGGGTCACGAGGGGCGAGCAGGAGCGTCGAAGAGAAGGAGAGCCGGAGAGGAGAATGATGAGAAAGAGGAGGAGGAGGACGATGAGGATGAGGATGAGGAGGAGGAAAACCACTGTAAGCCCAAGAGTCACAAACGACGCTGGAATTAACCCTCCCCCAAGTTCCCTCTTCACAGGCCCCTACAACGCTTCACTTCCACAGAACAACCTGCCTCGTTGGAAGACAACCGTTCGAAGACCCTGAAACATGCCAAAACATTGTTCTCGAGATTGCGACGCCACGGATAAACGTGACTGTTGCGTCCTGGCGATCCTGAATCGCTCCAGAACGCCATTCCTGGGACTTCAACACCACAGATCATCGTAACTGTTGCGACCTCATGATCGTGAGTTCTTCCAAAGACCATGTCTGGTACGTCGATCATGGAAGACCGGGAAACTCTTGCAATCGTTTTAACAGGCGCTAAAACGAGAACAACATTTTGAAAATGAGCCGCCCTCGATCTGGGAAGCTCTTGCAATATTTTACAAACATTGCGCGCGGCGCTGAGGCGACAACCGTATTTTGAAAACCAGCCGCCTTCAACCCGCGAAGCTCTTGCAGAGTTTGAAAAGGAATGTGCGTGGTGCTAAGGAGAACCACATGTTGAGGACCACCCGCCCTCAAACCGTGAAGCTCTTGCATTTCTACACCGAGTGTGCGCGGCGCTAAGGGAGACCGACATTTTGAGAACGACCCGCCCTCCATCTGCAAAACTGTTGCCAAGTTTAAAACTTCAGGGTCATCAGTGGTGAGCAGAAGGAGTCTCAGGCGGAACTCCCGGCCCGCCCTAAAAACTGGCCCTGGGGTGCGACAGGGAGAACTAATGCGAGGAGGAGGGGGAGAACGGTGAAAAAGAAGAGGAAGAGGATCCGTGCGCCTCGAGATTGGCTGTCGGCCGCCCCGGCGCCCGCGCACGTCCCCCGCGCACGGGCACGGGTCAGTTGACCCGCGCGTGGCCGCCGAGATGCTCGGCGGCGGCGGCGTCCGCCCGAAACGCCGGGAGGGGATGCGGGGCCTCTCCCCCCCTCGCGCGCCTAAGGCAGCTCGTCCAGCGTGCCCGCGGCGACGGGCACCTTCGCCGACATGCCAGGGGCCAGGGCTTTGGCCAGCCGGCGGATGGCCAGCTTGCGCTTGGCCCCTGGCTCTTAACAAGCTCTGGCGAACCAAGAGCTCCTCGCCGCGCCCGGCACGCCGCGGACCAGGCAGGCCAGCGCGGGCATGTCCCTTCTGCAGCTGCGCGTCGGACTGGGGCTTGGCAGTCGCCAGCGCGTGCGCAAGCTCGCCGCGCTCCCGCAGCTTGCGCTTGTGCTCGATTGCCGCCCCGACGATCGATCCAGGGCATTCACTCGCCCTCTCGGCTCAGCGGCACCTGGCGCACCATCGCGCTCCAGGTGGGCCTCGGAGGTCAGGCTGGAGCTTCGACGTCTCCTCCTTCAGGCGCGCCAGCGGTGCCGCTTTGTTGGGCTTCGCCACGCGGTGGGTCGCGTCCGCGCCGTACGGCAACGCGCCGACGGCCGAGGCCCGCATCTCCGCGCCCTCGACCATGCCGTTGGCTGAGGCCAGCCGCAGCCGATCGCCAGGCGCGATCCTCGCATGCTCGGCGGCGCTCTTCGCCGCCCTGTCCGCGAAGCCGTTGCCGACCCAATCGCGGACTGGGATGCTGCCGCTGCCGCCAGCTCTCGGTCGAGCAGCATGGGTAGGTAACGTCTTCGCGGTGAGCCCTGGTGGCCCCGGGCCGCAGAACTCGTCGATCGGCCTCCAGCACGCTCGCCAGAGATGGGCCCGCGCGTATTCCCGCGTCGCCGTGTTCACCTCGCCGTGCTCGGTCACGCCCAGATGCGAAGTTGCTGCCCACGATTGCCCTCGTGGGCGGCACGGCATGCCGAAGCGCGGCCAGCAACGCCGCCAGCTCACCGCCGCTGATGTCCGCGAAGGGCTCACACAGCACACCTGAGATACCAGCGTGGAACGCGTCGACGCCCTCCTGCAACGCAACCGCCGCCCAAGCCATGCTAGAGCACTGCTGGAAGTCGACCTCGTACGCCGAGCCGCCCAGGCACACGTCGCCAAAGGGAAACACGCCATCGCCAGCCTGTCCAAGCCAGTGTAGCCCAGGGGGCCGATGGGGGCTCAGCAATGCCCCGGGGCGCCGGCCACGGCACGCGCCCCAGCAAGCACTGCGCCTTGCTGAGGTCAGCCCTGTCCGCGAGCCCACGCATCTTGCTAGGCAGCTGCAGCTCGGGCGGCCGCCCGCCGGAACTCACGCGCCTGCGCAAGAGAGTGTCAACAGCGCCGGGTAGCAGGCGCGTGTCATCCTCCGCGTAGCCGTGGTCGCACTTCCTCGCCTGCACCCACTGGCCGCCAGCGATGACAGAGGCCAGGTAGCCGCGCTCCGTGGGCGCGAGTCGGATCGGCCTGGCCACGCGACGCGCTGGGCCCGCTGAGGCGGCAGGCGCTGGATGTGGGGCCTCCTCCCAAGTGCCGCGCCTCAGGGCATGAGCTTGGCTGCGTGCGCCAACGGCAGAGGATCCGTCGACGCACCTTGCCGTGGCGCAATGCGCACTGGCTGCGCGCTCTGGCCCTGGCTGCCCGCGGCAGCATCAGCGGGCCCGCTGTCGTCAATGCTCACCTGGCGGCCGAAGACGCCCTTGCGCTTCACGATGCCCGAGTTCGCGAGCCTGGCCAGCAATTCCAGAACGCCGCCCGCGAGATGCTGTAGTCCAGGTCGCTGCCCAACCGGCTGCCGCTGCCGGGCCTCCACCGCCATCCACAGCCAGGCGCTTGACCACCCAAGGCGAGGTCTCTAATATGGCGATGCATTCACCAAGGTGTGTGCACCAGGTGCGTCCAACAGCAACCTTCCATCCAACTCTCTCGAGCGACTGTCTGACCGTCGCAAAGGGGCCCCTCGCTTGGCGCCAGCTCGTAGACGCGCATCTCTGCAGGCCATACACAAGAACGTGCTGAGGCACCCGGTGCTCCCAGACCGCGCGCATCATCGCCAGAGCAGGGGCCAGCGTCGCACGGCAGATCGGGCCCAGGTCAGGCGTGAGTGAGCATCAGGGTGAGGGACCGAGACCTCCCCCAAACGCTGGGCGCCACTGCTGTGAAGGCCAAAGTCCGAAACTTGTCCAGCTCGGTGGTGGCGCAGCCCGAGACCGCAAAACCGTGGCCGACCGAGGCTTCTGGCCCGCTGCGTGCCACCCCCCAGAGGCCCCCGAGGCAAGGCCAAGCCCCAGAAGGACCCCGAGACGCCCCCAAACCGCCTCTAAGAGGCTTTCCAGACGTATGCCAAGACATCCTCACAGGCGTCCAGTGGGCGTCTGACCGACCAGCCAGGCACCGTGGCGGGATGGGCTGAACGCCAAAGGTCCGCCGCCCCATGTTGATTTATCACAGGGGTGCCTGGCGTGCTCAGGTCCTCATGGTGTTAAGTTATTAAAGAACTCCCCTTGGGGCTTCGGCCCAGCCCACTAGCCACCAGGATAGCTCCCACAATCTACTGGTCAATGCCCTTCTCGCTCCAAGATGGCCCAAGATGGCCAATCTGGTCCAAGATGGCCTCCACGATGAACCCAAGACGGCCAAGATGGCCCCACGAGAGCCCAATATTGCCCCGAAGATGCAGCTAAGACGACCCAATCTGCACCCTAAATGCCCTCAAGATGACCCAAGACAGCTCGAGAGGCCCCCAAGAAGCCCCCAAGTCAGCCCAATTGGCCTCCAAGAGGTCATCCAGAAAACCCAAAGACGCGAAACTCATAGACTTTCCGTTGGTTGGCCGATGTTGGCATCTGCGGGAGGCCTCCAAGATCGCCCCCAGAAAGCCCAAGAGGCCTCCAAGGTGGCCCCCAGGACATCCCGAAGAAGCCAACATCATAGATTTCCCGTTGGTGTCGTGACAGACTTTGGCATTTGCAAGATGCCTCCAAGATCGCCCCCAGAGCGCCCAAGATGCCTCCAAGATGGCCCCAGGACGGCCCACGGGGCCCCAACGACGGCCCCCAAAGGGGGGCCCAAGACGGCCCCGAAGCGCCCAGAGAGGGCCCCAGAACGGCCCATCGAGGCCCCAGAGGCGGCTCCCGACGGTGTCAGACGGCCCAGGGACGCCCTAGCCAAAGAGGCCCCGAAGAAGCCCCAAAGGCCCCCACGAGGCCGAAGGAGATCCCCAAGAGGCCTCCAAGATGCTCCCAGGAAGCTCCCAGGAGACCCCAAGAGAGTGACCCAAGAGGCTCCTCCTTCTCCTCCTCATCCTCCTCTTCTTCCTCCTCCTCCTACTCCCTTGCCCTTCTTCTCCTCATTCCCCTCTTCCCCACGTGTTCCCCGAAGCGTTTCCAAGGCGGCTGGGGGAACATATGATCCAATAAACACTAGCACAACTTTCGGCCACATCGGCGCTTTAAAGAAGGCAAGGGGCGGCGGTGATTCGCCGTGGGCGTCGTCGACATCCGTCGACGGGTGCCATAGCGGACCTCGAACTCCCAAACGGACCCCATCGCGCCATGCGCAATCGCACATAAGGGACCTGCGTACATTGGAGTAGGAGGTGGCGCATGAACAGGAGGATGAGGCGGAGGATGGTACACGAGAGGGAAGAACAGGAGGGGGGCTAGGAGCAGAAAGCACGTGGCAAAACCACACGGACAGAACGGGCGGGTAGATCCTAACATGCGGGTCGGGATAGCAGGCCCAGGTGGCCAGGTCGAGCAGGCGGGTTGCTGAAGCGTGCGCCCTGCATGAATCGCGAGGAGAGCTCGAGCGATAGCGCGATTCTCAAGTAAAATAGAATGGCCAGCGCGAGAGCGTGATTCCTGAGTGTCGAGGTGAGGAAGTCCCACGCGAGAGCGCGTTTCCAATATTACTTGTGAGGAAGTCCCGCGCCGAGCTCCCCGTCTTCAAACTGTCAGAAAGTATCCGGCGGGAGCCGTTGTTGTTGTACCTCGGAGGCCAGGGGCCCAATTTGGTGGCACCCAACTGTCCCTTGAATAACATGGTGCGAGCCCCGCGAGAAACACGTCAGTTGAACCGTGCAATGGTTACCGGAGGGGGGCTCACAAACAGTGATTACTTCGACATGAGACTTCAACAGCAGCAACAACAACAGCCACAACAACAACCACAACAATAACGGCAACAACACCAACAGCAACAATCATTTTATATAATTGTTCGCTCTTACCTGCTCGCGTGTCATTCAACACGTATATCCAAACGGTACCCGCCATCTGTTTCTTCGATCGTGACCCCCTTGGGAGTAGATCTTCTTACCTGCCGCGTGTAGCTGGCGCAGTCCCCAAGACAGGGGAAGACAGGACGGTTGGAAGGGGGAGGCAAAAGGATGAAGCACGAGAGAGATTAGCAGGATTGGGGGCTAGGACTCGAAAACACGTCACGTGGCAGAACCAGACGGGCCCATTGGGCGGGTAGACCCTGATGGACGGGCCGAGAAGGCGGGCCCAGGCGGCCAGGTCGAGCAGGCGGGTTGCTGAAGCGTGATCGCGAGGAAATCTTGAGCGATCGCGCGATTCCCAAGTAAACCGTGGGAGAGGCCAGAACGAACGAGAGCGTGATTCCTAAGGATTGGAGTCGCGATGTCTGCATAAATTGCGAGGAGGTCCCACGCGAGAGCGCGATTACTGGATACATTATGAAGAAATCCCGCGCGAGAGCGCGTATTTAAAATAAGTTGTGAGGAAGTCTTAGGCGGGAGCCGCTGTTCTTGTAAACCAGGGGCCAAAGTCACAAATTGATGACACCACACTTTCCCTTGTTAAAATAAGGAGCGAACACCAGGAGGAACACCTTCAGTGAACCATGCAATGATTACCAGAGGGGGGGGGACAACAACAATTGTTCTTTAGAAGTGAGAATTCAACAGCACAACAACAACAACAGCAACACCACCACCACCACAAACAACAACAATAACAACCACAACCACAACCACAACCACAACAACAACAACAACAACAACAACAACAACAACAACAACAACAACAACAACAACAACAACAACAACAACAACAGCAGCAATCATCTTACCCTCATGCGCGATGTTTCCATACGAAGCATGCGACCATCATGATAACCATCCCCATCATGGGGAGTATTGCTCTATAGCGGGGTTCGTCATACCCATTACCAGATCTCCCGCCCAATGAGGTCTTGCAAACACATCCTTCGAGGAATTTCAACATATCCCGCCTCGAAAACGCATGCCCGCGCATTGCTGTGCCGATGCGAGACCGCCAACGAAGCCCCAACCAAGGATACAGCACACGGAAGTATCGAGCGACAGGATTGCCTTGGTGGGGATGGGGGCTGTCGGCGGCGAGGCAAGGACCTGGCCCTGAATAGAAAGGGAGGATGTCTCGAGCAGAGCCGCTGTTGTTGCTTGGAGCGTCGCCAATGCTGAAGAGAGTAGGGCGCTAGTCCAGCGTAAGACAGCGGGAACGCTGGTTTTGTTGCGACGGCGGTTGTCGGCGGCGAGGAAAACCGCCTTGAGTAAGAAGGGAGGACGTCTCGAGCGGGAGCCTTGGTTTTGTCGGGACGGGGGCTGTCGGCGGCGAGGAACAGCACCGCCCTGAGTAAAACGTGAGGAAGCCTCGAGCGGCAGCGTTGTTATTGCTGGGAGCGGCGCCAATTCAAAAGAGAGTATCCAGCGTAAAACGGGAAGTCTCGGGCGAGAGCGCTGGTGTTGTCGGGACCGCGGTTTTCGGCGGCGAGGAGCACCGCCTTTAGAAACAAAGGGGGAAGTCTTGAGCGGGAGCGTTGTTGTTGTTGTTGTTGTTGTTGTTGTTGGGGGCGGCACCGATGAGGGATAGAATAGCGCGCCAGTCCAAGGTAAAACGGGAGGACTTCTCGAGCGGCAGCGCTGGTTTTGCTGGGACGGCGGCTTTCGGCGGCGAGCAAGATAACTGGCGCTGAGTAAAAATGAGGAAATCTCGAGCGGGAGCGTTACTGTTGTTGGGGGGTTAGTTTTGGCGCCCCCCCAGGCCGCCCGAACGTGACCCCCATGTTCAATGAAGATGTGGCTGGCGTCGAGGCGAGAGCGTCAAAACGCCTTTGGGGTCCAACACTAATAATTATACAATAAATAACACTCATCGGGAACAGCAATCATGTTAAGACTGGTCGCTCTTATCCGTTAGCGGGCCACTCAACACATCTACCCCAAACCCTCGGTACCCGCCCTCTTCGCCTTCGATCGGACCCCCTTGTGGGTCTATATCTGTCTTACCTGCAACCTGTACGTCGTGCAGCCCCTAAGCCAAGGGAAAAGAGGACGGATGGAAGGACAAGACAAGGGGGGAGGGAGGATGGAGCACGAGAGAATTCCAGGAGGGTGGCTAGGAACAGAAAACACGTGGCAGAATCAGACGGGCAGGCCGGGCGGGTAGACCCTAACAGGCGGGTCGGGAATACGGGCCCAGGCAGCCAGATCGAGCAGGCTGCCCAAGCGGCCAGGCCGAACCGTGCGTTCTGTATGAATCGCGAGGGAATCTCGCGCGATAGCGCAACTTCAAAATCAATTACGAGGACGTCCACAATGAGAGCGCAACTCCTGAGTGTCGAAGGCGCGGCGTATGAATCCATTGCGATGCGTTTCCACGCGAGAGCGCGATTCCTGTAGTAGGTTTGAGGACGTCCTGCGCGAGAGCGCTATTTGGGAACACACTGTGAGGAAGTATCAGGCGGGAACCGCTGTTGTCGTAAACCAGGAGCCAGGGGCAGAATTTGGTGACCCCTCACTTACCTTTGTAAAGGACCAGGTGCGAGTCACGGGGGAAGCACTTTAATTGAAACATGCATCATTCGATCATTTTCAAAAGCGCGCCTATCTGCTCGAGTACCATTCAACACATATGTATATATATATATATATATATATATCGCAAGCCCTCGGTACCCGCCCTCTTGTTCTTCGATCGTTCGCCTCTTGGGATATATATCTTCCTTGCCTGTCACGTGCATTTGGCGCAACACCTAAAACAGGGGAAGGGAAGACGGATGGAAGGGACATGGAAACGGATGAAGTCATAAAGAGATTCGCAGGAGGGGGGCTAGGAGCAGAAAGCGCGCGGCAGAACCAGACGGGCAAATCGAGCAGAAGACCCTGGCGGGCGGGCTGGGAAGGCGGGCCCAGGTCGAGAGGGCGGGTTGCCGAAGCGCGCGTCCCGCATGGATCACAGGGAGGTCTCGAACGATAGCGCGACTCCCAAGCAGATCGCGAGAAGGGTCAACGCGAGAGCGTGATTCCTGAGCGTCGAGGGCGCGGCGTCTGAATCAATTGCGAGGTGGTCCCACGAGAGAGCGCGATTCCTGTATTAGTTACTAGGTGTGAGGAAGTCCTGCGCGAGAGCGCGATTTTGGAATACACTGTGAGGAAGCATCAGGCGGGAACCGTTGTTGTTGACGTCTCGTTTTTGAACAACAATTATTGTTGATGCCCCCTCTCGGGATTCGCACCTTGCTTTTCATGGGAACAATCTTCCCGCTCAAACTGCGTTGTTGGTCCCCGAACTCCAACAACCCAGTTTGAGCAGGACGACTTTCCCTGATTAAAAAACTGGGTGCGAGCCCCGAGGGGGGAACTTCAATCGAAAAACACAATGTGCAGCGGTGAGGGGGTCAACAATAAGTATTCTTCAAGGGTGAGGGTTCTACAGGAGATCAACAATAATTGTCCTCCAAGGGGGAGAGTTCACCATCACCATAACCACCACCAACAACAACATCAACAACAGCAGCAACAACAATCAATTCAAGACTGTTCGCTCTTATACGCGCGCGTGTCAATCAACATTTGTTTCCAAAGCCCTGGCTACCCGCCCTCTTCGCCTTCAATCGTACCCCCTTTAGGGGGGACATCGTTCTTCCCTGCCACGTGTACTACGCGCAGGCTTTTTACACGATAGCACCCACGTACTGGAAAAGGGCGAGCGAGGAGGGAAGGACGCCCCTAAACAGGAACACCCTTAGACGGGAGGGGGCCACTGAGGGCTGCACATGGGCCAGGAAGGGCAGCGAGAGGGCCACGAAGAGCTACACCGGGGCCACGAAGGTCAGCGAGGGGTCCACGAAAGGCGACCGCGGGGCCACGAACGGCATCGATAGTGCTCAAATAGCGGGCCGCGAAAGGCATCGAGGAGACCACGAAGGCAGCGGCGGGGCCTTCAAATCCGACTGGGGTATCGCGAAGGGCAGCGCGGGGTATCGGACCGGGCGGAAAGCAGCGAGGGGCGACTGCGGGCCTTACTTGGCGGGTCAGGCGGGCGGACTCTGACGGGCGGGTCGAGCAGGCGGGTCACCAATGCGTGCGTCCTGCCTAGTTCGACAGGAAGTCTCGAGGAAGAGCGCGATTCCCAAGCGATTCCCAAGGAAACAAACATGAAGTCCAAAGCGAGAGCGCAATTCCTGAATGGCGAGACCACGGCGCCTTGTACAAGGGGTTCTCAGGCGAGAGCGCGATTCCTGACTAAATTGCAAGGAAATTCCATGCGGGAGCGGGGGGGAAGTATCAGACGGGAGCCGTTGCTGTAGTAGGTCGGGAACCAGGGGCCCACTGTGAGCCTCACGACTTTCTTTGATAAAAAACCAGGTGCGAGCCCCAGGATCAGGCGAGGAACATCAATTGAAAAAAATGTGCGCCGGAGGGATCAACAATGCTGGTTCCTTAATTAGAATCCAACACCTGAGCTACGCGGGCTACAAGCAGAACTTGGGACGAGCCCGGAGGGGCAGTGAGAAGGGGCGGGTCTTTTCAGCGCCTTCTCCTTCTCACTTCCCCCCTCGCTCGCCGCCGAAAAGCTACCAAAGCCTCCCGCAGAGCTACCAGGGCGACGAGCTGAACTGCAAGGACTACATGCTGAGCGAGGACAGCCACCAGCATAGCTTCGAGGACCACCTGCCGAGCTACTCGGACCACGCGCTGAGCTACCAGTGCCACAGGCAAGGCTTCGAGCACCACAGGCAAGGCTCCGAGGACCGCCGGCTGAACTACGAGAGCTACGAGGGCCGCCTGATGAGCTACCAGGGCCTCAACCAGAGCTACGCGGACTACAGGAAGAACTGCACGATACTCCTGCAGAACTACAGGGGCGACGAGCCGAAGCGCAAGGTCCAGAAGCAGAACTCCGAGAGCCACCAGCTCAGTTACAAGGGCCACCTGCGGAGCTACGGCGGCCACAACGAGAGACACCAGCAGATCTACGAGGACTGCGATCTGAGCAACAGGGACTGCGAGCTGAGCCGCGAGCTAAACTACGAGGGCCATCTGCTGAACTACGAGGACCATAGCCAGAGCTACGCGGACTACAGGAAGACCTACCAGAGCCTCCTGCGGAGCGACTGGGGCGACGAGCTGAACTGCAAGGACCTCAAACACATTTCCGAGAGCCACCAGCTGAGCTACGAGGGCTTCAGCCGGAGTGACGAGGGCTACAAGTTGAGCTGCGCGGACTGCGAGCAGAACTACGAGAGCCCCCCGCAGAGCTACCAGGGCGACGGGCTGTGCCACCTGCTGAGCAAGGACAGCCGCCAGCAGAGCTACGCGGACCACCTGCCGAGCCACTCGGACCACGCGCTGAGCTGAGCTACCAGGGCCACAAGCAGGGCCTCGGACCGCCAACTCAACTAGGAGGCCCACGGAAGACCTGGACGACCAGAAAGCTGATCGCAATCGGCGACGCAGTTCGGGCCGGGCGAAAGAGGGGGATAGCAAAGGGGGGGGAATGAGAATCAGCTCACGTAGCTAATTTTCCCCGCACCTCCCGGCGCCGGGAGGCGCCCATGTATCGAGGGATGGGCCCGGCGGCGGGGCCGAAACCAGCTGCATGCAGCAGCCTTTGTAACCCCCCTTTTCCCTATCTCCCCCTTTCGTTCGGCCCGAGCGGCACTTGCGAGGCGGGGATTTATCCATATCCACCGCCTGGGAACTGACGTCCTGGTGCCCCAGCGGGCGGCGGACATGGATCTAGTTTGGCCCCCGGGGGCCCGAATCTATCCACATCCGCCGCCTGCCGAGGCTCCCAAAACTGACCCTCCAGGCGGTGGTCACGTAGAAATTCCCGCCTCGGAGTACTGGAAGGACTCGGCAAGACGTACCACGAGTGCGTCGTCGACCAACTGGAGGAGGAGGAGGAGGAGGAGGAGGAGGAGGAGGAGGAGGAGGAAGAGGAAGAGGAGGAGGGGGATGGAGGAGGAGGAGGAGGGGAGGAGGGGAGGAGGAGGAGGAGGAGGGAGGGAGGAGGAGGAGGAGGAGGAGGGCTCGGCAAGACGCACCACGAGTGCGCCGTCGCCCGCCACTGCCCGGTGGCTGGAACCGGCACGACGTGTCGGCTCCGGCGCGCGGCACCCCGCCGGCCGCAAACGGCTGCGGAGAGACCTGCCTGCCCGAGGCCAGAGAAGCCTACAACCTGCAGCGGCCTCCTCCTCCTCGACTCCTCTCCTCCTCGACTCCCCCTCCTCCCTCCTCCTCCCCTCCTCCTCCTCCTCCTCCTCCTCCTCCTCCTCCTCCTCCTCCTCCTCCTCCCTCCTCCTCCTCCTCCTCCCCCTCTTCCTCCTCCTCCTCCTCCTCCTCCTCCTCCTCCTCCTCTCCTCCTCCTGTTCCTCCTCCTCCTCCTCGACTCCTCCTCCTCCTCCTCGACTCCTCCTCCTCCTTTTCCCTCCTCCTCCTCCTCCTCCTCCTCCTCCTCCTCCTCCTCCTCCTCCTCCTCCTCCTCCTCCTCCTCTCCTCCTCCTCCTCCTCCTCCTCCTCCTCCTTTCTCCTCCCCCTCCTCCTCCTCCTCCTCCTCCTCCTCCTCCTCCTCCTCCTCCTCCTCCTCCTCCTCCTCCTGTTCCTTTTCCTCATCCTCCTCCTGCAGCGGTACGGACAAATAACGTACGCGCCCAACTATGTACATGAACACGGCCCCTTGACCCGCGAGACCAGCGTGGATTCATGTGCGTGTGCGTCCTTCTTTCGCTCCTGAGGTATACAAAAGCACATCGTTACGCACAAGATACGACGCCTGCTTCAATTTGCCGCTGCACTCCGCCACCTGAGAGGCCTGGCCTCTCCCTCCACCTTCTCCTGTTCACGATGGCCTCAAGATTGGAAGGTACGGTGGCCTCCCCCCACCCCCCTCGGCAACGGTCCCCTGGTGGCGTAGGGGGGAACCCGTGATCGCGCGGAACGGCCGGCTGCCCGCGGCCGCCCGCGCGCGCGAGCGCGGATGGGGGACCGCAGATGCGGTTGCGAGAGGGAGGAACAATAACAGCAGGAGCGCGGACCGTGTTGGCTAGCAAGCGCTGTCCTGGAGTGCGGGGCCTGGAATGTTGGGACGTGCTAGCCTTGGCCAGTTCTAAGTGATGAGCCCAGGCCAGGCGATGCCATGTTGGGGACCTGGGCCAGCCGCGGAGCAGTTCCAAACCCGAGGCACTGGGAGGGAGGGCAGGGGGGGGGGGTCGGCCCCCCACGTTGCTTCCAAACCTGGGCAATCCTGAGGGACTGCATGACCTCTGTCAGCGCTGACCCCACGTTGGCAAGAGAGCCCAAAATCGAATCGACAACTCGGACCAGCGATCGACATGAACCGGATCGGCGGAAATCGGCAGCCAAGTCGGGAAAAGTCGAATCGACTGACATCGGCATTCAGATATGCCTCCCATAAGAACTTGGAAACCAAATCGGAATCCCAAGACGGATCGAGTCGGCCTCGGAAGCCACCGTAAACGAATCGAATCGAATCGGAAGAATCGAAACGAGCCCTGCATTGGCTTACTCGAGCCTAAGACGGCCACTCGAGACGACTCAGGCATTCGGCGTTGGACAAATCTTCCTTTGGCAAACCTCCCCGTAGTGAAAACGGCCCAGGACCGAAAGCGACGGGCCTGGACCCCCAAAGATGACGGCCGCGACGCCCTCTCGCGAAGCGAAAACGGCCACTTCCCTCATCGACGTGTCAGGGTAGGAGGCCTATCAACCTCCAAGAGAAAGCGTTTCAAGGGCGCTTCCGTTGGGAACATTCGGCGACGCGTTTCGAACTGAGGGATGGCCCCCACCTAACCTGCGGCGCCGTCGATCAAAACCAAGGGCACCACCCTCCCCCCAAAACCCTCACCCTCTCCCAGGGGGGGGGGGAAATGGGGTGGACCCCCCCCCCCTGGCGCTGGCGCCGGCGGCCGCCAACAGGCGCCGACGGCGGGGACGCAACGACGATGACCAGAGGAAGTCCAGGAGGGGGGGGGGTTCAAACCCCCCCCTGGCGCCGAAGGGGGCGGGGGTTCAACCCCCCGCCCCCCTTGCGCCTTCGCCGGCGCTGGCGGCGGCCGGCAGCGCCGGCGCTGGCGCCGGCGACGGCGGGGACGCAGCGACGATAACCACCACTACCACCACCACCACTACCACCACCACCATCGCCTCAACCCACCACCACCACCACCACCAACCCACCACACGACCACCACCACCACAGCCACCACGACCACCACAACCACACCCACCACCGCAACTCACCATCACCACCACCACCACCACAAAAAATTATCCCGGCAAAGCAACCTAACAGCGCTGTGTAGAAGCATATCTGACAGCATTCCCCTTAAGATTCAGATGAAAATCCAGTTGTCGAATTCTGCTGTTCTCGCAGTCGTAGTCGCATTCGCGATGACAGTCGCAGCGGCAACGGCAGTCGCAGTCACAGCCTCAGCCTCAGCCTGCCTCAGCCTCAGCCTCAGCCTGCCTCAGCCTCAGCCTGCCTCAGCCTCAGCCTCAGCCTGCTTCAGCCTCAGCCTCAGTCTGCCTTCAGCCTCGGCCTCAGCCTCAGCCTGCCTCAGCCTCAGCCTGCATCAGCCTCAGCCTCAGCCTCAGCCTGCCTCAGCATCAGCCTGCTTCAGCCTCAGCCTCAGCCTGCCTCAGCCTCAGCCTCAGTCTGCTTCAGCCTCAGCCTCAGTCTGCCTTCAGCCTCGGCCTCAGCCTCAGCCTGCCTCAGCCTCAGCCTGCCTCGGCTGCAGCATCAGCCTGCCTCAGCATTCAAAATGTTGCCCAGGAATGGAGTTCTGGGAATTCGAAGAACACGAAGTGGCCTACAGTTGGCTCCGGGCATTCAAAATCATGCCCAGGAATGGAGTTCTGGGAACTCGAAGAGCACGAAGTGGCCTACAGTTGGCTCCGGGCATTCAAAATGTGGCCCGGGAATGTAGTTCTGGGAACTCGAAGAGCACGAAGTGGCCTACAGTTGGCTCCGGGCATTCAAAATGTGGCCCGGGAATGGAGTTCTGGGGACTCGAAGACCACGAAGTGGCCTACAGTTGGCTCCGGGCATTCAAAATGTGGCCCGGGAATGGAGTTCTGGGAAGTCGAAGAGCACGAAGTGGCCTACAGTTGGCTCCGGGCATTCAGAATGTGGCCCGGGAATGGAGTTCTGGGAGGTCGAAGAGCACGAAGTGTGTGACTGTTGGCTTAAAACGACTTCTGCGGCACCCTGTCCGGCACCCGCCCAGACCCCCCTGTGGAGTCATCTGCTGCTCTCTTTTGACCCACTAGAAACCTATCAGAACAAGCTGTTAGGTAATTATCCCGGCAAAGCAACCTAACAGCGATGTGTAGAAGCATATATGGAAACATTCCCCTTAAGATCCAGATGAGAATCCAGTTGTAGAATTCTCCTGTTCTCGCAGTCGCAGTCGCATTCGCGATGACAGTCGCAGTGGCAACGGCAGTCACAGTCACAGCCTCAGCCTCAGCCTGCCTCAGTATCAGCCTGCCTCAGCCTCAGCCTCAGCCTGCCTCAGCCTCAGCCTCAGCCTGCTTCAGCCTCAGCCTCAGCCACAGCCTGCCTTCAGCCTCGGCCTCAGCCTCAGCCTGCCTCAGCCTCAGCCTGCATCAGCCTCAGCCTCAGCCTCAGCCTCAGCCTCAGCCTGCCTCCGCATCAGCCTGCCTCAGCCTCAGCCTCAGCCTGCCTCAGCCTCAGCCTCAGCCTGCCTCAGCCTCAGCCTCAACCTTTTCCTCAGCATCAGCCTGCCTCAGCCTCAGCATCAGCCTGCCTCGGCCTCAGCCTCAGCCTGCTTCAGCCTCAGCCTCAGTCTGCCTTCAGCCTCGGCCTCAGCCTCAGCCAGCCTCAGCCTCAGCCTGCATCAGCCTCAGCCTCAGCCTCAGCCTGCCTCAGCCTCAGCCTGCCTCAGCCTCAGCCTCAGCCTCAGCCTCAGCCTGCTTCAGCCTCAGCCTCAGCCTTCAGCCTGCCTCAGCCTCAGCCTGCCTCAGCCTCAGCCTGCCTCAGCCTCAGCCTCAGCCTCAGCCACAGCCTGCCTCAGCCTCAGCCTCAGCCTGCCTCAGCGTCTGCCTCAGCCTGCCTCATCCTCAGCCTCAGCCTCAGCCTCAGCCTCAGCCTCAGCCTGCCTCAGCCTCAGCCTGCCTCAGCCTCAGCCTGCCTCAGCCTCAGCCTCAGTCTGCCTCAGTATCAGCTTGCCTAAGCCTCAGCCTCAGC
Organism: Prorocentrum cordatum; assembly: GCA_963575745.1. Taxonomy (NCBI): domain Eukaryota; class Dinophyceae; order Prorocentrales; family Prorocentraceae; genus Prorocentrum; species Prorocentrum cordatum. Next base: position 182,969 of record CAUYUJ010015491.1, on the reverse strand, counting down.
CTGCCTCAGCCTCAGCCTCAGCCTGCTTCAGCTTCAGCCTCAACCTTAGCCTCAGCCTCAACCTTTTCCTCAGCCTCAGCCTCAGCCTGCATCAGCCTCAGCCTCAGCCTCAGCCTGCCTCAGCATCAGCCTGCCTCAGCGTCTGCCTCAGCCTGCCTCAGCCTCAGCCTCAGCCTCAACCTCAGCCTCAGCCTCAGCCTGCCTCAGCCTCAGCCTGCCTCAGCCTCAGCCTCAGCCTGCCTCAGCAGCAGCCTGCCTCAGCCTCAGTTGGCTACGGGCATTCAAAATGTGGCCCGGGAATGGAGTTCTGGGAACTCGAAGAGCACGAAGTGGCCTACAGTTGGCTCCGGGCATTCAAAATGTGGCCCGGGAATGGAGTTCTGGGAACTCGAAGAGCACGAAGTGGCCTACAGTTGGCTCCGGGCATTCAAAATGTGGCCCGGGAATGGAGTTCTGGGACTCGAAGACCACGAAGTGGCCTACAGTTGGCTCCGGGCATTCAAAATGTGGCCCGGGAATGGAGTTCTGGGAAGTCGAAGAGCACGAAGTGGCCTACAGTTGGCTCCGGGCATTCAGAATGTGGCCCGGGAATGGAGTTCTGGGAGGTCGAAGAGCACGAAGTGTGTGACTGTTGGCTTAAAACGACTTCTGCGGCACCCTGTCTGGCACCCGCCCAGACCCCCCTGTGGAGTCATCTGCTGCTCTCTTTTTAGCCCATTAGAAACCTATCAGTCTTCGCTGTTAGGTAAAAATGCTACCACCACCACCACAATCTACCACGCCACCGCCACCACCGCCACAACCACCACCACTACCAGCAGCACAACCCACCACCACCACCACAAACCACCACACCACCAACACCACCGCCACCACCACCACCACAAACAACAACAAATCACCACCTCCACAAACCACCGCCAACACCACAATCCACCACCACCACCACCACAAACAACCACAACACCACCACCAAACCACCACTAACACCACCACAACCCATCACCACCATCACCACCGCAACCACGAACCACCACCACACCACCAACACATACCACCACCACAACCCACCACCACACCACCACTACAAACCACCACCACACCACCACCACACCACCACCACAAACCATCACCACCACCTACCACCACAACCACCACCACCACAACAAACCACCACACCACCACCACAACCACCACCACCGCCACCACCACCACCACCGCCACCACCACCAACACAACCCACCACCACCACCACCACCACCACCACCACCACCACCACCAACACCGTCCTTGTCGACGCTCCCCGCCGCCGCCGCCCGCCGCCGCAGGCGCCGGCCCAAAAAAGGAAATCGTCGTCCCCGCCGCCGCCGCCGCCAGCCGAGGAGAGGGAGAGAGTAGGGGAGGAGGGGGGGGGTTCGAACCCCTCCCCTCCCTCCAGGGTGGGGGGGGGCTCAGTTCCAACCCCCCCCCTCCAAGCGACCACAAAACGCTTTCTTTCCAACCTCCGAGGCCTCCTAATGGGGCCTCTGTCGGCGAGCCGTGCTCCTTCGGGGTACCGATGCTCCGTATCCTCGGCGAGGCTCCCTGATCACTTGAGGCCTCCCAGATGGGGCCGGAATAGATGGGGTCGCCCCGCCGTCGGCGTCGGCGCCGTCGGCGTCAAGGAAAACGGGCTGCCCATCACGCCGCATCGCCGACGCATCGTCGATGCGTTCCGGTCCTCCGGCCCCATCTCTGACCTCATTTGGGAGACCTGGAACTACAGTCAACCCGTATAACAAGGACGCACGATCAGGATGCAAGGGCCTTGGAGGGCCATGCCGATATTTCGCAGGCGGGGAAGGATGGGCCGACGGGGAAGGATGCAAGGGTAGCCTTGGAAAGTTGCTCATCCCTACTATGCGGGTTGACTGTGTGTGAGTGTGCGCACATCCCTCGTCAACCCGACCTGCCGTCGCCTCCGATTGCCACGCGCCCCGAGAGAGAGAGAGAGAGCCGGCCCGGGCGGCGCCGCCCTGGGCCTTGAGCTGCTCGGCGCCGAGGGCCTGCCACGCAGCTCCGCGATCGGGGCCGAGGGCGTGGCCCAGGGCGCCCGCCTGCACGGGGTCTTGCAGTGCCTCGTCCTCCACGTCCTCCTCCCCCTCCTCGTCTTCCTGGTCCTCAGAATTCTTGTCCACCTCGTCCTCCTCGTCCGCGTCCTCCTCCTGCTCTTCGTCGTCCTCCTCCTCCTCCTCCTCGTCCTCGAAATCCTTGTCCTCTTCGTCCTCCTCGTCCTCGTCCTCGTCCTCGTCCTCCTCCTCCTCCTCCTCCTCGTCCTCCGCATCATCTGCATCCTCCACGTCTTCCACGGCCTCCGCGTCCTCCTCCTCCTCCTCCTCCTCCTCCTCCTCCTCCTCCTCCTCCTCCTCCTCCTCCTCGTGAGTCCAGCGCAGTGGCTCTCAAGCCTGGGCTGGGCAACCACGGGCGAACCCTACCCCTGCATGTCGGAGTTCAGCCAGACGCCGGCTGTGTGGCCCAGAATTCGAGCGGTGCTTGCAGCTGAATGAACCCCAGCGGGGGTGCCCGACAGTGCTCGATACCCCAGGGTCGATCGGCAAGCGGCCGCATGCGTCGCAGTGAGTCGCTCGGGGAGCTGCCGGCGGGTGGGCTCTGGCCCAGGGCCCAACCCCGCCCGGCTTCTCGCGCCGTTTGGGAGCCCCTGCGCCCCTCTCTGGGTTCTCTCCTCCTCCCTCCTCCTCCTTCTCACTTGCCCTCCTCCTCCTCCTCCTCCTCCTCCTCCTCGCACGTACTCCTCTGCAGGCCATCTGGGCCCCCCCTGGGGAGCCTAGGGGCACCTCTGCCCAGGGCCACCTCCGGCAACATCCGAATCGGGACGGCTGTTTTCTCGCAGACCTCAGCCTCCAGAAGCCGTTCCTGGGCCCCCGGGCCGCCAAAAACAAACTCACGGGGAACAGGGCCGAGAAAGGAGAGGGCCCGGGCCCGAGGCCCCAAAGCTGGCCCCATGGAAAGGGCCGAGATCCTCGGGGACCTGGGACCCAAGTCAGGGGGAAACATGCAGCCCAAGAGGACTCCAAGAGAGCCACACGGCTGCCCCAAGAGGCCCTCAAGACGGCCTCCGAAAGGGCCAGACAGCGCAAGAGCGGCCCAGGAAGGAGGGCCCAAGAGGCCCCAAAGAGGCCCCCGGGGCCGGTAGCACAGCGCGGCAGACGAGCAAGACAAACCACCCAACGCCACAATCTTTACGTACTCTGGACGTGAAGCCAGAGGAATATCAATGACGACGAGGACGCCCTCGAGCAGGCTTGGATACCAATTTACCCATTACCACCCAGGACGCTGCTGCGTGACAGCCCCCCGCGGGCATCTCTTAACCCGCATCCGAAATTAGCTCTCATTAGTTCTGAGGGTGGGGGGGGAGACGAATGTGTGGAGGGTGCGTACGTGGGGCCTGAGTGGATTGGGTCGGTGGATCGCACAACATTGCGGATGCATCAGTGAGCATGGGGGAAATCGTGTTCTGGCACCATAACTGGCGGCGGGCTCGAGGGCTGGAGGGGCGATCATGTGCGTCTCCGTGTCCCCTCTTCTCAGCCAAATGCCTAAACGTTTTTCAATACCGATGGGTTTGCGACTTGCATTACAGACCAGACCAATGTGCCGCAGAAGCGGGTTCACGATGGGATCTCGGCTGGCAAACTCATGGAGAAGGCTCTAGTCCTGGACGACTGGAAGCGCTCTCAAGCAAATTCGTGCGGAAGTTCGGGGGCGTCCAAGAGGGAGGGTCGTAACTCATGGCCCGAGACACGTGCACGGCCCAGGGGGGGTCAAAGGACGCATTGAGATAGGAGGAGGGGGCAGTGACATCTGGGAAGATACCATGGCTCCGGCCATGATGTCGTGCCCCCCCGTCCACCCCCTTCTTGGCCGCCCGAATTGCTCGCTGGTCCCACGTGTCAGACTGCCGTTCAACGGAAGCCATGCTCAGCCGAATGTAGAAACCTCGGTGGTGGGCTCCGCCCTGGGCCTCGCGCCGGGGCCCACCTTGAGTCAGATCGCCTGTCGACGGACGTCAGGCTCAGCCGAACGTGTAAACCTTGGCGGTGGGCTCCGCCCCGGGCTTGGCGCCAGGGCCCGCCCTGGCATCGGGCCTCAGGCTGCCCGCCCTGGAGGCGGGCCGCGTGTCGTCGATCGCGACGCTGCTCGCCGCCAGGCTGCTGGCCGACCCCTGGGCGGAGCCGGGACTGCGGGAGTCGCTGGCAACGGCCCGGGCCCACGGTGGTCCCAGCCTTCCGAGACCCGGAGGCCCCAAGGGCCCCAACATGGCGAACATGGGGAGACCAAACGGTACCGGTACCGCGACTCCCCGGACCTCTCCGGGGACGCGCGTTCTGACAAGGATTTCGAGGTGAATCCGGCGGTGGCGACGAGGGCCTCCCAGGAGGCCCGAAGGGTGGAAGTGTGGGTACCTCTTCCTCCTCTGAGAACCACAGCGAGACTGGGAGCACCTCGGGCAGGGACCACTGCTGGCAACGCCCGAGGCTTGGACCGCCGCCCGACGCACGACTGCCAGGGCTTGCCCCCGCGCTGCTCGCCGGGGCTCTCCGCGCGGGGCCACGCGCAGCAGAGCGCCGCAGCTGCCCCGGCGAGTGCGAGCGCCACCGCCACGGCGACCACCCACGCCCTGGGCGTGCCGAGCCTCCACCCGGGACCGGGGCCGGCATCCTCGGGGGGGACAGCGAGGCACCGATGACCGCTGCAGGGCCGGACCTCAGCGCTGTTTTCCGTGATGTGTTCGTTCTGTGTTTCGTTTCGCTCTCTGCCCGTTTTCCTGTACCTCCCTGCCAACACGAAAAACGAAGCACAGCCGAAGTCCGGCAATACAGCGCGTAAGTCCAACCCTGAACCGCTGCTTCCTGGGTGCAGTCTGACCCGGATCTCGAGGAACTTCCAGCCGTGGTGGCGAGAGCTCTCCACAGGACGAGCAGCGGTGTTGGCATCTCCTCCTCCAGTTCTTTTCCTTATCAATAACTTCTCCCTGTCGCACCCCGAGGCCCGTTTTTAGGGCGGGCCGAGCGTTTCGCTTGAGACTTCCTCACCATCTATGACACTGAAACTCAAACATTGGCAACAGCTTCACGGATTGAGGGCGGCCTGTATTCAAAATGTGGCTCTCGCCTTAGCGCCGCGTACATGCGTTTTAAAGCATTTGCAATAGTTTCGCTGACTGAAGGCGGCTCCTTTTCAAAACTTGGCTCGCGCCTTAGCGCCGCGCACACTCATTCTTTCACATGTGCCAGAGTTTCACTGATTCCCAAGACGCACCAGTCAAGTAGATCCGTGGCGTTGGAATCCCGAGAAAAATGTTTTGGCATGCTTCAGGGTTTTCAAACCGTTGTTTTCAAACGAGGCAGTTTCGTTGATGCCTCTTGGGTTTACACTGGTCCTCCTCCTCCTCCTGCTCCCTTCTGGTCCCTCCTCTGTGCTCCTCCCTCCTCCTCCTCCTCCTCCTCCTCCTCCTCCTCCTCCTCCTCCTCCTCATCCTCCTGCTCCTCCTCCTCCTCCTGCTCCTCCTTCTTCTCCTCCTCCTCCCTCCTCCTCCTCCTCCTCCTCCTCCCTCCTCCCTCCTCCCTCCTCCCTCCTCCTCCCTCCTCCCACATGCGGGGACCCCACGGGGCAGAGCTCGCCCACCCACTCCCACGACCAAAAAGGATCCTGTGCCCGCAGGTCCGCCGGCGCTCCCCTCCCCAGCCAGGCACCAACCCACCAATCAACCTCCCTCCTCCCTCCTGCCTCCTCCCTCCTCCCTCCTCCCCTCCTCCTGCCCCTCCTACCTGCGCCTCCTCTGCAGGCACCAACCGACCGGTCAACCTCCCTCCTCCCTCCCTCCTACCTCCTCCCTCCTCCCCCCCTCCTCCCCTCTTACCTTCGGGGGCGCGCAAACATGGATTAGCGATCCATGGATGTGGCGCGCGGTCGCCAAATCCATGGATCGGGGGGGGGGGGGGGCTCCCCAAAATGCGGCCGGTGCCGCCTCGCTCGGCGGCGGAAATCCGCGATTTCCCGTGGAAGCGGGACCCGTCGCTGATCCACGCCCCCTCCATCCATGTCTGCGATCGCCTGATACCTGCGCCCCCCCTCCCCCTGCATCCTGGAGCAGCACCGCCCCCATCTCGCGCCCCAGGCTGAGCCAGCGCTGCGCGTAGGGCTCGCCCGCGCCGCCGGCCGAGGGCCCGCCGACGTGCGCGGCCTGCCCCCGGGGGCGCCCCGCCTGCCCTCGCGGGCGGCCCCACCACACCGCGGTGGGCGCCCCGCCCCCGGCGGTGCTGCCCTCGGGCGTGCTGGCCGCGGCAGCGCCGCTGGCCCCGGCAGCGCGGGCCACAGTGCTGCTGTCTGTACCGGACGCGTTGGTCACGAGGCCGCCGCGGGCCTCGGCCGCGGCGGCCGTGCTCGCGAGGCCGCCCGCGCCCGTGCTGCTGCTCTGGGACGCACTGGTCCCGTCGCCGCCGTTCGTCTCGGTCGAGCTGGTCGCGCGGATCCGCCACCGTGCCGGCGGTGCGCTGGGGCATGTCACGCTGCACTTCTGCTGTCTGGTAAGTGCTCTCCAGGGCTGCCCCCCCCTCGCCGCTCACGGGGTTAGAAAACCACTCCCTCGAAAGTTGCTTTCCGGCGCTCTGTTTGACCCCAAGGATGCTCCTTGGCTACCAAGAGGGTCCAAGATGGCCTCAAGATGCCTCCAATCTGGCCCAAGGTCGAGGACAGCCCCAGATGGCCCCGAGACGACCCATTCAGTCCGATAGGGCTCCAAGACGCCCTCCAGGAGGGCCCGAAGAAGCCAAGGACATTGGGTTCCTTTTGGATCTCCAATGGCTGTTGCGTTCCCACATCTCTGGGCTTCCGACAGCCCGCGGTGGCCCAGGAGGCCTTCACACGAGGCAAGAAGGCCCCTAGACGGCCCAAGAGGCTCCTAAGGATCGAAAGCGCACCAAGAGTCTCCCAACACAGCCTCCGAAGGCGTCAGACGGGAGAGCCCCAAGACGGCGGACGCCCCCGTTTAGCCTAAGAGTGCTCCAAAAAGCCTTCATGAGGGAGGAAGCTAAAATCATTGATTTCTGCTTGTTTTCCTAATCTTTTCGCGTTCCTGCCATGCCGGGCGTCCGACAGCCAAGACGGGGCAAGAAGGCTCCCAGACGGCCCAATAGGCCGCCAAGACGGACCCAAGAGGGTCTCAAGACGGCCCAAAAGACTTCCAAGATGGCCCGAAAGCGCACCGAGAGGGCCCAAGACGGACCAGAGAGGCCCCCAAGGCGGACTCCGAGGGCGCCAGATCCAACGAGATCCAACGAGGCCCCCGAGAAGCCTCCAAGAGTCGAGGGAATGAGGTGGAGTTGAGACCCTCTCGAGTTCAGGCCTCGCGCCAAACTGCTGTGGGTATTTTTTTAACTCAACCTGCTCCAAACTGAGCTGCTGCGCTGGCACGGTGGCGGGGCTTGCCGCAAGCAGCCGGATAATGCTGCCCTGACCCGTGCTGCTCCCAGGCGTGCGTGGCACAGTGTTGCCGCCAGTCGTGGCAAGGCTAGGCACGCTCGCGCTGTTGTTGTCGCGCGTGCTGCCCCACACCGCGAGATGCGACGACGCGTCGCCAGATAGTGCCGCGGCGTGCCTACCTGGTAGGAGCGCCAACCCGCCTGCGATTATGCAAAGAGAAGGAAGTATTGCCATCGATAGGTTCAGTTGTGTGTTCATCTCACATACGTACACTGACCAATGTTTAGATCATAAACGGTCAGTATAAAACGTAAACGGCTTGAGCCAAAAAATCAACCGGGGATGAAAGTAAGATGAGCAGGAGGTGAGAGATGAACAACGGGAAGAAGTGTGAACATGTTGCTGATCGGCGCAAGCGGGCCCCGTCAAACTGCCTTCCTGCGCCGCCCCCCCCCACCCCGTGAAGACCTTGGAGGCTGTCTGAAAACGATTGGAAGCGCTTGGAGATTCCTGAGGGCACTCCGCAATCAGGGTTCTGTTCTCTGCAAGCCTCTGGAGGTGCGAGGATGACCTGGGCGGCGGCGGAGCTCTGCAGGTACACTAGTCTCTGGCTGCTAGCATGTCTGGGATGTTGCGGATCAGCTCAATTGCGTAGAGTAAGCTAGATATACATATATGAGACATGTGTGTATATACATAGTACATACCTGCAAGTATGTATGTGTGCATGCGTGGATTTATGCATGTATAGATATGTATGTCTGAATGTCTGTCTGTCTGTCTGCCTGCCTGCCTGTCTGTCTGTCTGTCTGTCTGTCTGTCTGTCTGTCTGTATGTATGTATGTATGTATGTATGTATGTATGTATGAACATATGTATGTACACATGTGTATATATATATATAGCGGTGCATTCGCACGTGGGGGGGGGCTCGAGCGCGCCACGGCGAACCCAGCTCGGAGGTCTCCCTGAGGCCAGGCCGCGACCTGTGGACCCAGAACTCCGACGTCGTGATTCCTCGATCGATTACGCTTCGCCTCAAGACTTCTTACTGGGTTTGGAGGGTCGGTGGGAGCCTGGGCCTGCGCCGGCCAGCCTTCCTCGGGTTCCTTGGCCTTTTGTTCCTCGGTTCTGTGTCCTTGGTGGTTAGTTGCTGTCCTACTTGGGTTCCTTGGTCCTGGTTCCTTGGCCCTGGTTCTTTGCTGCGTTGCTCAAGTTCCTTGGTCATTTTTCGTGCTGCGTTTCTCGGGTTCATTCGGTTCCTTGGTTCGGTCGTTGGTCTTGGCTCCTTGCTATGTGTCTCGGGTTCCTTTCTGCTTTCCCCGGGCTCATTGGTCTCAATTCCTTGCAATACTTCCTTGCAATGCCAAGCAACTCCAAGGCGCTGGCCGGGTTCCGTACAAGGCCTTGTGCAGGATGCCATGGTTTCTTCCTAGCAAACATGTCAACTCAGATGTGACACGCTGATGTCTGATTGCTGAACCTATAACAGAATTTCTGGGTTGCACGAGCTGCCCGGACTCTCCAGTCGTACGCAACGCGGAGCAACGCCAAGCACCGCAAAGCAGCACCACACAACACCAAGCAAGGCCAAGCAAGGCCAAGCAAGGCCAAGCAAAGCTGGGCAGTGCCAAGCAACGCCAAATAACGAAAAGCAGCGCCAAGCATTGGCAGGCAACGCCGAGCAATGCAACACGATGTCAGGCTATGCGCACATGCATTAAGAATATGTCCCCTAATTGGGGTCGCGCTGGGTTCATGTTTCAATCTGGGGCCCAAGAACTCTCGACCCCTTCCCTGGTACCAGTCTCTAGCTCCTGGACCTTGTATGTGCCCCAAGGCGGCCCCCTGAGGCCGAGATCAAGGGAAAACTGCGGGGTCGAACAGCAAAAGCACGACGCCAGACGTCTGGGCAGGCCCCCTGGGAGGTTCTTGTCTCCGCCGGGGGGGGGGGGCCGTATGGAAGCCTCTGGGGGGCCTGAGATGCGGCCGTCTCTGAGGGGGGGGGCGCCTGGACCCCGCCCCCAGAGACGACAAAGAAAGCGCCGATAATTTAGGGACCGTCCCTGCAAGACCGTGGACCAGAGTGCCAGAATGCTGAAGCTCTGGTGTCAAAGAAGGCCCTTGCTCGTGCAGGAGCACTGCAGCTCGGCGTCAGCTCCCTGCGAGAGATACAGTCCGCAGAGGGCCCCGAACCTGGCAGCTTGACGAATCTTCGGGTGGGGGGGCCCAAGCAAGGGCCGTGACTGCACACATGAGCTCGGCGTCTCTGCCTGGCATAGCAGGACACCGCCCAGACCGAGACAACTTCAAGCCACGGTGCTTGAAAGGACCACCATCCAAGAGCGAGTGTCCCCGGCGCCCGAGGTCGGGGAAGACGGCAGAGAGGTCGGAGCTCCCAGGCAACACAACCTCACCCGCGGTCCAATCCACACGCGCCACTCCGTCGGAGGACGGCCCGGGCAACAGATATCCAGGACGCTGGGAAAGGCCGCGTGCGTCTGCAGAGCGCACCTATGGTATTCATCGTTAGCGAGAAGGGCGAGCGCAATGATATCCTCGGGCGCAGCCTGCCTACGCATGTCTCCGCTGCGCTGCCATAGCCTGAGCCACAACGTGTTCGCCTGCTTGCCGCACATCTGACAAACTGGCAAGTCGTAGCCCGCATTGGGGGCGGCAGCAGGACCAGTCCATGTAGAGTTGCGAGCCAGGGCCCTCGTGGGGCGCATCATTGTGACACATTTTGGGGGGACCTCAACTTAGCTCTCACCGTATCTCAACAGATCCTGTGCAGACCCTCAAGCTTGACCCCCGACACCCTCTCCCGACCCCGGCAGGCAGCCACCGTGCCCAGCTGGCCCACCACACGGTCCAAACGGTGGAAGAGCGCCAGGAGGTTGGGGAGATGTCCGCGGTCATCCACGCACACACACACACACACACACACACACACACACACGCAAACAGATTACATGGTCCAACCAAACGCAATGTGAACGCGCCAGGGTGGGCCTCCTTCGAAAACAGCATATCCCCTGCGAGCGGAAAGCGTGCAACTCCGAACCACTGACATCGAACAATTCAGCTTCGTAAGTGCCATTCGCCATGGAGGACCAAAAGTGTTCCTTGTCATCCTCCTCCTCCTCCTTTCCCTCGTTCTCCGATCCTCCTCCTCCTCCTCTTCCTCCTGCTCCCCCCCATGCTCATACTCCTGTGTATGTTTCTCCTCCTCCTCCATACGTAACCCTTTTCATTATAAGATGCTCCTCCCTGTCGCGCCCCCAGACGCGTCGGTAGGACGGGCCGGGCGTGTCGCCTGAAACTTCCCGCGAGCAGCCAATGCGCCTGAAGCTTGAAATGTTTGCAAGAGCTTGGCCGATGGAGGGCGAGTTGTTCTCAACATGGGGGTTTCGCCATCAGCACCGCGCGCGCTCGTCTTACAGCGGCGAAGCTGGTAACACTAAGGGCTGGAAACACAACGGACAGAGTGGTTAGAGTAGAGGAAATCGCGCTCGCTCGGGCCTGCGAACATAAAAACAAAGGGAGCCCGCGCCCCAAACGCAAAAACATAGAGACCTCATGGTAGCCCAAAAAAGCCCCCAACCGACCCGACGGCGATCTCCGCGCAAGAAAAAGCGAACCGCAACGAAGGCGGATGGGGCTGGCCCAACACATGGAAAAACATAGGCGTCGAACCAATCCTGCGGGGCTCCGCCCTGGCCGATGGCCAAAAACACAAAGGGCTGCCCAAAAGCAACAAAAAACGCAAGGCGCCGAGTGACCCACCCACTCGGGTGACCCACCCACCCAGGTGACCAACCCACCCGGGTGACCCACCCACCTGGTTTCGCGGCGTTGTACACGCTTTCGTATACAGCGCCACGGTTTCAAATCGAAAAACGAGTGGTGACAACCCAGTGTAAACATGCACCCTCTGGGTGTAAGAGCCGACCACATGAACGATGCATACGTACAAACACATACAATCGTCATTGCGTCGGCACACACTGGTGACCCGCCCACTCGGGTGGCCCACCGACTCGGGTGACCCACCCACCCGTGTGACCAAACCACCTGGGTGATCCCGTTGCGTTGTATACGTTTTCGTATACAGCGCCACGGTTTTGAATCGAAAAACGAATGGTGACAACCCAGTGTAAACATGCACCCTCTGGGTGTAAGAGCCGACCACATGAACGATGTATCTGTAGAAGACACACTAGCGTCATTGCGTCGGCACACACTAGTGACCCACCCACTCGGGTGACCCACCCACCCGGGTGACCCACCCACCCGGGTGACCCACCCACATGGGTGATTTCGCTGCGTTGTATACGGTTTGGTATACAGCGCCGCGATTACAAGTCGAAAAGCGAGTAGTGACAACCCAATGTAATAATGCACTCTCTGGGTGTACGAGCCGACCACATGAACGATGCACATGTGGAAAAACACACACACTAGCGTCATTGCGTCGGCACATAGTGGTGACCCACCCACTCGGGTGACCCACCCACTCGGGTGACCCACCCACCAGGGTTATTTTGCTGCTTTGTATACGCTTTCGCATACAGCGCCGCGACTCGAAATTGGAAAACGAGTTGCGAGAACCCAATGTAAACATTCACTCCCCGGGTGCAACATCCGACATTCTGAGCGATGTTATATATATATATATATATAAGAAACTCTCCCCATTGCGTCGGCACACACTGGTGGCCCACCCACTCGGGTGACCCACCCGCTCGGGTGACCCACCCACCCGGGTGATCGACCCATCCGGGTAACCCACCCACATGGGTGATCCTGCTGCGTTGTATACGTTTTCGCACACGGCGCCGCGATTCTACATCGAAAAACATATTCTGAAAACCCCATCTAAAAATTCAGTTTCTGGGTGTAAGAACCGACCGCATGAACGATGCAAATGTAAAATAACACGCTAGCGTCATTGCGTCGGCACACACTGGTGACCCACCCACTCGGGTGACCCACCCACTCGGGTGTCCCACCCACCCAGGTGACTGACCCACCTGGGTGATTCTGCTGCGTTGTATACGTTTTCGTATACAGCGCCGCGATTATGAATCGAAAAACGAGTGGTGCCAACCCAATGTAAACATGCACTCTCTGGGTGTAAGAGCCGACCACATGAACGATGCATATGTAAAAACACACCATCGTCAATGCGTCGGCACAGACGAATGGCCCACCCACTCGGGTGACCCACCCACTCGGGTGACCCACCCACCCGGGTAACCCACCCACCTGGGTGATTTCGCTGCGTTGTATGCGTTTTCGTTTACAACACCGCGTTTCTAAATCGAAAAACGACTTGTGGATACCCAATGAAAATATTCATTCGCTGGGCACAAGAACCGACCACATGAAATATGCAAATGTAAAAACATGCACAATCGTCATTGCGTCGGCACACACGGGTGACCCACCCAACCGGTTGACCCACCCACCCGGGTTACCCACCCACCCGGGTGACCCACCCACCTGGGTCATTCCGCTGAGATGCGTACGTCTTCGTATACAGCGCCGCGATTCTGAATTGAAAAACGAGTTGTGAAAATCCAATGTAAAAATTCATTCCCTGGGTGTAAGAGCCGACCTTATGAACGACGCACATGAAGAAAATACATCGTCATTGCGGCGGCACACACCGGCGACCCACCCACCCGGGTGACCCACCAACTCGGGTGAACCACCCACCCGCGTCACCCACCTGGGTGAGTTCGCTGCGTTGTATACGTTTTCGCACACGGCGCAACGATTTTAAATCGAACAACGAGACGTGGACACCCAATGTAAAAAATCATTCTCTGGGCGTAAGACCCGACCACACGAACGATGCATATGTTTTTTTTACCCCGTCATTGCGTCGGCACAGACTGGTGACCCACCCACTCGGGTGACCCACCCACCCGGGTGATCTACCCGCCCGGGTGACGCAGACAACTGGGTGATTCCGTTGCTGTACGTTTTCGCATACAGCGCCGTGATTCTAAATCGAACAACGAGCTGTGAAAACCCCGTGTAAAAATTCATTCTCTGGGTGTAAGAGCCGACGACATGAACGATGCATATGTAAAAACATACACAATCGTCATTGCGTCGGCACACACGGGGGACCCACCCATTCGGGTGACCCACCCACTCGGGTGACCCACCCATCCGGGTGACCCACCCACCTGGGTTATGTCGCTGCTGTGTGTGTTCGTTTTCGTACACGGCGCCGCGATTCTACATCGAAATATGGGTCGTGAAAGCACAATGTGAAAATTCATTTTCCGGGTGTAAGAGCAGGCCACACGAACGATGCATATGTAAAACACACACACAAACACACACAATCGTCAGTGCGTCGGCACACACTGGTGACCCACCCACTCGGGAGACCCACCCACTCGGGTGACCCACCCACCCGGGTGACCCACCCACCTGGGTGATTTCGCTGCGTTGTATGCGTTTTCGTTTACAGCGCCGCGATTCGAAATCGAAAAACGAGCTGTGAAAACTCAATGTAAAAATTCACTCTCTGGGTGTAGGAGCCGACGACATGAACGATGCATATGTAAAAACACAATCGCCACTGCGTCGGCACACACTGGTGAGCCACCCGCTCGGGTGACCCACCCACTCGGGTGATCCACCCACCCAGGTGATCCACCCACCTGGGTGATTTCGCTGCGTTCTTCACATGTTCGTATACAGCGCCGCGATTCTAAATCGAAAAACGACTTGCGGAAACCCAACGTACAAATTCATTCTCTTGGTGTGAAGGCCGACCGCACGAACGATGCATATGTACAATGGAAACATTCGCCATTGCGTCGGCACACAATGGTGACCACCCACTCGGGTGACCCACTCACTCGGGTGACCCACCCACCCGGGTGACCCACCCACCTGGGTGATTTCGCTGCGTTGTATACGTTTTCGTATACAGCGTCGCGATTATAAGTCGAAAAACGAGTGGTGACAACCCAATGTGACAATGCACACTCTGGGTGTAAGAACTGACCACATGAACGATGCACATGTGGAAAAAACGAACACTAGCGTCATTGCGTCGGCACTTAGTGGTGACCCACCCACTGGGGTGACCCACCCACTCGGGTGCCCCACCCACCCGGGTGATTCCGTTGCGTTGTATGCGTTTTCGTATACAGCGCCGCGATTCGAAATCGAAAAAGGAGTGGTGACACCCAATGTAAAAAATCATTATCTTGGTGTAAGAGCCGCCCACATGAATAATGCAACTGGGGGAAAAAAACAACCGTCATTGCGTCGGCACATAGTGGTGACCCACCCACTCGGGTGACCCACCCACCTCCCAGGTGACCCACCCACCTGGGTGATTTCGCTGCGTTGTATGCGTTTTCGTATACAGCGCTGCGTTTTTTATCGGAAAACGACTTGCGAAAACCCATCAAAAAATCTCTGGGTGCAGGAGCCGACCACATGAACGATGCATATGTACAAACATTCACACAATCGCCATTGCATCGGCACGCACTGGTGACCCACCCACTCGGGTGACCCACTCACTCGGGTGACCCACCCACCCGGGTGACCCACCCACTTCGGTGATTCCGCTGCTTTCTATACGCTTTCCCATACAGCGCCGCGGATCTAAATCGAACAAAAACATTGAAAACCAAATGTACAAAATCATTCTCTTGGTGTAAGAGCCGACCACATGAACGATGCATATGTAAATTGGAAAAAAAACACTCTCGCCATGGCGTCGGCACACACTGGCGACCCACACACTCGGGTGACCCACCCACCGGGGTGACCCACCCACCTGGGTGATTCCACTGCGTTGTATACGTTTTCGTATGCACCGCCGCGATTCGAAATCGAACAACGAGTTGTGAAAACCCAATGTACAAATTCATTCTCTGACTGGGGTATGAGGCATGGGGCATGCACCGTGGCGCCATGGGGCTTGGGGCATTCCCCATGTGGCACGGAGTACGGATGTCCCAGGGGGTGCGGGGGGGGGGCATGGGGAATGGGACACGCCCGTGGGCCCGTGGGCCATGGGATATGGAGCATGCCCTATGGGGCATTCCCTACGTACGTGCGAATGCGGCAGGTGGCCTGCGCGCTGCATAAGAATCACGTGGCGTGGGGGACGGTGAAGCCCCATGGGGCGGCATGGGATGAGTCACTGGGCATGGGGCAGGCCCAATGGTGAACAGGGCTCACGCCCCAGTGGCCATTCAGCATGCGGCATGCCGCATTGGGCATGGGGCATGTCCCATGGGGCATGGGCCATGCCCCATGTGGCCCGCGACATCGGCCCTCGCAAATTAATGACAAAGTGGTTGGGGTCGCCACGTGGCGCCGCTGTATGGCCGAATTGGAGGAACACAACAGCTCGCCCAGCGGGAAAAATAATGTATAAATTTCGGCGTGGCCCAGCGGAACACCATGCAAGGTCAAATAGGTAAACACGATCTTCTGCCCGCGAACAAAACACGATGCTCTTGGCGTGACCGCGCGGGCCCGGCGCCGTTCCCGCAAGAACAAACACAAAGGCGCGCCTAGTACCAAAAACACAAAGACTCCGGGGCAGCCACGGTGGCAACCGCGCGACAAAAAAACAGAAAACGCAACGCCGTGGGCCATTAAAAAACCACAAACATCGCAATGTACCGCGCGCCCCCCCCCCACCCGCGCGAGCCACTGCAGAAAAATAAAAAAGCCTGGCCGCCGCCGCGCAAGAAAACGCCGTCGGCGCAAGCCACTTGGGCGGCCTACCTAGGCCAAACGAGGAAACACAAGCGGACGGGAACACAAAAATGGTTACAAGGCTTTGGCGGGCGCGAGCGGGGCCCTTGGAATGAAACACAAGCGGATGGTTACAAAGATGAGTTTCAGTAGCCCGTTTCAAGTTCGGTGCGGCCCGACGAGAAAAACACAACCGGAAGCCCGGAGCATGCAACACAATCAGGCCCGGCCCGCATATATGTTTCCAGCTTCCCCGAACGCTGGAGCAGGTTCACGAATGGAGGGCGGCTCCTTTTCAAAACGCGGCATCCGTCGTAGCACCGCAAAATGAGGCTCTCGCCTGAGCGCCGCGTACATTCGCCCCAAAACTTCGCGACAATTTAAAGGATTCGTGCGGTCGAAGTCCCATGAGTGGTGTTCTGACACGATCTACGACTGTCAAGACGCGACAGTGACGTTGATTCGCGGTGCTGAAACTCCAAGATAAGGGGGGTTCTGGCACTTTGAGGGTTCTCAGACGGATGTGTTCTAATGGGCCACTGCCCGCAATGAAAACAAACCGTGGCTTCGTCATATAATTTTGTGAAGGTCTACGGGACGGAAAGCGGTTCATCTTCAACCTGCGGCCTTCGCTCTCGCGCCGCGTTGGCGCGCACGCTCGCCCTCTCAAGGCCTGCGGCACCTTTAAGAATCTTCCTCCGGCCGAAGCCCCAAGAACTGTGCTCTGACAAGATTTTCGGGGGGCGCGCAAACATGGATTAGCGATCCGTGGATTTGGCGCGCGGTCGCCAAATCCGTTGATCGGGGAGGTGCCCTCCCCAAAATGCGGCCAGTGCCGCCTCTTTCGGCGGCGGAAATCTACCATTTCCAATGGAAGCGGGACCCGTCGCTAATCCACGTCCCCTTGGTCCATGTTTGCAATCGCCTGAGATGTAGGACTGACAGCGACAGACATGTTCACTCGCTGTGCTCAAGTGCAGGAACAGTGATCTGGCACGAATCCGAGCAATCACGGCGCAACAGTCATGTTGAGCCGCGGCGTTGAATTCGTAGACGCGGTGTTTTGGCAACACTGTGGCTTCTCAGACGGTTGTCTTCACATGGTCGGTTCCCAACAATCATATCCTATGTAAGGGCGTATGAAGGGGGGATTTGGGAAGGAAAAAACATTGCAACGTCCTTGATCCGCCATGGGCTTGCATTGGTCCTCATCCCCCTCCTCCTCCACTTTCGCATTCCCCCCTCTCCAGCCCCCATGGCCCCCTCTGCCTCCTCTGCCCCCGCCTCCTCCTCCGCCTCCACCGCCGCGCGCACCATTCACCGTTCCCGCCGCTGCCCCCGCCCCCGCCCCTCCGCCCCCCGCCGCGGCGCGGGGCCTCGGCGAGCTTGCCCCCGCCGCACGCCACGCCGCCCGCGCGCGGCTGGCAGCCCGCCCAGGAGCCCACCAGGTCGAGGTGGTCGCACAGGGCGAGCCGCTGGCCAGAGCCGCCCCCTCTCGGCCCCGCGACCGTGCGCGGCCTGCGCCCCCCGGCCTCGGCGGCGGCCCCGCCCGTCTGGCTCCCTCGCCCCTTCCCCCTCCTGTCCCTCTCCAGCCTTCTCCCTCTCGTTATTGCTCTCGCTCTCTGTGTCTCTCTCTCTCTCTCTCTCTCTCTTTCTATGCTTTTGTTGCTGTTTCTCTCTCTCTCTCTCTTTCTCTATCTCTCTATACTCCTCTGTTCCTTGATTTCTGTAGTTATTTCGTTATGTTATTCATTTCTTTGATTTCTGTATTTCTGAATCCTGCAGGCGGGTCCTTGGACGGGGCGCAAGCGCACTGCAGACCAGTCGGATGCGCAAGGAGACCAAGCCTAAACTTCAGGGCCATTGTGAACTTATCGTCTGCTATCGCTAAGCGGCTCGAGACAGGCCCAGAGCAACGCCAGAGGCGTACCTGCTCCCGTTTCGAGCCAGAGAAGCTAGCGCGACGGGGCTGCTCCGGGAAAAACTCCAGGGCGTTTACCAGCGAAGCGTGGATTACGGGGCCTGCCCCCACAGAAGCGCAGCTGGCGCCAACCGCGAGGAAGGCGGGGCCCCCATGATGACCTCCACGTCGTGGCGAACATGCACGGGGTGGTGCTCCAGAGCGCACAAACAGTAGCCGATGCCTGCCAGGTCGACCGCGCCACCGGTGCGGTGCTGCTCCGATCGATCGAACCCAATGCCGTCGAGCCTCTGCGAGACGGCAGGCAGGTACTGGGAGGCAGCAACAAAATTGGCAAACAGGCCCTTGGAACCGGCGCCGGTGAGGTCGCAGCCCTCACGCCGCCCCGACAGCCTCAAGCGGCACTCCTGCTGAGCCGCGAAGCGGGCAGCGCGCGTCACCTCACAAGCCGTGGCCAAAACAGCTCGTTCTAACCGCTCAGCGAGGGTGGAGAAAAAACCCTAGTGGCTACACTATGGGAATCTCGAAAACATGTTCCCGGAGGCCTGTACGGGAACATGGTTCAAAACAGCAGTACCGCGCGCGTGTCACGATGGGAAGCTGACAAATAAGCTTATGGAGGTCTCTCTGGGAATCTTATCTCAGAGGTATCTATCCTGCCCGAGCTACGTGGATGCTAAAGGTGCGCTGAATATCATCTACAACCCCCTCGCCAAAGCATACAAGCATCACCGACGCAAAACTAAATCCCACCGGTTCCTTGGGCGTAGGTGGTTTAACGAATGTTGTCTTCTTTCTCTGCCCAAACCCTTCCTTGCCCTGCACGGGGGAAAGGGTTACCTCCCCCTACCCCTTCCCCTGGGTCTGGACGGGACGTCCCGCGAGGGGTTAGCGCGTCCAAGATGGCCCAACATGGCTCCAAGAGGGCCAAGCCCAAGATGGCCTCCAAGATGCCTCAAAATACCTCAAGATGATTCAAGATAACCTCCGACACACATCCAGGAGGCCTCACGACGGCCCCAAGTCGATTTCAAGCCCCCTTCGAGTCCTCCAAGGATCCCCCCCGAGAGGCCAAACTCCTTCACACCTAATGAGAATCAATGTATGTTGCCTTTTCGCCTCTTCGCTTCCGATGAGCTCTGGAGGCCTCACAGGCCCCAAGACGACCCAAGAGAGCCTCAAGAGGGGCCCGAGGGGGGCCTAAGAGGGCCCCAAGAGCGCCCAAGAGCACCCCAAGGGGGCCCCCAACCGCCCTCTTTGAGCCTCGGAGGGGGTGACCTGAATTTCCGACCCCTCTTTCGACCCATGGGGGCCAAGATGGCCCCAAGAGGCCTCCGAGATCCTTCTAAGGAGCCCCCAAAAGGGCCCCAAGGCACCCAAAATGAGCCCCAAGAGGGCCACGAGAATGCCCCAAGAGGCCTCACAGGGGGCCCAGAAACCGCGCGGCGCTTGTAGCCGGGCGGTCGGGCACTCGTGTCCGCATCAGTATGTTTTTTCTTGTTCTCTCTCTCTCTCTCTCTTTATTCCTCTTGTCTCTTCAGGTGGGCTGCTCTGCTTCAGGCTAGAAGACTGAGGACGACTGTTTACACCGAGGTGTTCAAGGCCCGAACGAAACCAATCGCCGACGCCCCCCTCGCAATCCCTTTTCCAGAAGAGATGCCCCTCAGACGGCACCCGAAGGGCCTGATGAGGAAGGAGGCGTCACTACAACCGCCCCGGATGGCCACTCAACTTGCCATCGACCTGGCACAGACGGCCCAGACTGCCCCTAGGCAGCAACCTACGGCGGTTCCACGACACACAAGCGGCCATGGACCCGCACACGATTTCAACGGGTTCGCCTCAGGTTCCCAAATGCTCCCCAGGAAACGTCCCAGCGGGCTCCTGAGAGGCCAACAACTTATGGGAGAACGCCACTTAGTATCAAAACTGCCCCGGGCTGAAGATGACTTGTCGAAGGCCTACGTGCGGCCACATATTCCTAAAACTCCTCCGAGCGAGTGTGGACTTCTTCGGCGCGGCAGGAGGCAGCCTCTGGGCGGGGACGCGAGCGCCACTGTGTTGCGCCGCCTCGTCCAGCGATGACTTGCTCTGCCAAGCCGAAGGCTCTCATGCCGCAACTCTAGTGCGTTGTCATTGTCTTTCTCCTTTCGCGTCCTCCGCCTCTTCCTCTTCCCTTCCCCTCCGCCTCTTCGGGTCGCCCGGGGCTTGGCCCGCCTCCTGGGCTTCCGACCCTAATGAAAACTCGACTGCCTGAGAATTCCGACACCCCTGGCGCATGGGGGCAGCGCGGCAACAAAACCTCCTCTTCCTCCTACTCCTAGCCTCCTCGTCCTCCTCCTCCTACCCCTCCTCCTCCTCCTCCTCCTCCTCCTCCTCCTCCTCCTCCTCCCTCCTCCCTCCTCCTCCTCCTCCTCCTCCTCCTCCTTCGGTGCAGTCCAGCTCCGAAGAAGAGGATGTGGACCCCTCCCTCCCTCTTGAGGCCTGGTTCCTGTCCGAGCCACGCGCCTTGGTGCTCAGGGCCTCCATCTGGGCGAACCTCAGGCGTCTGGTGGAGCCGCTCTGGGAGACTCAGAACTCCCCCACCCCAAGGAGGGATAAGAGTGACGCAGGTGAAGAAGTGGAGCGCAACATGTTCCAGGCGGAATCGAAACACAAGCAAGCAGGTGCCCCCACTTGGGCAACGGGCAATGGCAATGCTGAGGATAAGGATATCCACAGTGATGCGCTGTACTGCGATACGTTGCGCTGTACTGCGCCGTGCTGAACTGTGCTGTTTCGTACTGTGTTGAACCGCGCTGCGCTGTACTGCGTCGTGAATCCAGCCTTCCTTGGCGTCTGGATAGGGAGAAGTAAGACGATGGCGTATGGGGAGGAGCCAGCGGGAGCAGGGGTGGGGGAGCGAGGAACGGAGATCAGGCAGCGAAAAAGGCGAGCAGGCAAATGCGAGTGAGGCGAAAGGAACGGAGGGGTAGTGAGGGAACAGAGGGGGGTAAAGATGGAAGCGGGGATGGGGGAGAAGAAGGAAGGGGGGGATCGAGGGGGGGGGGACGGAGCGCGAAGGCCATGCGTCAATATCACCTTTGCGCACGGCGTATGCGCAGGTCCTCCCTCGGCCCTTCTGCGGACGGGGAGAGGGTTCCTCCTCTCGTGGTCCTCCTCCCACGGGCTGTCTCTGGAGATCGCGGCCTCCAGGGGCACTCAAAAGGTCTCTGGAGACCCCCTACAATTAGCAAATCTGTCAAACAAAAACAGTTGACCGTCGATTATCCTTATCCTCCTTATCCTGCTCCTCCTCCTGCTCCTCCTCCTGCTCCTCCTCGTCGTCATCGTCATCGTCATCGTCATCATCATCATCATCATCATCATCATCATCATCATCATCATCATCATCATCATCATCATCATCATCATCATCATCAGGCCTCCGAGGCGTCCCCAAGAAGCCCCAAAAAGAGGCCCCGAAGAAGGCCCCCAAAGCCCCCCCCCCAGATGCTCCCAAAAAGCCAATCGAAGGGGCCCCTGCGGGACTTCCCGCGAGCCCCTCACTTGCATCCAAGAAGCTCCTGACTCACTGGATAACTTCAAAGATCGTCGCAAGCACTCGCTCCTTCTGGAGGGTCGGCGAAATGGCGTAAGCCACTTAGGCAAAGGCCCCAGAGGGCGCCAAAAGGACCCCCAAGAGCGCGCCCGGAGGCCAAAATCAAGATTCAATGTTTTGCCTTAGGTTTTTGAAGGGTTCTAGCGTTTTCGTATTTTTCTATCCCCAGAGGTCCATGACAGCCCAAGCAGCCCCCAAGAGGACCCCAAGACGGCCCAAGAGGGTCCCAAGACGGCCAAAAGAGGCCCCCAAGACGGTCTAAGAGGCTCCCAAGAGAGTCCTAAGGCGGCTGCGAGAGGCCCACAGATGGCCTCCGAAGGAGCCAAACTGCGCAAGAGCGCCGCAAGACGGCCCAAGACGCCCCGAAGAGAACCCAAGAAGCCCACGAGAGGGCTCCAAGAGGCCCCAAAGATGCTTCCACCAGGCCCCGCAACGTCTGGACTGCACGTGCTCCGGACGTGCACCCTGCGAAGCGAGAGGAATCCACGCCTGGACGTGTTGCTGGAGGCAGGCCCGCGGATGCTGAAATGCAACGTATCCAATATCATAATGTTTTCATGTGTACATATTGTACGATGTTTCATTATTATGTCTCCCCCCTAACCCCCCACAAGGGCCACGCCACATCCGCTGACCAGGATGCCCCCCCCTTCTGGAGCTCAACGACCTGGGCCCCTTGGGGGACCATGAGTACATCAAAACAACTCAAAATAACCTCAAAAGGACCTCAAGACGGTCCAAGATGGCCCCAAGAGGGCTCAAAAAGCTCCCAAGAAGGCCCCAGAGGACCCCAAGAGGACCCTCAAGAGCGCCTCCAGAGGCCCAAAGCATTGTTTTTCCTTGGGTTTTTGACAGATTTTGGAATTTTCGTTTTTTCTACCCTTAGAAGAAATCCATGACAGCCCAAGCGGCCTCCAAAATTGTCCCAGGACGGCCCCAGAGGCCCCCAAGAGAACCCCAAGACGGCTCGAGAGGGTCCCAAGATGGCACCAAGAGGCCCTCAGGACGGTCCAAGAGGCCCCAAGACGGCCCAAGAGGACCCCAAGAGACGCCTAAGGCGGCTGCGAGAAGCCCACAGGATGGCCTCCGAAGGAGCGCCCCAAGACAGCCCAAGACGCCCCCAAGAGGCTCCAAAGAAGCCCCCAAGAGGCCCCACGACGCCCCCAAGAGGCCCTCAAGAGGCCCCAAAGAGGCTTCCACCAGGCCCCGCAGCGTCTGGACTGCACGTGCTCCGGACGTGCACCCCACGAAGCGAGGGAATTCACATCCAGAAATGACGTACTGAGTGGCAGCGTTTCCCGAGAAGGCAGTAATGCAACGTATCCAATGTATCTAATAGTTGCGTACTTGCCACATGTTGTAATGTGTTACATTATTATGTGTCCCCCCCCACCCCCCCTGGAGTCGCGCCACTTCCGTCGACCCGAACGTGACGGACCCCTGTGGGGCTTCGAAACATACAAAAAACCGGTGAAAAAATTATGATTTGGGCCCCTGGGGCCTCTTGGAGGCCCAAGAGTGCGTCAAGACGGCTCAAGATGGCCTCAAGACAGACCAAGACGACCCCAAGACGGTCCAAGATGGCCCCAAGAGGGCTCAAAAAGCCATCAAGAAGTCCGCAGAGGTCCCCAAGAGGACCCCCAAGAGCGCCTCCAGAGGCCAACATCATTGATTGTCAAAGGAAAGTGTTTGAAAGACTTCAGCGTTCTCGCCTTTGTCGACTCTCAGGGGCCCATGACAGCCCAAGCAGCCTCCAAAATGGCCGCAACACGACCGAAGAAGCCCCCCAAAGGGCCTCAAGACGGCCCAAGAGGGCCCAAAGACGCCCCCAAGATGGTCTTCGAGGCCCCCGAGATGGCCTAAAGGGACCCCCAGAAAGCCCCCTCCAAGAGGCCCCGAAGAGACTACCACCAGACCCCGCAACGACTGGATTGCACGCACTCCAGACGTGCACCCCGCGAAGCGAGAGGAATCATCATCATCATCATCATCATCATCATCATCATCATCATCATCATCATCATCATCATCATCATCATCATCATCATCATCATCATCATTTTCATCATCATGTTCATCAGCATCATCATTATCATCATCATCATCAGCATCAGCATCATCATCATCATCATCATCATCATCATAATCGTCATCGTCCTCGTCATCATCATCACACTCATAATCGCCATCATCACCACCATCATCATCGTCAGCAACATGAATATCATCATCATCAGCATCACCGTCATCACCACCACAATCACCATCATCACCAGCATCACAATCATCATCACCACAATCACCACCATCATCATCATCATCATCGCCATCGTCGTCGTCGTCATCATACTTAGTATCATCATCATCATCACCATCAACATCATCATCATTACCACAACCACCACCATCAGCACCAGCGTCAGCATTATCAGCATCATAATCATCATCACATTCATCATCATCATCATCAGAGTCAGCATAATCATGATACTCATCAACATTGCCATCATCATCACCACCATCATCATCATCGTCGTCATGATCCCACTCATAATCGTAAACATCATCACCATCATGATCAGCTGCATCAGTATCAGCATGATCATCGTATTTGCATCATCATCATTATTAGTATTGACATCGTTGTTGTCGTCATCATCATCACCATCAAATCATCATCAGCACCAGCATCGTCATCAGCACCAGCATCGTCATCAGCATCTTCATCAGCACCAGCATCTTCATCAGCATCAGCATCATCATCATCATCATCGTCATCATCATCATCACCATCACCATCACCATCACCATCACCATCATCATCATCACCATCACCATCACCATCACCATCACCATCACCATCACCATCACCATCACCATCACCATCACCATCATCATCATCATCATCATCATCATCATCATCATCATCATCATCATCATCATCATCATCATCATCATCATCATCATCATCATCATCATCGCCATCATCATCAACATCATCCTCATCCGTTTCCTTATCCTTACCCTCTTCTTCCCATACCTCCCTCCCTCCCCTCGCAGCGGGAAAACGTGTGGGCCCTCAGGAGACCGGCGCCAGTGAAGGGGGCGCGATTCTGAGCCCGTGGCGGCCGAGGCTCTCGCGTAGTGCCGAGGGACCGACACGACCGAGCCCGCGGGCACCGCGCAGCTGAGGCTGGTGGGGCCGGCGGCCCGTGGCTCGGCTGCGGGCCCTCACCGCCGTGGCGCCGCAGCGAAGCCGCCGGAGGGAGACGCCGCGGCGGGAGCCACGGTCAGAGGCAGGGGCGGCAACGGCGCCGTCCACGGCGACGCCGGGCTGGGAGCCAGTGGAGCGGGCGAGCGAGCGAGCGAGCCATCCTCGGGGCCTAGCTCAGGCTAGGTGGGCGAGGCCTTGGCCTCTCTCTCTCTCTCTCTCTCTATATATAAATGTGTGTTCCTCTTCCTTGTTTGCTGTTGTTTCTCTCTCTCTCTCTGTTTTTGTTATTGTTGTCCTTCTCTCTCTATGTATGTATGTATGTATGTATGTATGTATGTATGTATGTATGTATATATATATATAATATATATATTATATATATATGTATATGTGTGTTGTATGTTGGTTCTCTCTCTCTCTCTCTCTCCCTCCCTCTCTCTCTCTCTCTCCCTCCCTCCCTCTATATATATACATATATATATATATATGTGCAGCGAGACGTGATGGAAACTGAGGAGCCGATGGGCTGCGGCAGGGGTGGGGCCGGCCGCGGGCAGCGCTGCCGCTGCCCCCCCCCAGGTGCTGGCGCCTGCCCTGGCGCCGCGGGGGCTTTCCCCGATTGCGGGGGGGCTTCGAAGAAGGCGATGGTTGAGACGTTTCCCTCAAGGGAACGCCAGCGAACGGGGCTTCTTAGACCGCGGCGTCGCATCTGAGACCTCGAAGAAGCGCGAGCGAAAGCGTCGCGCCGCGACCTCGTGGGCGAAGCCGAACGGGGCTTGAGAAATCGGCATCGTCCGTCTCAAAAGTGCCTTGCCCTGGGGCCCCCTCTGGGACCGCGTGCATGGTGCGTGACCGCTGGCCGATTCCGGAAACCCTGCATCCAAAAGGTCGCCATCTCTTGGGGAGGCGGCCTCGTTTCACAACCGCGGGCTTCCGCCGCCCTCCCGCCGCCTCTCGCCGAGGAAGACATGGCAGCTCCTTCGATCCTCGACGGCGAGGCGGCCCTTGCCGCTGCTGGCGCCACGCACCCTGCAGCGAGCGGCGCGGGGCGTGGCGGCAACAGCTGCGGACGCCCGAGAAGATGGCGGACGAGAAGAGCCAACGGCCACGGCGGCAACTCCGGAGGGAGGAGCGGGGGGCTGGCCACCAGGGGAGTGGGGCGCTCCCGGGGTCCGATCCAGCGGCGGCTGCGCCTGGCGAGCTCGGGCCCGGTGACGCCGAAATCGCCCTGGACCCGGCTTCCGACGTAGTTGCAAAGGAGGACGCAGTGGGCTCGGACCTGGCGACGCCGAGTTCGCCCTGGAGCTAGCAGCTAGCCTTCGACATGGCTGCGGAGGTGGATACCGCTCACGCACTGGGTGGAGACTCTCGAGAAGCGGCTGCAGGCACTCTCGCCGCAGCAAGTGATGTTCTACCCAACTGAGGCTACATTGCTGTTCCTGACAGCTGCTGTTGAAGCGGTGACTGACTGAAAGATCTAGGCCAACCTGAAGAATGGAATGGAATGGAAGTCAGCGTGCCGGCTCCGGTAACCGAAACGGTCCCTTAGAGGGCAGACCGTGCGCTGAGGATGTCGGAAAATTCAGTTAACAAATCCTCTGGTGTGTAAGCCGGGAAAATGCGGTTAACAAGTCAATTCAAGTCGCGCCGAGGAGCCTCAGGAGGTAGTACCTCGCTCCAAAAGCGGAGACGGAGGGCGTGAGACACTACGGCGACATAGCGCGCATGCAGGAGAGGAGTGGCGCGAGCACACGACCTAGGAAGTGCACCATCTAGGAATGCAGCCTCACGGTCGTAGCAGGCGTCGCGGCTGACCAGAGCAGCAGCGACATCGAAGGGCCAGGCGTCCTTTCGAAGGACACCGTGCACGAGCAGCGTATGGTCGGGGAGGGCGCCTGCGTAGAGGAGTCGTGCGGCCATCCTGAAGGCTCGAGGTTGTGATGCCGTCCGGGGACGCCGAGCACAAGGGCTCCACAGAGTGCCAGTCGACCTGCAGGCCCGGACTGTGGTGTGCGGAGGGGCGTGGGGCGCCCGGGGTGCGTGCAGCGACGACCGCCAGGTGGCGCAAGAAGGAGGCTCGACACGAAGCTGGCCGATGTCTGGAGCGGCCAAGAGGGGGGCGTCCAAGAGGCGGGGGTGAGAAGCACGGCCGGCGGCATGTGCGCGGCCCAGGGGGGGAGGGGGGGGCAGGGACGTAATGAAGTAAGAAGAGGCGCCATGACATCTGGGGAAATACCATGGCCCACGCCATGACATCCACCCCCGACGACGCGGAGGGGCTGCGGGAGGCCGGCAGGGCGGGGACGCCCACGAGGTTCACACAGCTGTACCCGAGCACCCTCCGATGGGGCCACGGAAGAGGCCGACGGGCTGGGGCCAGCTCGCGGCCGAGGGCATCGCGGAGCCAGCCCGAGAGGGCGGGGGCACGCGATCGGGCCGATCCCCCCTCTCGCCTCTCTAGACGAGCGCGTTCCACTACTCGCAGAAGTAACTGCTCGCAAGTGGCCCAGGTCCGCCGCGGGGGCTCTGCGATACACTGCGTCAGCGCAGACGTCTTTTTCGGACGTTTGCGAGTAGGCACTTTGCGAGTAGTGGAACGCGCTCGGCGACTCTCCTTCCTCGCCTCCCCTCCTTGTTCCTCCTGTGTGTGTGCGGGGTGGGGGCTGCTGCTCTTGAGCCGTCGCCGACCTCCCCCCCCTCACTTCCCCCCCCCCTCCTTCACTTGCCCCTCCTCCCTCCTGTTGCCTCCTCCTTCCTCCCACCGGAGGGCCCCTCCCCTCCTGTCTCCTCCGTCCTCCCTCTAGTAACCACCCCGACACGCGAAGCCGTTCAGTAAACGCACCCAGAGAAGGGTGTTTTTTCCTCCCCTGACCTCCTTCTCCTCCTCCCTCCCACGCAAGGGCCGGGGCGCGAGCTTCTCCTCGCCGTGGGGGAAGTGGCAGAAGTTGCAGTCCTGCGAAGGGGCACGGCGCGCGCGCACGCGGCCGCAAGCGGGGCCGGTCGTCGGCCCCGTCGTCACGGTCGCTCCGGCCTCCGGGGAGGTCCTTCCCTCGGGGACCAAGAGGGCTACCTACGAGACCACCCCAACCCAACCCGAAGACCCGAATTTCGGGCTGGGGGGGTATGGGCTCCACATGTGTTTTGTTCGATGTTCACCGACCCACCCCCCTCTGGAAATGGAGGGCAAATCGAGGCATTCGGGCTGGGTTGGGGCAGTTTGAAGGAGAGAGAAGGAGAGGCAGCAGCGGCGGCACTCCACACGAGTCCGAAGTGGCACCCCACAAGAGTCCGAAGAGTCCGGAGGGGGAGGGGCAGAGCCCCTGTCAAATCTGCAGCTCGGCACCTCGCAAAGGAGGGGCACCAGCAGCAGCCCCGTGCATGCACGGGGGGTGCCAGTGCACATCCCGCATCGATGCAGTTCCCTGCGCAAGCCAAGAGAGGAGGAGGAGGAGAGGAGGAGGAGGAGGAAGAGGAGGAGGAGGAGAGGAGGAGGAGAAGCTGGGCGCGCTCGCGCCACACCTGGCCCTTCCCTCCCATCCCTTCCCACTGCGCTTATGTCGGGCGTGTCCTCCGACAGGTGGAGTTTGGACGAAAACGTTGTTACAACATATTCAAGAATTAGCCACAAATACGCAATCAATCGTCCAAGTATTATTCCCTACCTAGGCTCTGCCTAGATGGGTTCTTACTCTATTTGCTTAAAGGGGCCGGGCAGTGCAAATCGCCCCGGGCGGTTCCCCCGGCATCCGCCACGCGGTTCTCCCAGTTACGTTCCCTTGGCTTAGCGTTGCTAATCTCATCTTAGCTTAGCTTATTTCATCTTAGCTTAGCTTAGCTTCATCTTAGCTCAGGTTTGTATTTGCTTAGGTTACCTTCATCTTAGCTTCGCCGAGCTGTAGCATAGCAGAGCACAGCATATCATAGCGTAGCACAGCATAGCGAAGCACAGCATATCATATCATCTCATATCATACCATAGCATAGCGCAGCACAGCACAGCACAGCATAGCACAGTGCAGCATATCATAGCATAGTACAGCATCACAGCAATTGCAAAAACAAAAGCACAAGCAACAACACGAAGTGCAAAGCATGGGTGTAATTCCCTACCTAGGCTCTGCCTAGAGGGTTAGCTTAGCTTAGCTTAGCATAGCGCAGCGCTGGATTAGCATAGCATAGCATAGCATAGCAAGGCATAGCATAGCATAGCATAGCGCAGCATAGCATAGCATAGCATAGCATAGCATAGCATTGCATAGCATAGCATAGCATAGCCTAGCGCACCACAACATGGCATAGCATAGCATAGCAACTAATGCTGCTTTCCTAGGGGCTCCAACTTCTAGGTAGGGTCGCACTGGGTAATTTGTTATGACAATGTTTAAATATTCCTCCTGTAGAGGGACAGGCCCGACTTAACACTGCGCTGATTGTTCATCCACGGCCGTATGTCCAAGCGAACCTGGAACCCCCACTTGTTCAATCCGAAACCCGGATCGCACGGCGCCGAGAGGATGTGGAAAACCCTCCCGACGAAGCTCGAAAAGCTCCTGAAACAACAAAAAAACGTATTCGAACAAACTCCCACCTGCTCAAGGAAGCCTGGGAACCTGTCCCAAACGCAGGAACCTGTGTGGGAGACGCTTGCCAGTACGCTGGAAAGCAATGCCAGGGGAGCTTGCAAATTTCGATTGTAAGCTTCGGAAAAACAAGCTTCGATGGAGCTGCGACGCACCTGCGGGAAAGGTTCGGGCACGCGTCTTGGGAACGAATAGGAAAACGTTTCCCTGGAACACGCTGCCAGTTCAGACAAGTCGCTGCCGTGCTGCATGACCGGGGTCTCCGGGAAAAAGTTTGCGCAGCTCTGCCTGCCGGCTTCTTATCTAACAACCCTCGTGGCTGTCCGGAGAGCTATTCCGGAAAAAGGGCGCCCATCGTGTTATGCGCAATTTATGCGCGATCGGAAAAAAAAGGGAGCCGCGCGCGAAGGTGGCGGAGGGATGGACATAAGCATGAGCAGGAAGAGCAGGAGGAGGAATCATATTGTAAAGGAGACTCTTCTGTCCGATGCACCCATGCATGTGCTCGCGTGGGCCACCTGGAGATGACTGTGACAGCTGAAAACGCGTTGCTATCGAGATTCACAAGCATAGGGCTGCGAGGACCAAGTCGAGCCTTATGGGAGTTTTACGCGCGGACCCTTACTGGTAAAAAGCGGGCGGGTGGGGGGGGGGAACGAAATTAAAGAACAGGAGCCAAGATGGGAACAGACGGCCCCCTCCTGCACTGATATTCGCAACTCTATACATTCGAAGAAAACTTATTCTCTTGCACAGGGTGTCTAAAAGCTCCGACGACTTCATGTCGGCACGGCGCCCGTCGATGCAGCCCCTGAGCCCCCGCCCTCCAGCGCGCCCGCTCCGCATCCACTTTCTAAAGCAGCCATGCCGAACCAACCCCATCGGCCCTCCGCGCCCGCCCCCCGCCAACCAGCGCAGCCAGCCCGCCGGCCAGCGCGCCCCCCCCGCGCCGGCCCTATCAGCCAGCGCGGCCCCTCTGCCCCGACCGCTATATTGCGGCGCGGCACCGGCCCCGCAAGCCAATGCGCCCCTTCCTCCCCGACCGCTTTATTTCGGCGCGGCGCCGGCCCCGCCGGCCAGCGCGCCCCCTTCGCCCTTTTTTTCGGCATGGCCCCGGCCCCATCAGCCAGCTCCCGCCGCCAGCCAGCGCAACCGGCCAACCAGCCAGCGCGCCCCCTCCGCCCTGACTTCTGCATTTCGTCGCGGCACCGCCCCCCCGCGCCCCCCGCGCAGCCGGCCACTCCGCCTTGATCCCAGCGCGACCCCTCCGCCCCGATTGCTTCATTTCGGCGCGGCACCGGCCCAGCCAGCCAGCGCGCCCCCTCCGCCCCGACCGCTTTATGTCGGCGCGGCGCCGCCCCCTCTCCCCCCGCCAGCTAGCGCGCCCCCCCCGCCCCGATGTTAGTTCCATTTCGGCGCGGCCTCGCCCCCCCCGCGCCCCCCGCGCAGCCGACCCTTCTGCCTCGACCCCGGCGCGCCCGCTCCGCCCCGACCGCCCCGCCAGCCACCGATCCCGCGGCGGGAGCGGGCGCCACCTCGCAGCTGAGACATCGGGATCGCTGCCCCCGTAAATCTCGCAACGCGAGCCCCCGTCTGGGGCGGCGATGACGGCCGCAGTCGCTGCGACGCAAAAGTCAGCCAAAAGTCCCTCGACGCCTCTCTGCTGGAATAGAGGGGCCCCGGCGCGCGCGCGGCGCGCGCCCGCTAGCTCGCGACCCTGGCCATCGCGAAAGGCGGGAAGTGGCGGGGCGCGCCAGCAGCCTCGCGCCAGCGCGCCGACGGCCGGCGGCGACGCGCGGGGGGGCGCGCGCGCGCCACCGCCGAACACGTCCAAGACTGGCCCAGCCGCCCAGCCGGCAAGCCGCAGCCCCCCGATGGAAGGCCGGCGCGCGGCCTGGAGAAGCGCGGGAGCGCGGTAAGCGGGCCTGTGTCTGAATCGTCGCTGACCTGGGCCCTGCGGCCCAGGTAGGGGGTAAATCTCTCCGATTTTGTCACTGACCAGGCCTGACGTCGACGGGGGGTAGCATCAATCGCGCCTGGTGCCAGATACCTGGAGCGCGCGAATTCGAGCGCGGCTTGGATGGCAAGCCTGCGAGATCGCCCCGGAACAACACCCGCTCCGCCATCATGCTATGGTCGGCGTATCAGACGCGAATGAGCTCGAGAGAGGGGCACGGGGGATCTCTGTAGAGATCCCCCGCGTGACAAGGCATGCTAACTTGAACGTGCAATCGGTCACCATGACAGGCCCGCTCTGGTTTCCAGACCAACATGTTGAATTTTCAATTCTGCACAGCGCACAACTCTCCAGGAGCACGCCGCCGCGCGCCCTCGGGGAGTTCTGCGCCGCAGAGGGCGCGGATAAGTTCGAGCCAAGACGATTAACCAATTGGTGTCCTCTTGGGGCCTCGATAATCCATGACATCGCGCCAAAGTCCGCAAGACGGGGCGCGGCTTCGTCGCTCGGCGAGGCCTTCCAAGACGGCCTGGGAAGTGGATTCAATCATGCGCGCGTGGATGCCAATGGGCACGGACGCGCCCTGAAAAAGGACGGCAACGCACGCGGCTGCCGCGCGCCGTTCACGACGCGCGCGCGCCCCATCGGCGCGCGCGATTGGCTCTGCGAAAATCAAATGACAACGCTTTCAGGTTGCCGCCGATGGTCTTTGCGCAAGGAACGTCTTGTCGCGCGCGCAAGAATGGTCTTCGTTTGCTATCATCGGCACGGGTGGCGCGCAAAACCACCAGAATGGCTTTGCGCGGCACGTGGGGGTTTTAGTAACCGGCCCGTTCGGGCGCGCGCCGACCCGCAGGCGGCGCGCGACGCCGCTTTTGGTGGCGCGCGAGGCCGCCAGAGTGGCTCTGCGCGGCTCTTGCCTGGCTTCGTCGCGGGCCCGGCGACTTTCGTCGCGGGCCCTTCAGTTTGGCTTAGCATGTCTGCAAAGAAGAACCATTCTGACAAGCTCGCTCTGTGTGATATGTAAGATGTTGCGCGGGTCTCTAGAAAGCAGCGGGCGCCCCCCGACAGCGCTGGCGCGCTGGCGGCAGCGCTGCCAGTCGGGCTTCCGTCGGCGAGCGCCAATGCTCAACGAAAAGACAAAGCCCGCCATCCGTCCCCGCCGCGCGCCATGACAGATTCCCAGCGATTCGTGCAGGCCGCAGCAAAAAAAAACACTCGCTCCAGCGATGGCGCGGCAGCATTGCGGGCGCAGCGCGCGGAACACGGAGGCGGGCGCAGCGCAGCGGCAGCGAATCAAGTTTCCCCCGTCGTATAGATCACAAATTCCACTCCCAGGCGCCAGCCCCAGGGGGGAGACCGCTCTCGCTGCGACGCGGGTCGCGCCCCCAGTTTGGACGTCGCTCTGCCTCGTGCGTTCGCGTTGTCCGAGCGAGCGCGCTTTCGCGGGCCACTTGCGCCGCTGGCCGCCGATTGGACCTCGGGCGCGCGACTGCTGCGGCATCTGCCAAATCGATTCCGAAATTCCGCCGCGGGCGCGTCCGGGGGGCGGGCTGCCACGCGTGGCCCGCGACCCGACACGTTCGATGAGTTGTCCTCGCAATTCGCGCGCGCGGTTGTCAGCGCGCAGCAATCTCGACAAAGCCTCTGGGGGAGAGGTCGATGGCATTTTTGCCCGCGACCCGTCTTGGTAGGCGACGTTCGGGAAAGTCGGGCTCTAGCCTTGCCCAAGCCCGACCTGGCGGGGGGCGGGGGGCGCGGCTCCGCGCGCGCCGCGCCGACCGCCATCGGGGGGCCATATTCCTTGGGGGCCGCCTTGCCCCCCCCCCGCCCGGCTCGCCTTCCCCGCGGCCTGGCGCTCGCGTTCCGGCGCCAGGGGGCGCCGGCGCTCGGCGCAGAGCGCCGCCGGCAGAACGGGTTGCTCCAGGGCGGCGCAATCGGGCGCGTCGGCGCAGCGCAGGTCGGGGCGCCGAGGACACTGCGGCGCCCCCCGCCGCCGAGCGCGGCCCGCGCCTGAGCGCCCCGCCCAGGCTGCCAGTCGGGCCGCGGTGGACGAGGCGCGCGACCAGCTTGAGCCAGGATGGAAACGGGCAGCCCGCCCCTGCAATGACAATCGCAAAGACGCAGATTTGCATTGAAATTCCAGCGAACAGCAGCGGCAAACGTTGGAGCGGAAGGGGCGGAATGAGCAGGGGGCCAGGGGGGCGCGGAGGAGGGAAAAGACGAATGGCCAGCGACGGGGCGAGGGCGCAACTCTGAACCACTGGGGCAAACGAGGCAGACGCTGCAGCGGCAACGCCATGTTGAAGGAACGGGACCGACCAGGCTGCAACAACGACCGAACCCCCCCCCAAAAAAAAGCAGGCTGAACGCGCAGGAAAAATACACAGTGACGGCCGATCATCTTCCCGACAGAATCATGCGAGAGAGGAGAGCAACACGCACGACGCGAAATCCCGAGGAGCGGGGGGGCGGAGAGGAGAGAAGAAACGGATAGGGCGGGCGAGAAGAAGGTGGGTGGAGCGCCCGGCGCGGCGGCGCGCGCGGCTCAGCGCCGCGAGTTTCGAAAGCAGCGCGGCAGGCCGGAAGGCGAAGGCGAGGTTGGCGGGGGCGCCCGCGGCGCGGTCTTCCCCAATGGAATTTGAGCCGCGGGGCCCGGGCAGGGCGGCGGCGCGGGGCCCGCCCCCGCTCGCCCCCCTGTCGCCCCGCGAGCGCCATGCGCGCAAGCGTGGCTCCACGGCCGCAGAAAACATGCGAAACCAGAATCTTTGACTGCGAACCCTGCGCGCGGGGAGTCGGGAAAGTTGGGGCGCAGGAAGGTCCAGGATGCGTCCCCTGCCAACAATCACCACTACAAGCCAGACAAACGCATCCGACGGGCCATGCAATGCGATTTTGGCTTTGCAATTAATGCGAAACCTAGATTACATATGAAGCCAATCGCGCCCGCATCGCTCGCGCTGACGACCACCTGGGCAATGGGGCCCAGAGCCGTGACGTCGCCGAAGTCGGCTTCCACTACTGGCGGCCATTACTGCGCCCGCGGCCACGGGCGCAGCCCCAGCGCTGCTCCTCTTGGGGGCGGCAAGAAGCAGCTGCGTCGGTTGCTGAGCGGCGGCCTCCGGGTTGCGACGCGCGAAGGGCGGGGGGCGCGCCGCGGCAGCTTGACCAGGAAGCTCGGCCATCAAATCTAGAACATCTCGGATCAAGAAATCATCTCGAAGAAAATGCAATGGTAAACTGTTCTCGTTTGCCAGAATGAACGCGTCTGCGCCGAGACCGCGGGAGATTGGGTCCGTCGGGGCGCCGCAGCGCCCCCCCATCGTCGTCCTCGATGACGAGCGAATTGCCCCCCCTTAAGAGATTCGCGCAAGTGACGCGGAAACGCTCGTCGTCCACAATGTCGACCAAGATCTCGAGAACTTTGGCGGGGCGCTCGGGCCCGCGCAGGGGGGGGCGGCGATATTTTGAGAGCTCAAGGCGCGTCGGCCCGAGCCCTGGGCCGTCCCCGACCCCGCTGGCGAGACATCCAGCCGCGCGCGCGGTCGCGGGCGTCGGCCCGCAGGCGATTCGACCCAGTCGGGCCGGGCGCCTCGCCGCGCGCACGCGTCTTCAAAGTGGCCGTTTTGCCGGGCGCCTGCTTGCAGAGGTCCATGGCAGCGTTCGCGCGCGCCGCCTGCAAAGGGGCGACTCGGGCCGAGCCTGGCGGCGCTCGGAACGACGCCTTCGGCGCTGTCCAGCCTCGCCCCCGAGCGGGCGAACTCCGCCAGGCGCTGGCCGGGAGGCGCCCGTGCCCCGGCGAGGGCGGGCGCGCCGATGACCCCGCCGGGGCCTCGACCGCGCACGCGCGGGGGCGAGCCCCGCGCCGCCGCCTTGCCGGGGCCCGGCGGCCAACGCCCCCAGCGGACATGCCGCGCCTGCATGGGGGGGCACCCACCAGCCTGGCATGTGAGCCCCTCGCTCTCCGCGCCCGCGCTCCCCCCCTTTGAGCCTTCGCTCGCGCGCGCGCGCGCAATCGATCGCTTGATGGATGCCACGCCAATACGGATCCCCCGACGGCGGCGACGACGATCTGGCTGTATTCGCCCCTGGCCGACCGTCCTCCAACGCGCCGCCCGACGCCGCTCCGGCACAGGGACGGCACAAAGACGTCATCCAGCGAAACTTGAACTTAATTGTTGGGTTGATGCTGAACTTCATGCTGATCGGAACCCGTTTTCTCAACAAAACCGTCCTGAGACGCCATCGTGGCACGACACCTTCCAAAGAATCGTGGTCCCACACCGTCGGCAAAACCGCATTTCGAAGCACCGCTCAACTATGGCTACCCATGTCGACGAGTGCGAGTTGGACGCGCACGAGGAGGGAGGGGAAGAAGGGAAAGGGGAGGGGAGGGAGGGAACTGGAGGACGGGGGGTGTAAGGAGGAATGTGGAGGTGACGCCTCTGCCCCACTTTCCCCCGCTCCCACTCCCCCTCCACCGACCTCTCCGCACCCTCTCCTCCTCCCCGTCGTCCTGCTGCCGCGCCTCCTCCCCCTCCTCGGGGGGCGGATGGCCCCCTGGGCGACTCGCCCCTGCCGCGTCCCCAGACCCCCCCAACGCGACGGCTCATTCGCGCGGCGGGCCCCCAGAGCTCTCGCCTCCACCCCCATGGCTCCGGGGACGACAAGAAGCGGGTCTTACGCAAGATGACGCAGCGACCTTCCTGCGCGGCGGCTCACGCGGGCCGCCAGCGCGGCACGCCACACTGGCAACGAGGGTGCTCACGCGCGACCTCACGCGGGCAGCTCGCCAATGCCGGTGAAGATGATCCCGATGTTCTACGCCGCTCATTTCTGCCCCGAGAGGTGTTTTCGCAGCTCCAGGGCTGGGAAGGAGCAGCCAGAGGATCAACCTCAAACCACGCCCCAAATTTGATTTTCATCCTGGCGCCCGGAGGGCTGGGTCTCCTCCCCATCCCCCTGGCCTGCTGCCGGGGAGATGTCCACACAAACGCCGATAGCGATATTATGGAGGACGACAACGGCATGAACATGAACTGTCGGAACTCCGCGCGGAGCTCCAAAGAGGGTATGTGTACAATCAGCCCCTCCAATACGGACGCGCGGTAAGAATGCACGGGCCTTGGAGGACCATATGTACGTTTGTTGAACGAGGTTGGCCAGCCAAAGTTGTCAAGGATGGGCCGAAGGGAAAGAATGCAGGGGTAGCCCTGGAAAGTCGCGCTTCCTTACTATGCGGGTCGACCGTATGCTGTTTTACCTCCTTCGGTGTCGGTGCTCCTGGGGGCTTGTCTGCGGGGACGTCCTGACCAGGAGCCCGAGGCGGATCCAGCTGGGGCGACGGGGGCCTCCACGGAGGCCCCGACGCGGCGAAGGCGAGACGTGTGAGCGTGTATGCATCCAGATGTGTATATCACTCGGGTCGGGCGAAAGGGGGTGATAGCAAAACAAAAGGGTTTGAGAATCACCTCCCGTAACTGATTTTCCCGGCGCCTCCCGGCGCCGGAGGAAGCTATGTAACGAGGAATGGGCCCCTCGGTGGGGCCGAAACCAGCTGCATGCAGCAA
>CAUYUJ010015491.1:78390-140890 GCA_963575745.1 Prorocentrum cordatum | reverse complement strand
GGGCTCAGGGTCTTCCGGGATACCCCCAGTCGGCTGAAGGAGCAGGGTCCAGCGCAATTGCCAGGAATGGGCGGGGTGTGGCGCGAGCGCCCCTGGCTCGTCTTGGCCCCTCTTCTCGCGACCCCCTGTCTGACCGCCCGACACAAACCCGCGGCCAGCGCGGCATTCGACGCGCCCTTCCGCTCCCGTGGGGCCCTCGCCCGGGAACGTAGCCGCGAGGACGCCCACAGAAACCGGACAACGACGTCCTACATCTTCTGGAGGACAGCGCTGATGCAGTCCTGCTTCGCCTTCTCGTCTTCGACTACGGCTGCCAGCAGGGCCGCCACGCACTCGTCCTTGGCCCCCTCCTCCATGCCCCGAGGCCCCATGGCGCCGACCAGCGCCGACAGGCACTCCTGCTGCGCCTTCTGATCGGCACCCTCCGTGCCCAGCGCCGACAGCATGGCAGACATGCAGTCTGCCCTAGCTTTGGAATCGCCGTCCTCGGACGCACACGACCGCATCATGGCCGCCAGAACTTCCTCCTTCGCCTTCGCGCTC
Source organism: Prorocentrum cordatum (assembly GCA_963575745.1). Classification (NCBI taxonomy): domain Eukaryota; class Dinophyceae; order Prorocentrales; family Prorocentraceae; genus Prorocentrum; species Prorocentrum cordatum. The sequence goes on along the minus strand of CAUYUJ010015491.1, from coordinate 140,347 downwards.
GTGTTCTCGGACAGGTTCAGCGCCTCCAGGCAGTCCTGTTTGGCCTTGCCATCATCATCCTGGGACCTCACCATACTCCCCATCAGGGCCTGCAAGCATTCGTCCCTGGCCATGCCGTCCTGCTCGAGAGCGCCGACCAGCGCACCCATGCAGTCCGACTTGGCCTGCTGGTCCGCATCCTCAGAAACAGCCATGGCGCCCATCAGGGCCTGCAGACACTCGTCCTTGGCATTGCCGTCCTGCTCGAGAGCGCCGAGCAGCGCGCCCATGCAATCTGCCTTGGCAGTCTTGTCCATGTCCTGGGAAGACCCCATGGCCGTCATCAAAGCTTGCAGGCACTCGTCCTTGGCCCTGCCGTCCTGCTCGAGAGACCCGAGGAGCGCACCCATGCACTCGTCTTTGGCCTGCTCGTCCATGCCACCCGACGACCCCACGGCTGCCATCAGGGCGCTCAAGCACTCCTGCTTTGACTGGCCGTCCTCCTCAAGTGCACCGAGCATCGCGGACAAGCACTCAGACTTGGCGCTCTCGTCGGCATCCTGCCCTCCCACGTGGCCGACCAACGCCTGTATGCACTCCTGCTTGGCCTTGCCGTCCTCCTCCATGGCGCTAATGAGCGCACCCATGCAATCCGTCTTGGCTTGTTGGTCCAGATCATCCGACGCCGTCATAGCCCCGACCAGCGCCTGCAGGCACTCGTTCCTGGCCTTGTCGTCCTCTTCGAGCGCGCCGACCAGTGCTCCCATACACTCCTGCTTGGACTTCCTGTCGCCGTCCATTGACACGAGGAGCGCAGTCATGCAGTCTTCCTTGGCCGTCTGGTCGTACTCCTGCAGGGATGTCATCAAGGCAGACAGGCACTCCTTCTTGGCGTCCCCCTCTGCGCTCATCGCACGGTCTAGCTCACCCTGCAGCTCACTGTCCATCTTCTTTGCGGCCGACAGCTCATCTTTCTTCCTGCTGGACGCGCGCAGAATGGGTTACGCACGGTGAGGGGAGGCGGCCCTCTGAAAGGGCAGAGCCTTTCTACATTAGGGTCCTATCCCTTCGTGCGGGGTGTCTACGAGGGCATCCCAGAAACGTCAGATGAGTCCAGCGCCGTCTCAGAGGTCACTGAAAATAGTTCTGAGTAGAAGGCTCGAAAAGGTTCCACGATGCGTGGTGCCTACTTAGAACGCCGCCCCCCCTCGCCCCGCCCCCAGACCAATATCCGCTCAGAACTGTCCAGGGACTCCCCCCGAGGTCCATTCCGACATTTCACTAGCCGCGTCCAACTGTGACGATGAGAGCCACCAAACACGTCCAGAGGAGCATCACAGACCGCCCCCAGCCGCGGCCGCGAGGGCCCTCCAGGTCGCTGGAAAATGGAAGAACACATTGCAGGAATCCTGGGGGTCACCAAGTTTGCCTCGCCCCCAAAGTGGAGGATAGAAGATGGCAGAAGACCCACCCCATGCCGACATGCGAAGCCCTTCCGTAGACGTGTGACTAGTTCAGGAATCGAGCAGGGCAGGACCGGTCAGGAAGCTCCCAGGGCTGACTGGCAAGTCCCAGTCAGGGGGGGTCCGGGTAGCGTTCCCTTCCTCAGCAACGTTAGCTCAGAACAGATCCAGACAACCGGCAGCTCTCCGGGGGGTCGGGGTAACGTTCCCTCCCTCAGCGGAGTTCGCCCATAACAGGGCCAGACAGCCGGCAGCTCTCCCGAGGCCCATCATGGCAGCTCTCCCGAGCCGCGCCCAGCCGCGGCCACGAGGGTTCAAGGCGGAGGGAGCGCCAGAGGTGCTGGACGCCAAGGCCGCCCCCTCTCCGCCCTGCTTCGGGTAGCGGCGGAGGTGTCCCTGGCCCCAAGGCCCCCCCCCCTGCCTCCGAGCCACTCAGGGGGCACCCGGGCCTCCCCTCTGGGCCTCGCCTGGGGCCACCAGGACCTCCGCGGCAGCCCTGGGGGCCATGAGCTCGTTCTGCCCAGCACCTCGGCGCATGCTCTGGATGGGGCAATCATCGCCCCCCCCTTGGATCCGCTGGGGGGGTTGGACATGTGCTGTCGAAACGGGTGGAGGAAGGGTTGGAGGAAGATGAGGAGGAGGAGGAGGAGGAGGAGGAGGAGGAGGAGGAGGAGGAAAGGGAGAAAGATGCGTAAGGGCGGTCGGTCGGAAGGTTCAGACCCCCCCTTGATGAATACCCCATCCATAGTACCCTGCCACAAACGGTCGACTGTAAGGCAAATGCGTGCATACACAGTTCCATAAGATGTGCCCGACGTGTCCTGGAGGATCGGTTGCCGTGGAAACGAAACGCCATGATGGGCCAATTCCCGCCGCCACCACTACCATAGGTAGGAGAGGGAGGCGGAGGAGGAGAGGGAGGCGGAGGAGGAGGGGGAGGAGGAGGACCTCCCCGTCCTCCCTTCTCACCCGCCCTACAGGTGGTAGTGGTGATGGAACATTTGCCCACCATGCCAGCACCCGACTTCAGCGCGCCGCCGATCCTCGACGTGCTCTTCGCCTGCGCGGCGCCCTTCGGCGACGGGCGCGCGGCTGCGGGCTTCGGCCCCGCGGGGGCCTGCGGGTCGCCGCTACTGCACAATTTGGCCGCGAGCATCGCCGCCGGGTCCGCGGGCCTCTCGCGCAGCACCGCCTGCATGGCCTCCGAGAGCTTCACCTCGAGGCCGTGCTTGGACAGGTACTCCCGCGCCGCCTCCGCCAGGCGATCCACACTCTGTCCATTCGCCTGCTCATGCCCCGACCCCACCAAGGACCAGAGCGGCTGCATGGATCAAATCCGGGCTACTGGAGCCACGTTCTTCATCCTGCTTCCCCGGGCGCCCAGCAACGGGCAGCAGCAAGGGCATGGATCGAGCGTCGAGCGTCGATCCGTGGCGAGGAGCGCGAGGGCGGGAGAGCACGAACCGTCCCCGCCGGGAGGGGGAGGGGGGCGGGCCGACTGACGACTGGCCCGGCGGACCATGGCCCCTAGAGCGACAGGCTGGGGGAGACGACCAGCGGCTGGCGAGGAGCGAGGAGGGCCGGAGGGAGTGGATGGAGGAGCGAGGAGGAAAGGAGGAGGAGGAGGAGGAGGAGGAGGAGGATTGGCGGAGAAAGAGGAGGAGGAGTAGGAGGAGGAGGACTGGAGGCAAGTTTGGAGGAGGATCGACGACATAAAAAAGGACCACGTCTCAGCTTGAAAGATCGTGCGCACCGGACGAAGCGGTTCGCTTCCAACCAGGGAGTCGAACCTGGTTCTCTTTACGGCAACCAGCTCGCCGACGAGTGAGCCAATAAGGGTGCCACGGTGCACCTGATGAACTACCGTATCCGAGACAGGCTCAAGTTCCATCGTGATCAGGTAGCTTTCCTCGCCTGGTGCATGACAGATGTGCTGAAGTTTGCGACAGACTTGGGTGCCCGGACGTTGAGGCCATCAAAGCCCCCCTGCTCGAGGTCATTTCAGATGATAAGGGTCACGAACTTTCGCGAATTCCTGGTGAGTGGGGCTGTAGGGTCTGTGGCCAGGGACGGTTCATGCGCTCTCGGCCGGTGCAGCTGCCGTGCCCTGGGGCCCCTGGCGTGTTTTCGAAGGTCCATCCCGCCCACCGTCTTCGGGTCAACGGGCCCGTCATCTGGTGCGCTCGCGGTGGAGTCTACTCTCAGAGCAAAGTCAAAGACCTGACCATGGATCGGCGGCGAGCCCAGGTGGAAGTGAGAAGGGGTGGGGGGTGGGCCTAAAGAAGGCTCGGAATCCCCCTGGCCTTCTGGGAAGTTTCCTAAGCCTTCCCCGGGAACGCAGAAAGCCTCTCAGAGGGCGCAAGGGCTTCTGAGAAGTCCCGCCGCCTTCTGAGAAGGCCTCCTCCTTCTGAGTTCCCCCCCTCGATCGCCGCCGATCTCCTCTCAGTTCTCTTCTGGCGGGTGGCAGTGGGGGGATGACCTGGATGGGGGGCGAAGACAAGGGCCCTGCAGGGTCCCTTTGGGGCCCCTTTCTGGGCACCTGCTGGCCCCAGCATCAACAGGGCCCCCCCCTGTCTTCGTCCCCAGTTTCGGCTACCCCTCACCACCACCTGCCCGAGTTCCCCTGAGCGTGCGGGCACCCCGTGCTCACGGGATGCCTCGTGCGCGCAGAGCTCAGAGGAGAAGGGAGCGAGGAGGAGCGAGGGAGCAGGGAGGGATGTGTGCAAAGGGGGGGCGGAGCGAAGAGGGGTCGGCCTTCTGAGGAGGCCCCCCCCCCTCCTGGAAGCTCTCTGTCATCCGAGACACGAACAGCATCTCAGAACAAGAGGGGCCGATCGTCTCTAAAGTCCACTGGCTTCTTGAAGCGCCGCCCCCCCTCGCCCTGCCCCCCGGTTGCGCACCGCTGAGGTCCCACGCCGCCTTCATGTCCTGCGTCTCCTTGCTCTCCTTCTTCTGGCCCGACTCCTGCTGGCTGGACTCGTCCCGGTCCACGTTGACCTTCAGGCCGAGGCAACCGAAGCCAGCCTCGCCGCAGTCGATCAGCACGTCTCTGGCGCCTGGACGAATGAAAAACGTCGCTAGCATCCAGCATCTCGCATGAAGGAGGGAACGGGCCCTGGATCCCGAAGCCTTCCCTGCGAGGCAGGGAATTGTCCATATCCACCGCCTGGGAACCGACGTCCTGGTGTCCAAGCGGGCGGTGGATATGGATATATTTCGGCCCCCGGGGGCCCGAATATGTCCATATCCACCGCCTTCCGCGGTTCCGAAAACTGACCCTCCAGGAGGTGGTCATGTATAAATTCCCGCCTCGGATTCCCCCAGGACCAATTCGGGCGTTGGCAGAACTGGGTTTAGTGGGACCTGGTTTAATGATGTGTACTGGGGGGCGCCCCCCCCTCCCATTCCACTAACCGGAACTGCCGTAACCCGAAAAGCATCAGCCACGGCATACCTGGTTTAGTGATTCCAATCCATATTTGGGGCCTCGGGGACCAATCACTAACCGGCTCCCCTTAACCGGGGTCCTGGCCATACCCGACCAATTCTTCATCCTGAGCCGCTCTCTAACAACAGGTCCCCCGGGGGCCCGTGGAGGGCCCAAGAAGCCGGTCGCAACGCGAAACAAAATTCGATGCCGGTCTGCCTCGGGACCCGTTGCTCTGACGACGAAGTAAAGCTGTCCGAAGTCCGCGCAGTCGGGGGGGGGGGGGGTCATGGGGTGTGACCTGCATGGGGAGTGAAGAAACGAGCCCTGAAGAGGCCCTCTAGGGCTCCTCTTGGAGCCAGGGCCCGAATGGGACCCCAGGGCCCCTTTCGGGCTTCGTCTTCACCCCCCATGTAGGCCACCTCCCATTACCACTCGCCCAACGCGGGATTCTCGGGTCGGCGCGGGATCTCCCTCCACTCAAACCCTCCCTCAGCGCGCGGGGCGCGCCGAGGGGAGACCCAGAGGTTCGAGGGGGACATCGACCTGGAATCGGCGATACAACGTCGATCGTTCGGCGGCAAGCCCCCGATTGCGAATCCGCACTTTCCTGGGCCGAGTGGGCCTATCAGACCCCTATCGGCGATGAATTGGCGATTGGGGGTCGATGCGTCCCCTCCTGAGCCTATCCCCCCCTTCGTTGTCCCTGAGTGGGGGGGCGGACCTTCGCGGGTGTGTACGAAAGGCGTTCCTTCCCTGCAGGGGGCCATCACCCCGGGGCGCGGTCACCCTATGCCGCGAGGGCTGGGGCTGGGCGGCTAGCCGTGGTACTCAACCCACGGGGTCGCTCTACCCAGTGAAAGAAAAGCCGGAAGGCCGGAAGGCCACATAGGGGAGGCGGCCGTGAGGGTCTTCATCGCCGCCGAGCCCGCCGGCACGCCCACGCTGGACCTTTTTCTTAGGTTGAGGCGTCTGTCAACCCGTCAGGATCTCCGGCGGGGGCATCGGACTTCGCTCCTTTGCTAATTTCGCGTGCCCCAGGAATCTTGGTCCAGGGGCATCGGCTTCAGTCCTTTGCCCCAGGCTGTGAGTAGCGGCACCGTGGTTGCTCATCGCCTGCGCCCTCCAGGGGCGCTAAAACTCGGTAACGGTGCCCAGAGCAAAGATCTCTGGAGGAGGGGCCCCCCGTGGGCCGCACAACCTCGCCATCGCTCGGACGTCCTTTCCCTGTTGTTTTCGGTTTCGTGCGTGGTTTTTTCGCCAAGTGATCAAGGATGCTCCTCGATGGTCCTCGCCGAAGGAAAATGCACACGTCCGAGCGATGCCAAGCAACCTCGCGCGCGGTGTGTACGAAATGGGCTGCCCTTCGCGGTGCGCGGGGCGTGGGGGTCGCTGCCGGAGATGGGTTCGGCGGGCGGGGGGGCGCCAGAACTGGCCGTCGGGCGGGGTGGCACGGGCGGGGAGAGCAAGAAAAGACGCACGCACCGAGCCGCGCACGTGCCAACCGCCCTCCAGTCCTCGAGGCCAGCCTCCTGTGGCGAAAGCTTGCGCAACCCATCTTCTTGAAACCAACGAACATGCATGTACATGTGCGGCTTTATTTCGTTCCTGAACGGCTTTCATGTGCATGCGCGACTTTTATGTACATGCACAGCTTCAATCTACATGTACGGCGTATTGAACAATCTGGGATATGTGCCCAGACATCCGAACTCCAATGTTTTCGATGCGTGGACCCCCAGAGGTCTAGATGATTATCCAAAGGATGGTGCTTCACGTCAGGGCCCGTACACGGCCCCCGGCGGGAGCCGGAACTAGCCCAAAACAGGAGCCTCCAATTTGTTCGGAGCCTCGGATCTCTGGGTGCTTATGAAGTTGCTTTTGCTGTTGATGTTGCTGTTGTTGTTGCTGCTGCTGTTGTTGTTGTGGTTGTGTGATTGTTGCTGTTGCTGCTGTTCCCCACATCTTTAGCGGGGTTATGGTTTTCTTCCCTGCCGCGTCGCACCCGCGTTCCTTCTTCTTTTCCTCCTCCTCCTCCTCCTCCTCCTCCTCCTCCTCACCACCCTTTTGCTTCTCCGTCTCGCTCGCACGCAGGGCGTGGCAGGCGTGGCACTCTCTCCACACCAGAAAGGGGTGCGCAGGGGGTGGTCTCTCACCGCGGTCTCTAGACGCGCCAATGCCGCAGGGTCCAGCAGGCGGGGTACTTTCTCGGCGTCAGAACGGGTGCGCAGGGCGGGGTCTTTCACGGGGTCTCCATATGCGCCAATGTCGCAGGGCCTAACAGGCGTGGCACTTTCTCGGTGTCAGAAGGGGTGCGCAAGGGGTGGTCTCCCACCGCGGCCCCTATACGCGCCAATGTAGCAGGCGTGGCAGTTTCTCGACGTCAGTGGGGGTTCGCAGGGGGTGGTCTCTCACAGCGGTCTCCAGACGCGCCAATGTCGCAGGGCCTAGCACGTCAGAACGGGTGCGCAGGGGGTGATCTGTCACCGCGGTCTCTATACGCGCCAATGTCGCAGAGCCTAGCAGGCGCGGCACTTTCTCGACGTCAGAACGGGTGCGCAGGGGGTGGTTTCTCACCGCGGCCCCTATACGCGCCAATGTCGCAGGGCCTAGCAGGCGTGGCACTTTCTCGACGTCAGAATGGGTGCGCAGGGGGTGGTCTCTCACCGCGGTCTCCATACGGGCCAATGTCGCAGGGCCTATCAGGCGTGGCGCTTTATCCACGCCAGAAGGGGGACGCAGGGGGTGGTTTCTCACCGCGGTCTCCATACGCGCCAGTGTCGCAGGGCCTAGTAGGCGCGGCACTGTCTCGACGCCAGAAGGGGTACACAGGGGTGGTCTCTCACTGCGGTCTCTATACGCGCCTATTTCGCAAGGCCTAGCAAGCGTGGTATTTGCTCGACGTCCGAGGGGGGGCGCAGGGGGTGGTCTCTCACCGCGGTCTCCATACGCGCCAATGTCGCGCGGCCTGACAGGCGTGGCACTTTCTCGACGTCAGTGGGGGTGCGCAGGGGGTGGTCTCTCACCGCGGTTTCAAAACGCGCCAATGTCGCAGGGCCTAACAGGCGTGGCACTTTCTCGGCGTCAGAAGGGGTGCGCAGGTGGTGGCTCCTCTCCGCGGTCTCTATAAGCGCCAGTGTCGCATGGCCCAGCAGGCGTGGCACTTTCTCGACGCCAGACAAGGGTACGCAGGGGGTGTTTTCTCACCGCGGTCTCTGCACGCGCCAATGTCGCAAGGCCCAGCACGGGTGTTATGCAGTATGCGCGGGTGCCTCAGGGCCTCAGGCGACAACTGGGCTACGAAGATGCGTCAGGGCATGGATCACGGCGGCCGCTATGCGCGCCGGTCGTCCAGGGCATAACAATCGTGGCACTTTTCTCGACACCATAGAGGGTGCGCAAGGGGTGGTCTCTCACCGCGGCCGCTATGCGCGCCGGTCGCCCGGGGCACAGCAGGCGTGGCATTTTCTTGACACCAGAGAAGTTGCTTAGAGGGGGTCGGTGTCCCAGGGCCTATGGACCCCTCAGGGCACTTAGGCTCCCAAGGCCAGGCGCCACCAACGGGATCGGCGAAGCGACGGCCACCGGCAACATTTTCGCCAATCTCACGTCAGCTATCATCACGCCTGACATGATAGAAGTATGTGTGGTTCCTCGGTAGCGTAATTATTGAATTCTCACTACCGAACAATAATTATTGTTGATCCCCCCTCTCCGGTGCATATGCAGTTTTTCCTATTGAAGTGCCTTTCCCGGCGTTCGCATCCTGTTTTCTGATAAAGGAAACCCTTGCTCCTCAAACTGGGCCCCTGGCGCCCGGGTTACAACAACAACGGCCACCGCCCGAGACTTCCTCACAATTTAGCCAGGACCCCCGCTCCCGCTTGAGACTTCCTCGTATGTTATTCAGGAATCGCGCTCTGGCTTGGGAATTCCGCACAATTAATTCAGAACTCGCTCTCTCGGCGCTCTGGAATTGCGCTTTCGCTGGAAACTTGCATGCCGTCTACTTAAAAGGTAGCGCCCTTGCGCGGGCATGTTCTCGAAATTTACTCAAGCGCCCAGTTTCCGACACTCAGGCACCCAGCAGTCGCGCTCACGCTTAGGACTCCCTCGCAGATTATTTTGGAATGGGGGTGTCGCTGCCCTTCCTGGCCCCGTTGCAGCCCTTCCTAACCCCCTCGCTGCCCTTCGTGGCCCCTTCGCTGCCCTTCGTGGCCCCGCTGCAACCCTTCGCGGCCCAATCGCTGCCCTTCGTGGCCCCGCTGCAACCCTTCGTGGACCCCTCGCTGCCTTTGGTGGACCCGTTGCAGCCCGTCGTGGCCCCCATCGCTGCCCTTCGTGGCCTCGTTGCAATCCTTCGTGGCCCCCTCGGTGCCCTTCGTGGCCCCGTTGCATCCCTTCGTGGCCCCCTCGCCGCCGTTCGTGGACCCGTTGTGGCCCCTCGTGGCCCCCTCGCTGCCCTTGGTGGACCCGTTGCAGCCCGTCGTGGCCCCGATGCAGCCATTCGTGGTCCCCTCGCTGTCTTCGCGTCCCCGTTGCAGCCTTTCGTGGCCCCCTCGCTGCCCCTCGTGCCTCCCCCATATATATATATATATATATATATATATATATATATGTTTGTCTGTCTGTCTGTCTGTCTGTCTGTCTGTCTGTCTGTCTGTCTGTCTCTGTCTGTCTGTCTGTCTGTCTGTCTGTCTGTAAGTAGATAAGTAAGTAAGTACGTAAGTAAGTCAGTAAGTAAGTATGTCTGTATGTCTGTATCTCTGTATGTCTGTATGTCTGTCTGTCTGTCTGTCTGTCTGTATGTATGTATGTATGTATGTATGTGTGCCCTTCGTGGCCTCCGCTCGTTCGCGCCCGTCGCGGGCCCATACGCGTGCCCTTCGCGGACCCGCTGTCGCCCTTCGCGGCCCCCATCAATGCCATTCGTGGCCCCGTTGCTGCCCTCAGTGGCCCCGTCCTTGCACTCCGCGGCCCAATGTACGCATGCCCTTCGTGGCCCCCGCTCGGTCGCGCCCGTCGTGGCCCCATGTACACGCCCTTCGCGGCCCCGCTGTCGCCCTTTGTGGACCCCTCGCTGTCCTACGTGGCCCAGTTGCTACCCTCAGTGGCCCCGTCGTTGCCTTTTGTGGCTCCGCATTATTTGCCCTTCGTGGCCCCATGCGCGTTCCCTTCGTGTCCCCGCTGTCGCCCTTCGTGGCCTACTTCGTGCCCTTCGTAGCCCTGCTGTCGTTTTTTCTCTCGCTCTCGCTTTCGCTCGTCGTCGTCGTCGTCGTCGTGGACGGTCCCCTGTCCGTCCTTCTTGGGGTTGGGTTGCCGCCGATCAGCGCTGCCGCTGGCCAGGCCGACGGTCCGCGGCCGCCCCGCCGCTTGCCAGGGCCCGGCCTGCAGGGAAGAAAGGTATACCCCCCAACAGGGGTACGATCGAAGACGAAGAGGGCGGGTATCGAGGGTTTGGGAAATACGCGTTAACGGACACTCGAGCAGATAAGAGCGAGCAGTCTTAAAATGATTGTTGTTGTTGGTGTTGTTGGTGCTGTTGAATGTAAATTACTGAACAATTATTATTATGGGACCCCCCCCAGGCGGCGCCGGCTGCATTTTTATTGATAATGGGGCTCACGCTCGAGCGGTTTGGGGGGCGCTAAAACTCCCCCCCGGCAACAAAAAGGCTCCTGCTCGAGACGTTCCCCTTTTTTACTCAGGGCTGGTGCTCTTGCTCGCCGCCGAAAGCCGCCGTCCCAACAAAACCAGCGCTACCACTCGAGACTTCCTACAGGTAACCTTCGACTGGCGCGCTACTCTTTCTCTCACTGGCGTCGCCGCCAGCAACAACAACGCTCCCGCTCGAGACTTCCCCCCTTTTGACTTAGCGCCGCTCCCAGCAAGAACAAAGCTCCCGCTCGAGACTTCCTCCTTTCAATACTCAGGACGGTGCTGTTCCTCGCCGCCGACAGCCCCCGTCCCGACAAAACCACGGCTACCGCTCGAGATTTCCTCCTTTCTTACTCACGGCGGTGTTCCTCCTCGCCGCCGACAGCCGCCGTCCCAACAAAACCAGCGTTTCCGCTCGACACTTAAATGTTGAATTTCCTCGGAAGAGGTGTTTGCAAAACCTCATTGGGCGGGGGATCTGGGAATGGGAATGACGGGCCCCGCTATAGAACAATAGTCCCCCATGATGGGGATGGTTATCATGATTGTCGCATGCTTCGCGTTGAAACATCGCATTAAGGTAAACTGATTGTTGTTGTTGGTGGTGTTGGTTGTTGTTGCTGTTGATGTTGAGGTTGTTATCGTTATTGCTGTTGCTGCTGTTGTTGTTATTGTTGTTGTTGCTGCTGCTGTTGTTGTTTGCCCTCGAGGGCCAGAGTTGGTGGCGTTGACGTCGAGGCTGCAGCTGCCTATGCGCTGGAACACCTCGACCTTGCCGAGCCGGCGGTCGCCCGCGTGCGGGAAGCGGAAGGAGTGCAGGGCCGAGAGCCGCGACAGCTTCTGGGCGTCACCGATGCGCACCGAGATGAAGCAATCTTTGGGGATGTAGGCGCCGCGCACAAGGGTCGGCGACTCCGAAGCGTGTGGTTTGCAGGGGGTGTGGTCTGCAACCGGCGCCCTGAGGGGCACCCTGGGGGGCAGGCAGGGACCTCGACAGAGCTCTCCGCCGCGCCCCAAGGAGGCCCAGCGAGGACACTGTCGTGCTCCCCAAGCCCCAGCAGCGCCGATCGCAAACCACGGCCCAGCGTCACCATACCATTTGTAATCGCCGAACGGGGGTGGCGCGAGTCGTGGGCCCGTGGCCTCGCGAGCTGAGCCCTGGGCTGCGAACCAGCTGATGTGGGCGTCTTTTCGCGGACGCCCCGCGCGGAACGGATCCGTGCGACCACGTATCTGCGGGATCGCGCCCCGGCACAAAATCCAAACCGCGAGGTCGCGGATACGGATATGTTCGCCGCTCGTGAGCGAGGGTGAGCGAACGAACGAACCCAGAGCAGTCCATTAGGGAGGGTATGGTGCGGAAGCCGCCGTGGCCTCGGCAAGGAAACCTCGAAGAAGGCGAGGGAACTTCTGAGAAGGGGCCTTCTTAGAGGGGACCGGAGGCATCTGAGAAGATTTCTCAGCAGCCGACGGGGTTTCTAAGAAGCCCTCTGCCTTCTTGGGAGGGCGCCACCCCCCACCCCAGCCACGCCCTTTTGCGCGCCGCCAAGGATGCCCTCGCCACTGCTTCGCTCCACGCGCAGCTGGACCATCTTCCCCTGCGACGAGGCACGGACTGCTGATGGGTAACAGCAAGGCCGCCCGGTTTTGCCTGAGCCAACATGGCTGCGGAACCCTCCTCTCCGTTCCTGCTGCGCCCCATACTCCTCCTCCTCCTCATCCTCCCTTCCCCCTCTCCCTGCATCCCCTCCTTTTCGTTCCTCTCCCTCCCTCGTCCTCCGTCTTCACTTTCCGTCTCCCTTCCCATGTTCTTCCTCTCCAAATCCCTCGTTTACCCTCCTCCCTCCTCCCTCACTCCTCCGTAGCTGTTTGGGATCACGGATTCCGCCTGTCGACAACTGTCCCATACACAGTCTTCCGGGATGATCGTGGTATCAATGTCTAATATAAACAAATACGGCCCCTCCCCCCAGCCCCAGGTGCCACACCTCCCCATGACATCTCGGGAACGCTCCCGGTACCGCTCCCCCAGGCGTTCCGGGGAGCCTCCACAGCGCTCCAGGAGGGCCCAAGACGACTCCAAGGAGACCCCAGAATGCGAAAGGATGGTCCACCAAGACGCTCCCAAGCAGCCCAAGTCAGCCTTCGACGGCTCTCGAGGCTCCCAGGTGACCTCCAAGAGACCCCAAGAAAGGTCCGAGAGGCGTCCCGAGACGGCCCGAAGAGGCCAAAATCGTAGATTTTCATTGGTTTGTTCAATGTTTTTGACTTCTCGTGTTTTCGAGCTTCGAACGGTCCAAGAGCGCCGAATAGGCTCCCAAGACCGCCCCAAGACCACCCAAGAGACCCTCAGGACGGCCCCAAGACGGGCCAAGAAGGCTCCAAGATTGCCAAAGAGGCGCCGGCCACCCCAAAACAGGCCCAAGATGGGCCCAAGAGCGGGAGCAGGAGGCTTCCAGAGACCTCTGGGAGGCTTCCGGGACCACCCAGAGGCCCCCAACACACCCCCGATCCCTGAGAGGCCCCAAAAAGACCCCGACGAGGCTCCAAAAACAGCCCAAGAGAGCTGCGAGAGCCGTCCCGAGAGAGCCCGAAGACGGTAAAATCGTTGAGTTCCAATGATTTGTCACAAGTTTTTCGCCTTTTCACGTTTTCCCGCCTCCAACCCTCGAAGATCGAGGATTTTACCAGAATTATGTTTTTTTTTTGTTTCCAAAGAGGGACTCCTACTCGGGGGTCCTACACATCCCCTGACATCTGGCCAGTACCGCGCCTCCCGGCTTCCCGGGGGGGGACCCCAAGACGCCGAAGGACAGCCCATGACGACCCGAAGGAGCACCCAGAACGTAGAAAACTGCCCAACATGCTCCCGCGCAGCCCGAGACACCCTTCCGACGACTCTCCAGGCCTCCAGGAAGCCTCCAGAACCCCCAGGGGGTCCGAAAGATCCCACACCCCTGAGGGGCCCGGCTGAAAAAACCCGCGAGGCACAAACAAAAAACAACGCCGAGCAGCGCCGAGGTAATAGAAAAAAATCGCCGGCCCAGCGGGCCAGAGGCGTGCTAAGATCTCCAGTGACTGCTCAACAATATTTCTAGTTCGCGCGCGCGGGGCGGGCCCTGGGGGCCCCCGGACGAAAAGTACCCCGGCAAGGTCCCGGCAGACTCCCGGCAGACTCCCGGCAAGGTCCCTTTTCGGAGCCCAGGAGGGCTCCAAACGGTCCAAATGAGGCCCGGAAAGCCCTCCAGACGGTCCAAGAGAGCCGGGAGACGCCGAAATATCACCCCCAAGCGCCTGCGATGGCCTCGAGAAGGCCCAACAGGCCTTCAAGACGCCCCAAGAAGTCCCTAAGCGGCGCCCCGAGAGGGCTCCCAAAAGCAAAAATCGTCCCATTCCCCTAGGCAAACGTACATGTTTAACATGCCCGCCTCTTCGTCTTTCGCACCTTTCAAGGCGGTCCAAGAGGCCCCCAAGATCACCCCAGACGGCCCGAGAGACCCTCAAGACCGCTCAAAGACGGCCCAAGAGCGCTCCAAGAAGGCCAAGAAACCCTCAAGAACTCTTTTTCGGAGCCCTGGACGGCTCCAAATCGGTCCAAGAGGGGCCCGAGAAGCCCCCCTGACGGTCCAAGAGAGCCGGGAGATGCCGAAATATCACTCCCAAGCGCCCACGATGGCCTCGAGACGGCCCAACAGGCCTTCAAGACGCCCCAAGAGGTCCGTAAGAGGCCCCTAAGCGGCGTCCCAAGAGGGCTCCCGCTAGCAAAAACCGTCCCATTCCCTTGGGAAAACGTGCATTTTTGACATACCCGCTTCTTCGTCTTTCGCACCTTTCAAGGCGGTCCCAAGAGGCCCCCAAGATCACCCCAAGACGGCCCGAGAGACCCCCAAGACCGCTCAAAGACGGCCCAAACGCGCTCCAAGAAGGCCCAAAAAATCCTCATGAACTCTTTTTCGGAGCCCTGGAGGGCTCCAGATCGGTCCAAATGAGGCCCGGAAAGCCCTGCAGACGGTCCAAGAGAGCCGGGAGACGCCGAAATATCACCCCCAAGCGCCTACGATGGCCTCGAGACGGCCCAACAGGCCTTCAAGACGCCCCAAGAGGTCCCTAAGCGGCGTCCCGAGAGGCAAGCAGAAATCGTCCCATTCCCTTGGGAAAACGTGCATGTTTGACATATCCGGCCTCTTCGTTTTTCACACCTTTCAAGGCGGTCCAAAATGCCTCCAAGATCACCCCAAGACGGCCCGGGAGACCCTCAAGACCGCTCAAAGACGACCCGAGAGCGCTCCAAGAAGGCCCAAGAAACCCTCAAAACGGTCCACGAGGCCCCAAAACGGCCCCATGATTGAGGTCCACAGGGGCAACCTGAACGGAAATGTTGAGCCCCCCGTCCAAACACGCCCCCGAAAAGGCCCCTACAAACCCCCAGGTAGCCCCACGAAGCCCCCAAGAGAACCCCAAGAGGCCCCCAACAGGCCGCAAGAAAGCCCCAAGAGGCCTCCAAAACACCCCCAGGAAACTCCCAGGAGGCCCCCAAGAGGCCAGGCAGACCTCCCCAAGAGACCACCAAGAGGGCCCACCCAAAACCATCCACGAGGCTTCCCAAAGTTCCAAAAAGCTCCCACGAAGCTTCCAAGGGTTCCCAAGACCCCACGAGGCCTCCAAGAGCTCCCAAGAAGCTTCCCACAAGCCTCCAAGGGCTCCCAAGAGGGTCACAAGTGCTCCCCCTGAGAAGCTCCGTGATGCTCCCAGAAGAGACCCCCAGAAGCATCCATGAGCTCTCCGAGATGCCCCCTTCCCCAGATCCCCAACACTCAAATTTTTTGGCGTCCCTCGCCCTTGGATCCTTCACTGCGTTCTCCTCCAATTTCGATTGGATGAGGATGGGCTCGGGATGGTCCTGGAAATGTGCGCGGGTTCTGGAGGTCAGCGTGAATTATGAAAGGTTGTCGGTTGCGTGCATTATGTAAACACAACCAACAATATGAATAATGGAAAGACCGCACATACATCACCGATCCCCAAACGGCCCACATGTGTATGCATTCGGCAACGCGCACGATGTGGGATGTCAAGCGCGACTGGCCCCATCCTCCTCGAAGTGGTCGCCCTCATCATCCTCCGCCTCCACCTGCTTCTATCCGCCCCTGCCTCCCTCGTATCCCTGCCCCACCTCCCTCCCCTCCATTTTCTCCTCTTCCCCCTCGCATTCCCCCCCAAAGTGGGGCGGGGCGGACCCCGGGCGAACCCTCAGGAACCCCGACAACATACAGGAATCCCTGCAACACCCCGGGGAGGAGGAGGAGGAAGAGGAGGAGGAGGAGGAGGAAGAGGAGGAGGAGGAGCAGGAGGAGGAGGAGGACGAGGAGCAGCAGCAGCAGCATCAGCAGCAGCAACAGAACGGCCCTTGAGACGCCCGAGCGGCCCAAGAGAGCCCCAAGAGGGCCCCAAAAGGGACCCAGGAGAGGGAACGCGAACCGACAAGTCGAGACTTCCGCCCCAAGCTGCCCCCATGAGGCCCCAAGGGGCCTGCAAGAGACCCCAAGAGGCCTAAACAGAAGCCGCAAGAAGCCCCCCGACGGCACCCAAGAGCCCTCAAAACTGCCTCCAAAAAAACCCTCGAAAAGGCCTGCCACGATATCTCAACGAACATCCAAGAGGCCTCTGACCTACAACCCAAGCACGGTGGCGGGATGGGCCGAAAACCACCAGATAGCCACCTCGTAAGACAGTAGAGGCCGAAGCCCCCACAACAAGCTCCAAACAAACTGCTTCATCCCCATGCGTTCTGCCGCAACTGCTCTGGAAAACGACCACGGCCCACCAGCGCCGCCTGGCTCGCGACCGCGCAAGCAAACGCCCGCGATGGCACAATACGGGCCGGCGGAATGAGCGAAACGATTTAATACATCCCACAAGTTTGGCCCCCTGTCTACCCTTGCACAACATACCACAATTCAGACCCACCTTCGCTTCCCCCCCCCAAAAAAAAACATGAAGCCTTTGAGGGCTCCAAATCGTTGAATACCTAAAAGGGAATTAGTGAATTCTGCGTTTCCAAACGTCCCCTTCTATACGATTCCGTGGCTCGCGCAGGGCCTCCAAGGGAGTCCTTGGACGCAAGAAGCGACCAAAATGATATTACAGTCGGACTTGATTGGACAAGACACGTGAGAGGACACAAGACCCTTCCGAGGGCCACGTTGCCACAGGAATGTAGGAAGGCATGGGTCGTGAGACACAGGACACAAGGGTACCCTTGATTTGGAAGGGTCGACCTACTAATCTGGGCCGACTGTACATGAGGGAGCCTATCAAGCCTAGCTAGAACTTGAGCGCGAGCGAAGCGCGCGCGAATTATCGCGCGCGCTTCGCGCGCGCTCAGGTTCTAGCCCAGGCCGGGGGCGCGATGGAAGATCTTGGACAGCGCCGTGCCTCCTGAGGGCCTCTTGGGAACCTCTTGGGTCTTCGTGGGGGCATCTGAAGGGCTTCTGGGAGGTTCTCCGTGCTTCCTCAATTTGCTGTTGGAAGCACCTCTCGGGTGCTTCTCGGGGGGGCGTCTTGGGGTCCCTTGGGGGCATCGTCAGGGTCCTCCGGGCAGTCGAAAAGCAATGTTCTGCAATCTGAAGCAGTCAATTGGCCGTCTTAGCTGCGTGAAGCCCGGCTTGAGGCCGCATTGGGGCAATCCGGAAGCCCGCCGGGGCCTCCTTGAAGCAATTTTGATGCATCGAGAGCACTGTTCGGCTACCATGGGGCCCCGGGTACGTCTCCTGGGAGCCTTTCGAGGCCTGGTGGGAGACTTTGGGGGGCATCATCGGACCACTTGGGGACTCTTGGGGCCTCCTGTGGGCCTCTTAGGGCGGAAGGCTCTGCACTTGGGTTCGCGTTCTCCTTCTTGGGGCTCTCTTGGGGCCCTCTTGGGGCCCTCTCGGGCCGTCTTGGGCGCCTCAAGCACCGTCTTGGGGCCCTCGTGGGCCGTCTTGGGGCCCTCTTGGAAGCCTCTTCGGCTATCTTGGAACGGTCTTGGGGGCCTCTTCGGCCTTCTGGGGAGCTTCTTGAGGGCCTCTTGGGTCCTATTTGGGGGGCTTCGTGAGTGCCTCTCGGGGTGGAAGACTCGGATTTTCGGTTCGTCACCGCCCCCCTTGGGGCCGTCTTGGTACCCTCTCGGGCTGTCTTGGGCCCTGTTGGAGACCTCTTGGGCTATCTAGGATTGGTCTTGGAGGCCTTTTGGGCCGCCTTGGAGCGTCAGGACGCCAAAAGGCTGAAAACTCTAAAATCGACCAACAACCTATGGCAAGACATTGATTTGGGCCTCTTGGGGCCTTCGTGGGAGGCCTCTTGGATACTCTTCGGCCCCCTGGGGGGCTTCTCGGGGCCTCCTGAGAGCCTCTCGGGGTGGAAGGCTCGGATTTTCGGTTCGTGTTAACCCTCTTGGCTCCATCTTGGGGCCGTCTTGGGCCCCTCTCGGGCCGCCTTGGGCACCTCTGGCGCCGTCTTGGGGCCCTCGTGGGCTGTCTTGTGACCGTCTTCGAGGCCTCTGGGTATGTCTTGGAGCGGAAATTTAGGCCTCTTGGGCCGTCGTGGAGCGTCAGGAAACTGAAAAGACGAGAACTCGAAAATCGCTCAAACACCAAAGGGAAACAAATGAATTGTGCCTCCTGGGGCTCGTTGGGACCTTGAGAGCCATCTTGGAGGCCTCTTGGGGCGTCTTGGAGGCATCTTGGACAGTCATGGACTAATTCTAGGGTGATCTCGGGCGGTGGTCGTTTTCGTTGTCTGGAAACGTCACTTCTGGCAATCCAGGGCCGTCTTCGGGCGACTTTGCAAGGCCCCTAGCGCCACGGCAAGGCCCCTGGGCCCCCCAGTGCGAAGGTCCCATCCCGGGCCCCGCCTCGTGCCCGCGGCAGGGCGTCCCTGGGCCGTCTCGCCGCTCTCGTGGGGGCCTGTTGTGGCGACATTTGAGTGTCCGGGGCAGTCGGGACCCTGAACAGGCAGAATAGCTGAAATCCAGTAAAAACCTAAGAACGATCAATGATTTTGGCGTCCCTTTGGGCCGTGTTGGAAGCCTTGTGGGCCGTCTGGAGGCCATCTTGGGCGCGTTCGAACAATATGTCTGCGCTTCGGGGCCTCTTGGAGGCGATTTGTGGCCCTTTTCGTTTGTGTTGGGGCTTTCTTGGGCCGTCCATGGGATGCCCTGGGCTGTCTCGGCGCCCTCTTGGAAGCCTGTTTGGAAGATTTTTGGGTGTCCTGGACCGTCCTCCTTCAACGTCGGCGGCACTGGCCGTAAGACTTCCTGGGGATATATTTTGTTTGGGTGTCGTTGGGCGCCTCCGGAGGCTTCGGGGCATGACGCGTTTGCGAGCGTGGCGGCAGGTAGCGCTGCTTGGGACTCTCGTTTTTTTCCTGGCAGGCGTTTACGGAACACGGTTTGGGGAGAGGGCGTCAACCCGAGAATCATGTTCCAAGGAAGCTTTCCGGGAGCATGATTTGTTAGGTTCTACTAACGGGGGGGCCCTCAGGGGCCCTCTGGGGGTTTACCGAGGGGCCACTGTTGGCCTTGTCGGCAAACATGGTTGGGGCGGTGGGCGGAAGCCCAAGGAATCGTGTTTCCAGAAAGCTGTCTTGGAAATACGACTTACCGAGGTCTCTTGGGGGCCGGCAGGGGGCTTCCCTGGGGGCGCCTTGGGGGGCCTATTGGGGCTTCCGGGGGTCCTCTTGGGAGCCTCACGGGGCTTCTTGGGAGCCTCTTGATGGCCTCCTGGGGCGAAATAGGAGCCTCTCAGGCCAGAGACCTTCTGTCGCGCTCTTCGGGCCCTCTTGGGTCGCTCTTGGGGCTCTCTTGGGGCGATCTCGAGGCCCTCTTGAATTATCTGGGGAGCCTCCTGGGCCGTCTCTGGGCTTTCTTGGGGGCCTCTTCGGCCATCTTGGAGCGATCTGAAGGGCCTCTGACGCCGTCCGGGACCGTGGGGAGGCGGAACATGCGAGAGAGCAAAAATGTTTCAAAAAGAATCGGAAAATGAATGATTCGGCTTCTGGGGCCCTTTGGAGGGGCCTCTGGAGGCGCTCTTGGGGCGTTTTGGCGGCGTCGTCGGCCGTCCTGAGGCCATCTTCGGCGTGTCCGGGGCCTCTCGGGGCTGTCTCGGCAATCTTTAGGGCCCTCTTGGCGTCTCGTGGCGTGTTTGGGAGCGGGCCCGGAAAGTCCAGGGAGCCCTGGGACCCCCCCATACCCCCCTGAGGGGGTACGGCACCAGCCCGGACCCCACCCAGCCTACTCCCATATATATATATATATATATATATATATATATAGATAGATAGATAGATAGATAGATAGATAGATAGATAGATAGATATATAGATAGATAGATAGATAGATATATAGATAGATAGATAGACATATATATATATATATATATATATATATATATATCCGCCGGCCCCCTTGTGGGGCCACCAGGCTGCGAGGCACGGGTTCGCAGTTTCCAGTACCAGTTGTAGCTTGTAGTTTCCAGTGTTACAGTTCTGCTTCTTGCTGGTTACTGTAACTAGTTGATTGACCGCGCGAGGGGGGGGAGGCCCAAACGGGATTTTTTAGCACCCCCTGGGCGCGTTGTCTGAATTGCTGGGGGGGCTCGAAATCGACACCCCTCACGCAGATCCGCGGGGTCAGGGTCCAAAAACACAAGGGATTTGCCACATTTCTGAAATTCGGTGCCACCCCTCACGCAGATCCGCGGGGTCAGGGTCCAAAAACACAAGGGATTTGCCACATTTCTGAAATTCGGTGCCACCCCTCACGCAGATCCGCGGGGTCAGGGTCCAAAAACACAGGGATTTGCCACATTTCTGAAATTCGGTGCCACCCCTCACGCAGATCCGCGGGGTCAGGGTCCAAAAACACATGGGATTTGCCACATTTCTGAAATTCGGTGCCACCCCTCACGCAGATCCGCGGGGTCAGGGTCCAAAAACACAAGGGATTTGCCACATTTCTGAAATTCGGTGCCACCCCTCACGCAGATCCGCGGGGTCAGGGTCCAAAAACACAAGGGATTTGCCACATTTCTGAAATTCGGTGCCACCCCTCACGCACATCCGCGGGGTCAGGGTCCAAAAACACAGGGATTTGCCACATTTCTGAAATTCGGTGCCACCCCTCACGCAGATCCGCGGGGTCAGGGGATTTGCCACATTTCTGAAATTCGGTGCCACCCCTCACGCGCATCCATCGCAAGCGTGGTAACCCAAACTGCGAGTACTCCCTCGGCCCTTTTCCCAAGGTGTGGTAACCATGCTCGTAAACCATACACGTCTTACCAATCGCCCTGTGTGGTAACCCCTCTTGTGATCAGTTGGTTTTGCCGATTGCGAATCGGCCTCGCATGAAGTTCCGATACTGCTGCACGACAGCGCCAAAGCCTCATGACTTAGCTCTTCCATGGCCCATTCTCCGAGAGAGGGGGCCGGCGGCAGGGGGCGAAGCCCTTACGGATATCTATATATATATATATATATATATATATATGTATGTATGTGTGTAGCTGCTTGTTTGTTTTGCAAGGTTCAGACGGGCCTCGACGGTTGCGTCCGAACTGGTCGTGGCTGTGGCCTGATTTTCTAGAGCAAGCTGCTTGGCACGCACACCCGTGGCGTCAGCGTGACCTGTCCTCCCCTTCATCCCAGCAAACTGTTTTTTTCGGTGCACAGTTCAAGACGCCGTCCGATGTACGCGACGCGCTTCGGGAGCTCATTGCCCCCTTCGTCAAGCATGGACCCAAACGGCTGCCGCGCGGCGCACGCGCACTATACTCACGTGCACGAAAAGGAAAATTGTTCATTGGTCAACTGCGAAGCCACTGCACCCCCTCCCCCGGAATCCTCGCCGCGGGGGCACTTCTCGGGGGCGTCGTGGAAGCGGCACGGGCGGCACTGGCCCTTGAAGTGGTTCTTCGAGCCCCTCGGCGATGCGGCGCCGGCCGCATCCCAGCGATGCACCGATTCTCGCCAGGACGGCCCTGACGACGAGCGAATAGCGGCCGGGGCGAGGGGGGCGGCCGAGGGGCGCAGCCTCCTCAGAGGGCAAGGGGCTCCTTAGCAGGGCCATGCCCCTCATCAGCCACACTTCCCAAGTGGGGTCCAAGCACGTGGGGTCAAAGGATCGCGCCGCATCGCCGATGCATCGGCTCCACATCCAGCCGCCTCGCCGATGCGTCGGGGATGCAGGTCGATCCATCGCCCACATCTACTCGGACCCCGTTTGAGATGCCTGGACACGCCCACGTCCGCACTTTCGCGCGAAGCGGAGGGGGGGCCCTCACCCCGCAATGCCCCCTCGTGCTGGCCACCGGCGATCCTGCGCCCAGGACTGCCGGACAGGCATCCCTGGCCAGGCCAGGAAGCAGAGGGGGGCCCACCGATAGAGGCCTCCCAGATGGGGTCGGAGCAGATGGGTTCGGAGGATCGCGACGCATCGTCGATACGTCACCGATGTATCGGCGATGCCTCGGCGACGTCGGCGATGCATCAGTCACATCGGCGTGGCGAAAATTGGGCCCACAGTCGGTCGCATCGCCGATGCGGCGCGGTCCTCCGACCCAATCTGCTCGGGCACCATCTGGGAGGCCTAAAACCGAGCGAGCTAGGGTTGAGGGGCTGCCCAACTGGGACAGGTGCACGCAGGGGTGGCTGGCGCCCTCAAGCGTAGAGCATCACGCGTTCGGCACGTTCGCGTCGTGACGACCCCGGCGTTGGTCTCTGAGACCGCGTGGATCGTTCAGCCTCGAACGATCGGCTGCTTTTCGATCGCCAGATCGCTCCGTATCTCAGACTCTTTGCCACTGGCGGCGTTCGACCTCGAACGCCCTCGGCGGGGACGCCGACGCGTGGGCACGACTCGAACCTGCCGTGGTGAGCATGAACTTTCCGAGGTCCGTGCGGATTCCTTGGGACGGCGCCGGACCCCTCCCCGCAGTCCTTCATGAGCGTTCGGAACGCGCGAGGGTGAGGGGCAACCATAGGGAGGGACTGGCATAGGGGGGAATGCGTCGACCTGGAATCGGCGACACATCGGCGATAGGCCCCCGCTAGTGAATCCGCACCTTCCTGGGCGGGTTGGGGCCATCGAGCCCCGATCGGCGATCAATGGGCGATTGGGGATCGATGCATCCCCCCCTCATTGCCTATCCCCCCCTGTCGTTGCCCCCGAAAGGGGGAGGTGCCGACGGCACAGCCTGGGAGTGCCCAAGAGGGGGGGGGGGGCCCGGCGCCGGCCCGGGAAGTCCGCGCGGACCTCCGAAGGCTCATGCTCGTGGTCTTGGCTCTGTGGTCCTCGACGGCTGGCTTCCTGAGGCAGGCGAATGCGAGGCGGGGACGCATCCATATCCACCGCCTGGGCACCGACGTCCTGGTGCCCGAGCGGGCGGTGGATAACATGGACATATTTCGGCCCCCGAGGGCCCGAATCTGTCCACATCCACCGCCTGCCGAGGCTTCGAAAACTGACCCTCCAGGCGGTGGTCATGTATAAATTCCCGCCTCGGAGGACAAGACGAAGCCAAGACGAGAATAACGTCGGGTGAGGCTCAGTCGAGAATCTCTGAGATCTGGCGGCTCTGGAGGATGTCTTGTCACGGGTCAGGGAGGCTCTGAAAGACAAAGGGATCTGGGTAGAGACAAACTTGTTGCATCATTGATCAGACGACAACACGTGTCACCCCAGTGACTCCTCGGAGTCACGTCTAAAGCCAAAATGGCTGGGAGGGGGGAGAGGGGAGAGGGAGGGAGAGGGGAAAGAGGGGGGACGGAGGTACCCCCCATGGAAGCAAAGGGTGACAACCTCGTGCGCCGCGGCCCTTTCAGAACGCTCCGGAACGCTCTGCGAGCGTTCTGGAACCCTCTGGACGCATTTGTCCTTGCCTTAGCCCCGTCGGACAGGACCTCGTTGTATTCTCATGACGTGGGCCCACGGGATCGCCACCCCTCCTGGGGGCCGGACTCCCACCCTGAGCCTTTCTTGACGGCCCCAGGGGGCCGAGGTGGAAACGGCCTCCAGAGGCCGAACACGCCGACAGGCTGAGCGCCACTGTGATACATGCCGTGTTTGTCGGCGGCGCCCATGTCCGGAGCTGAGGCCTCCCAGGTGGGGTCGGAGGGTCGCGCCGCATCTGGGAGGCCTGGAGCAGAACAAGAAGAAACGGCATGAGCATAAACTTCTGGCGCTCCGCGCGGATCTCTTGGATCTGCGCTGGACCCCCCTCCCTGGCGCGCGGAGCGCGCCAGGGGCGGCGCCGGAGGCGCCGCCCGGGGGGTCCCAGCGCCGATCCGGGGGGGGGGGGCGGGCAAGCAGGCGGGCGGGGCTCTCAAAGGACGTCGTCGTCGTCGTCGTCGTCGTCGTCGTCGTCGTCGTCGTCGTCGGGCTCAGGCCGGCTCGGCGCTCTGGCAGGTTGAGGTGGGGCGGGAGGCCCAGGGGGAAATCCGCGCGGCGCATGTTTATGGCCATCTTTCTTCTTCGACATCAGGGAGGCCTGTCAGGGGCTCTCCCAGGGGGGGACGGTGACCAAATTTGGTGACGATGGCAAGGGGCTCCAGGGGCCCTTTCTGGGGGAGGGGGACCGTGCCCAAATTTGGTCACGATGGCACGGAGCTCCAGGGGCTCTGGAGGGGGGGGGGAGGGTCGGGCAGGGCCTCGAGACCGTGCCCGCGAAGGCCGGGGGCGGCGGGGCGCCGAGCACGCGGCCGCCGAGGAGCGCGGGGCTGGCGAGCACGAGCTGCGCGCTCAGGCCGCGGAGGCTCTGGAGGTCGGCGAAGTCGTCGCCGGGGGCGCTGGCGGGCAGGGCCGGTCCGGAGTGGCCGCGTGCAGGCGACGGACAACCCTGAGATCCAAGCGATGCGGGTTTTGCACGACGGGCGTTCCCGCTCCGTCTCGGGCCCCGGGGCCCTCACGTCCCGATCGGGCTCGAGAAGTGAGGCAGAGAGATATAGGGTCCGGGGCTCGGGTGTCACCGAAATCGGCGCGCTCTCTCATCTGGGTCTGTCCTCCTCCTCCTCCTCCTCCTCCTCCTCCTCCTCCTCCTCCTGCTCCTCCTCCTCCTCCTCCTCCTCCTCCTCCTCCTCCTCCTGGCTCAAGCCGTTCTGGCTCAAACAGGCCACATCGGACACTGTTTGGACCCCTGCCTCGCCTGGTCCACCCCAGGCGCGAGGCAGCAGCACGGCACGAAGTTGGAACTGCAGTGTTTAGCAGGCGAAGAACGGTATACGATCAACTTTTTCGTGGTCGGGGGCGAATGCCCAAGGGTCGTGGACGGTGGCGGTACGGTGCTGCTGAGGCCTGGTGTGCAAGGCCACACCAGGCCCCAGCACCGCATTCAGCGTCGGCAGCGCACTGCCGTCTCAGCGGCATCCATGGCCGCTGTGGAGAATAACTGGTGGCCCAGTGCCACGAGGTTTCGGGTTAGGGTCGGGTCGGCCAACCCTTCGCCTCCCCCATAGCCAAGTGATGGTCCTCCTCCTCCTCCTCCTCATCCTCCTCCTCCTCCTCCTCCTCCTCTTCCTCCGCCTCCCCCTCCTCATCCTCCTCGTCCCACGCTTCCCCATGGTCGTGCTTTTGCTCCTGCTCCCCCTCCTCATTCCCTCCTCGCACCGGGCGCACGCATGCGCGACCTGCTCTGCTTCTGCAGAGAAGAAAGAAGAGTGCGGACGTTGATGCATGTGTGTGCATTGCTTGGGACAGCATGCGAATCTATGAAAACACCATGTTTCGTGGCATGGAGAGGCATGTGTGCCCGCTGGTTGGAGCAGAGCATTGGAATCCATGGGCCGTGCAGCCAGATGGGTGACTCCTTCCGCGGAGCATCCCCGCGGTCATTGTTTATGTCGATGTTCAAAACAGTTTGTTTTGTAAAGTTCGGTGGGTGGAGTCAGGGCGCGGAGCTGTGTCGAAGTAGCGCTCGACCCACGAAACGCAATGTTTTCTAGCGTTGCAAACGAAGGCGGGCTGACCACGAGATGTCCCCTGGATCGGCTCTCTTCTCAGAGGCCTCCCCAGGGGGTCGAACGGTGCCACGCCAGCGCGTCGTGGCATCCACCACCAAGACGAAAGTCCTGCCATGATACAGGACCCAATACACATGCGAAGGGCCAACCTTCCATGGACCAGTGCTGGATTAGGACGCCATGGCGCACATCCTAGGCGTACCAGGCGCACCAGTACTCATGACATCGGTGAGCCACACCAGCGCGTCAGGACAACCATCATCATGAGGATGCTCCTGCGACAACACATTCGTGGATGCACATGCGGACGGCCAGTGCCCCATGTGCACCCATCGCTCCGCCACACCAGCGCGTCATTGCATTCATAATCATGATGACGTCCATGCTACGACGACGCACTCATCACGTGCAATCGTTGGGTCTGGGGCGCAGTCGCCAGCGTGCGTTGACACCTCTTGCTTTGCGCAGAGGCCGCAGGTGTCGCGCGCTTGGTGGGGGAAGACGGCGCTTGCAATTCAGGCGAAATGCTGCTCGAACCACGAACCGACATATTTTCTCGATGCGGCACCGAAAAAGAGATGTCCACGAAATCGCCCTCATAGTGTTTTCCCGTCAAACGGGCTTACACAATCCTTGGGATCGGTGCTGAATGAAGGCTCCATGAGATCGGCGTGCCACACCAGCACATCATAGCACCCATCATCATGACGATGGTCCTGCGATGATACACGAATGAATACACATGCGGAAGGCCAGCCTGTCATGACATCGGCATGCCACATCAGCGTGTCATGATACTCATCATTATGACGCCGGGGGTGATGATGATGATGGCCCTGCGACGAAACATTAGTGGATTCACGTGCACAGGGCCAGCGTTCCATCCAGCGTGTCAGGACGTTCATCATCAAGACGATGTCTTGCTTCGACGACACACGCAACACATGCAATGGACACGTCTGGGGCGCATAAGTCGGCAGCGTCCGTTGATACCTTTTGCCTTGGGCAAAGGCCAAGCGGGTCGCGCACATGTGTGCCCGGAGCCTCCCTCCTCCTCGTTACTCCATTTTCACTCCTTTTCGTCCTCCTCCTCCTCTTCCTCCTGCTGTTCCCCCTCCTGCTCCGCCTTGTCCTTCTGTCCCACGTCCTGCTGCTCCTCCTCTTCCTCCTCCTCCTCCTCCTCCGCCCAGATGTTCCCAGAGAGGTCTCTGGGAACAATGGGCAGCTATTCTCCACCGCCCTGGCAAAGATCGTGGCCCAAAGGGAGCTCCACCTACGGCCCCAGAGGGAAGGTTCGAAATGTGTCTTAACGCCCATGTCGGCACACCCCTCACACACAGATCGAGCCCCAAGGTCGCATGGCGTCCCTCCGCTCTGCACATCCCTGACGCGGGTCGTATCCCGCAAGGGTCTCCATCGGTGGCACCCATGGGAAATCTCGCATGGCGTCCCCATGCCTGTTTCGGCGCCGCTACAGGCGGATCGGGCTCCACAAGGAGCTCCACCTACAGCCTCAATGGGCGCGCTCGCGCGGCGGCCAACTCCTTCACGCGGATCGCGCCCAACAAGGAGCTGAGCGTGCCTACACGCGCTAGCTCCGAAGCGACCCTCTATGCGGTCGACTTCGCGTCGCGCAGTATCTGAAGAGAGAGCCGCGCGGTGCGCTACACGCAGCTGCATTGGGGTAGGCCCTTCGCCAGGCCAAGTGATTTCTTGTTTCTCGTACATGCACAAATGCATGAGCACAGGCATACAATCGTGCATGCACGCATACATACATGCGTACATACAAACACACACAGAGACATAGACATAGAAACAAAATCTGTGCCGATCAGGCGGCGCCTCAGGAACGGGCCTAGGTTGTGGACCAACGGCCTCTCGTAGATGTATACTGAGGTTGCTTAGGAAGTCTCTCTGAAGCCCGTTTGGGGCCTCGTTGGGGTCTCCTGGGGGGCTTCCTGGGGGCCTCCTGGGGCCTCTTTTGGGGGCCCCTTTGGGGCCTCCTTTTCATATATAAGAGGTGCCAGGCAACCCAATTCGCAAAGCAAAAAACGCGCTCTAAGTAATCAGCGAGCCCGTTCAGCGGCAAAGAGTCGCCGACGAAGTGCTACCGAGCAAAGCACCCTGACACCGAGATGATGGACAATGGAATGATGAAGCGATGAGGAGATGGATCCTTCTTTAACGCGATCAGGGAACTCAGCGACACGCTATCAAGGAGCTACTCGCTATGCCCATCCGACCTCGGGCATAGCTCGACACAGGCGCTGACTCTCTGGTCACGCTGCCTGCTCGACAAAATCGCTTAGCTCTGCCCTGCTCGGGAAGCAAGAACCACCATTGATGTGTGCACCTCGGGCTCGGGTCAAATGCGATAATCGGGGGCAATACACAGAGAAGGTCGGCAGCGCGCTGCTGGCACTGCAAAGGTTTGTGGCACGCAGAAGCCGCCACAAGCGGGCTGTAGAGATGGTTGACGTCGCGTCACACGGCTGAGACCGCCTCGAGCTGACTGTCGGCACTGCTGGCCGGATGAAACTGGCAGTCGGCACTGCACTGCTGGCAATGCGAGGGTACGGTTGCACGGAGCGTGGCGGGGCACAAGGCAACCTTTGTGGCGCACAAAGGCTGGTCCAAGCGGACTGTCGACACTGCTGGCTGACGGCACGTCGTACCACTGAGACTGCTCGGTCTGGCTGTCGGCACTGCTGGCCGGATCAAACTGGCAGTCGGCAATGCACTGCTGGCACTGCAAGCTTTGTGGCGAGCAACGGCTGGCCCAAGCGGACCGTCGGCACTGCTGGAAGACGTCACGTCGCTCCACTGAGGACTGCTCGGTCTGACTGTTGGCACTACTGGCCGGATCAAACTGGCAGTCGGCAATGCACTGCTGGCACTGCAAGCCTTTGTGGCGAACAACGGCTGGCCAAAGTGGACCGTCGGCACTGCTGGAAGACGTCACGCCGCTCAACTGACGACTGGTCGGTCTGACTGTTGGCACTACTGGCCGAATTGAGCTGGCAGTCGGCACTGCACTGCTGGAAATGCGAGGGTACAGTGGCACGGCGCGCGTCGGGGGATGAGGTAAGGAAGAGGAGGGAGATGAAGAGGAGGAAGAGGTATTACGCACGATTGACAGGAAGAAGCGGCTCGGGTGGAGGCACGGTGGCAGGCTAGAAAAAATCCATTATTCGGCAGCCTCACAAAAACAGACAAGCAGAAGTGAAAGTACACGTGTCACTCAGCGTACAAAAGTGATATGCCGCGTGCAAAGGCAGTGGTGAACACACCACCATTAAAATCCGCCCCACGCCAGCATGATGGCGGTGTTAGAATGCATGTTGCCCCCTTTCCCAGGTTCCCCAGACTCCGCCTCTCTCGCGGTGAGCAGTGCATGAGGAGAGGGCCATATCATATCCTTCGGCAGGCTAAGTTTTCAAGGGCCGCCGCCCTGCTGGGACACGCTCATATGATATCGCCCCAGTCGGATTGCTTCCGAAGGCTTGTCGGCCTCGAGACGGCTGCAGGATGGTCAACTGCCGCTGAGATGATTGCAGTATGCTCGAAGACCAATGAAAAAGAGTGTAACCTGGCCCCAAAAAGCACCTCAGATGAACGGAGAGAGGAAAACCTTCAAAGATGGCCACATGCCGTCCGGGGGAGAGAGAGTGAGAAGCCGTGCTCCTCAGAGATGCATTGGCGAAAGGGGTGAAACGACTGCGACAGGCGATGCGAAACCTCAGGCGTCGGTAGCTCCATGTAGATGTAAAATACGAGACCGATGTTGGATCACAGCAGCAATTCGACCCCTGACTTCCATCCTGGGTTCGGTTTAGTGAAGAGTAAATTTCGGGGTCCTTCTGTGGGAAAAAGCATCACTTTACCAATCTGGGGCCCCTGGGGCCTCAGAGGGCCCTGGGGCCCAACGTTAGTGACGTGATGGTTTTCGGGCCTCAGATATAAGCAGATTTACATACCTCGCCATGCATACCCTGCTCGCCAAAACTGCCCGCCAGGTGGACGGCCGCAGCAGGGGAGGCAGAGGAGGGAGCGACACGCAGAGGAGCGACGGAGGACGGCGGGAGAAAGGGCGGCGACACCATCTGGAGGGCACGCGGCGCAGGGCCGAGCTTCCGACATTCCTCCCTACAATCGGCGGTGGACAAACCTCCCTTTCGTAAACCTCCCCTTAGTGAAAACGGCCTGGGGCCGAAACCGACGCACCTGGACCCGCAAAAATGACGGCCGCGACGCCCCCCTTTGCGAATCGAATGCGGCCAATTCCTTAATCGACGTGTCAGGGTAGGAGGTCTATCCACCTCCGATACAAGTATCACCCGATCGCCAGGGAGCCCACGGCCGCGAGGCGGAGCCACGCTCAGGCCGACCTGCCTCGACAGCGACCCCGCGGGCGCCAGGCCGCCGGCCCCGGGCGACGAGAGCCCGCCCGCTGCGCGGCAGCGGGCCGCGGCGCACGGGGGCCCACCAGCTCAGCGGCCAGCTCCTGCGGCGACCTCACCGGCCGGCCAGCCCCCCCGCCCCGCTGGCCGCCCCCCGCCCTGCCGGGTCGCCGGCCCAGCCGCCCTGGCTGCCGCCCGGCCGAAGCGCCCCCGAGCGGGACGAGGCTCCGCCGTCGGCGTCGGCGCCGCCGCCGCCGCCGCTGCTGCGGGGGACGCCCGCGCCCGCCTCGGCGGCAGCGCCCGCCCCGCGCCTCCGGGCGGCCTTCCGCAGCTGCCTGCGCCTCTGCGTCGTGCGGCGCCCGCGTGCGGAGCCCGCGGCCTCGTCCGGGCTGCCGCTGCTGCTGCCGCGCTCGGTGGCGGGCCCGGCGCCTCGCGCGGCGCCGGGCTCCTGCCGCGGGGCGCCCGCGGCCTGCTCCTCGTGCTGCTGCTGCTGCTCCTGCTGCTGCTGCGGCTGGTCCCATGCCCGCCGCGGCGGCGGCGGTTCGGAGCGAGAGCGCCTGCGTACACAGACGATGGGCTCGAGGTGGGGGGGGGGCATGTGCAGGAACGTGTTGCGGATCGGAACCGAGCGCCACTCGCTTGCCATCGGGGCGACGTCCACGAAGTCCCAAGCGGAAGACGGCGCGGGCTGGAATCCAAACCGCTTGAGCCAAAATGGCTACGGTGGGGCCCCTTTTGGGGCCTCTTGGGGGGCTTCTTGGGCCTGTCCTGGGGACCTCCTATAGAGCCAAGGCTCGAAATTGAACTTTCTTTTCCCCCTCTGGGACCCCTCTTGAGCCTGTCCTGGGGCTCTCTTGGGCCATCTTGGGCGCCTCCTGGGCGGCCGTCGCGGGCCCCTCTTAGGCCGTCCTTGAGCTCTCTTGGGGGCCTGCTGGGCCGTCTTGGGGACATTTGGGGTTGTCGTGGACGCTGTGACAGCCCAAGAAGCGAATCTTCTAAAAATCGGCGCTTCCACTTAGGATTATGACGGTTTTGTTTTTTGGGGCCCTCCGGGGGGCCTCTGGGGGGCCTCTTGGGGCTGTCGCGGTGTCGCCTGGGGCCGTCTTGGAGCTCTCGTGGGGCGCATTGGGGAGCTTTGAAGACCAATCGCAAGCTATCTTGGGCGGTCTTGGAAGATTCCCGAGCATTCTTAAACCTCCGAGGGTCGCCCCGGCAGGTCCCCGGGAAGAAGGGGCACTGAAATGCACGGGGGTACCGGCCCGGGGCCCTGGGCCCAGGATCTCCCTTATACGTATGTGTGTATGTATGTATGTGTATATGTGCATGTATATACATATACACATACATACGTATATCTATGTATGTATACAAATAGATGTATGTATACATACGTGTATTTATTCATACGTGTATATGTATATGGATATGTATGTGTATATGTCTATGTAAATGTATGTGTATATGTATCCGCCGGCCCCCTTGCGGGGCCATCAGGCTGCGAGGGTTAAGCTTGCTGCGCCCTGCACCAGTTCCAGCTTCCAGTTCCCATTGTTACAGTACTGCTTTCTGCTTCCTGCTGTAAATTGTTACTGTCCGCGCGAGGGGGGGGAGCCGAAAACCACCCTGGTTAGCGTCCCCCGGGAGGGTTCTCAGAATTCCTGGGGGCGTAAAAATTGAGCCCCCCTCACGCAGATCGGTGGGGTCAGGGTCCAAAAACACAAGGGATTTGCCACATATCTGAAATTCGGTGGCACCCCTCACGCAGATCGGCGGGGTCAGGGTCCAAAAACACAAAGGATTTGCAGCATTTCTGAAATTCAGTGGCACCCCTCACACAGATCGGCGGGGTCAGGGTTCAAAAACACACATGGGATTTGCCACATGTTTTAAATTCGGTGGCACCCCTCACGCAGATCGGCGGGGTCAGGGTCCAAAAACACAAAGGATTTGCCGCAGGTTTTAAATTCGGTGGCACCCCTCACGCAGATCGGCGGGGCCAGGGTCAGGGACCAAAAACACAAGGGATTTGCCACATTTCTGAAATTCGGTGGCACCCCTCACGCAGATCGGCGGGGTCAGGGTCCAAAAACACAAGGGATTTGCCACATTTCTGAAATTCGGTGGCACCCCTCACGCAGATCGGCGGGGGCAGGTTCCAAAAACAAATGGGATTTGAAACATTTATGAAATTCGGTGGCACCCCTCACGCAGATCCGTAGGGTCAGGGTCCAAAAACAACAGGGATTTGCCACATGTCTGAAATTCGGCGGCACCCCTCACGCAGATCGGCAGGGTCAGGGTCGAAAAACAAATAGGTCCCGACACTGCTTCACGGCAAAGCCAAAGCCTCATGACCTCGCTCTTCCATGGCCCATTCTCCGAGAAAGGGGGCCGGCGGCAGGGGCGAAGCCCTTACGGATATGTACATGTATGTGTGTATGCATATGTATATGTATGTGTAGATGTAGATGTTGCTGTATACTAGATCCATCGCGCGCGCTTCGCGCGCGCTCAAGTTCTAGCCAAGGCCGGGGGGGCGCTGGAAGATCTATGACAGCGCTATCAAGCACAGGCGCGTGACATAGTCGTGTCGTGCCTCCTGAGGGCCTTTTGGGGACCTCTTGGGTCTTTGAAGGGTTTCTGGGGGGTTCCCCGTGTTTCCTCAAGTAGCTGTTGGGGGGACCTCTTGGGTGCTTCTTGGGGGGGCGTCTTGGACTTTCTTGGGGTCCCTTGGGAGCATCGTCGGGGTTCTCAGGCCAGTCGGAAGGTGATGTTCTGCAATCTGAAGCGTCAGTGGCCGTCTTGGCTGCGTGGAAGCCCGACTTGAGGGCGCCTGGGGCCACACTACGGCAATCAGGAAACCTCCTGGGAGCCTCCTGCAGACAGTTCTGATGCATCGAGGGCGCTGTTGGGAAATCTTGGGGCCCCTTGCGCGTCTCCCTGGGGCCTTTTGGAGCCAATCGGGAGGCTTATGGGGACTCCGTCGGACCACTTGGGGACTCGGACCACTTGGGGACTCTTGGGGCCTTCTCTGGGCCCCTTAGGGCGGAAGACTCGGCTGTTGGGTTCGCGTTCTCATTTTTTGGCCTCTCTTGGGACCGTCTTAGGGCCCTCTCGGGCCGTCTTGGGCGCCTCGTGGGCCGTCATGGGGCCCTTTTGGAGGCCTCTTCGGCTATCGTGGAGCGATCTTGGGAAGCTCTTGGGTCGTCTTGGAGCGTCGGGATGCCAAAAGGCGTAAGCGCTAAAATGTACCAAAAACCAAAAAGGAAAATCAGTGATGTGGGCTTCTTGGGGCAATTTTGGGAGCGCGGGTCATCCCGAGGTCATCTTGGGCGTGTTAGAACGATAGCTCCGAGACAGTAGGCCTC
Organism: Prorocentrum cordatum; assembly: GCA_963575745.1. NCBI lineage: Eukaryota > Dinophyceae > Prorocentrales > Prorocentraceae > Prorocentrum > Prorocentrum cordatum. The sequence goes on along the minus strand of CAUYUJ010015491.1, from coordinate 107,058 downwards.
CTGGAACCCTCTCGCGCAGTAGGCCTCCTGGAGGCCCTCCACGGCCTTTTTCATATGTGTTGGGGCTGTCTTGGGCGGTCTGGAAGCGCCCCTGGCGCACCGACGCCCCCGTGGCGCGTCGCCCCCCCCCCCTCGCCTCGGCCCAGGGATACACATACATACATACACGTACGTATGCATGTATGTATACATGTATGTGTGTATGTGTGTATGCATGTATGCATGTATGGATGTATGTATGTATGCATGCATGTATGTATGTATGCATGCATGCATGCATGCGTGCATATCCGCCGATCCGGCGTGTGAGTTTCAAGGAGTCTCAGCTACAGCCTCGAGGCTGAGCTTCAGCCTCTGGGGGGGTCGCCGGGGTGGCTCTGCCGGGGAAGGGGGGGTGGGGGGGGGGGGGGGGGTGCGAGTTTCCGGCGAACCCCGGGGCCGCTCCGGGGGAGTGGAAGATAGGGGGGGGGGGGGCGCCATGCTCCGCTTTTTCCGGCGCTTTGGAGGAGGGGGGGGGCCCAAGAGACCCCCAAGGGGTTCCAAGAGGGCCCCGAGTCGCCGAAAAATCGCTCCAAGACGCCCGAGATGGCCTCCAGACGGCCCAAGGTGTCTCCAAGACGCCCCAAGAAGCTTCCAAGAGGCCTCCCAAGAGGGCCCCAAGAGGCCAGAATCGTTGATTTTCATTGGTTTTCTCAGGGTTTTTAGCGTTCTTGCCTTTTCGGGCGTCCGACGCTCGAAGACGGCCCAAGAGGCCCCCAAGTCCGTCCCAAGACGGCCCACGATGCTTCCAACACGGCCCAAGAGAGCCCCAAGACGGCCCAAGAGGGCCCCAAGACGGCCCAAGAGGGCCTCTGGACAGCCCAAGAAGGCCCCAAGAGAGCCCCAAGAGGGGCCCAAGAGGGGGACCACGAACCGAAAGAACCGAGCTTTCCGCCCCAAGAGGCCCCCAGGAGGCCCCAAGAGACCCCCAAGGGGCCCCAAGAAGCCCACAAGAGGCCCAAAAGAGGTTCCAAGAGGCCCCAAAACAGCTCCCCAGAGGCCTCCAGACTGCCTCCGGCAGGCCCCCGGTTTCTTCCGCGGCACCGCCCAGGGCGCCACCGGCAGGATGTCCTCCGTCTCATCGTTTTCCTTCAAGTTATCGCCTCTTCCTCATTCTCCTCCTCCTCCTCTGCGACCTCACTCCTATCCCTCAACGATCGCGTCACCGAGTGCCTCTTCTTTGAAACATCCTCGCTCTTCAAACGCACATCCATACACACATGCATACATACCTACATTTAAACACATTTGCATACATAGAAAAACAATCTTCCAGACATACATACTTACATTCACACACATACACACATATTATCATACACACATACAAACATACATACAAACTAAATACATACATACGCGCACAAGCATACATACATACATACGTACCTACACACAGGCACACATGATCAATGCATGCATACATGCATGCACGCGTACATACACACACATATATCGTGAAACTCACCGCGTGCTCGAAACTTGAGAGAGACCGCGGGAAGTCGAGAGAAGCCGCGGAACGAGGCCTCTACTACTACTACCACTACTACCACAACCACTACTACTACTACTACTACCACTACTACTACTACTACTACTACTACTGCTACTACTACTACTACTACTACTACTAGTACTACTACTAGTATGTGTGTGTGGGTGATGCTGTGTGCGCATGTCTGCGGCGCAGGTTAAGTGGTGTGACTGTGTGTGTGCGTTTGAGTGTGCGCCCATAATTTCTGCGTCTGGAGAATAACCCCGAGCGACCCGGATCGGCGGCACTGGCCGAAGGCCACTACAATATGTATATATATATATATATAGGTGTGTGTGTGTGCATGAATGCATGCATGCATGTATGTATGCATGCATGTGTACATGCAGGTATGCATGCATGTATGTATGGATATATGTATGTATGCATGTATGCATACATGCATGCATGTATGCATGTATGTAGGTATGTGTATATGTATGTATGTATGTACGTGTGCGACTACATACACGTATGCACTGCATACGTGTATGTAGTTGCATGCATGTATGTATGTATGCATGCCTGTAAGTATGTGTGCATGCATGTGCATATGAATGTATGTATGTATATGTATATGCATATGTATGTGTATATGTATACGTATGTGTGTATGCACATGTATACGTATATGTATATGTATATGTGTATGTATAGGTATGTGCATATGTATATGTAAATGTATATGTATGTATGCATATATATATATATATATATATATATATATATATGTATGCTAGCCCCCAATGGGTGACCCCATCTTCGCAAATACGAGCCTGAGAGTTTGAGCTATGATTGCGAACGCTTCAGTCATATTCTTGCTCATATTCAAAAAAATGCACAGGCCGCTCAATGCCCAGCACGCGAACACAGATGACGGGCTGCCCTTACAGGAATTTCGAGATCATGTCTCCCGTGGCCCGCCACAAGCAGCGGTCCCGCATGTATTTGCGTTTCTCCTAGACCCCTGGGGCGCGAGTTTCTTAATCGGGCTGCGGGGGTGGCTGGTTTGCCGAAGGAACCCAAGGTCTCGCGGCAAGGAGTGCCAACTTCAATCATAAATGATGTTTTTTGTTCAACTACGCGTGACTCATATACTTGCGCTTCTCCTTGGCCCCTGGGGCGCGAATTTCTGAATCGGGATACGGGAGTGGCTGTTGCGCCGAAGGAACCCAACGTCTCGCGGCAAGGAGTGCCAACTTCAATCGCGAATGTTGTTGTTTGTTCAACTGCGCGTGACTCGTATACTTGCGTCTCTTCTTGGCCCCCGGGGCGCGTATTTCTGAGTCGGGTTGCGGGGGGTGGCTGTTTCGCCGAAGGAACCCAAGGTCGCGCGGCAAAGAGTGCCAAACTCGATCGCAAAGGTTGCTTTCTTCAATCGCCCAACGCGCGCGGAAACAAAAGCAAGACAGGCTCGCCAAGAAGCGCAAGAGCGCCGACGGCGCCGTCCAGGCCCCCGCCGCAGCCGAGGCTCCCCAGGGGCCATGCGGCAAAGGCGGCAGGCGGCAGCAAGGCTGCCGCCCAGGGCGCGGACGGGGCAGGCGGCGCTGGCGCTGGCGCGGGCGGGGCTGAGGATGATGGGCCTGTTGTCCACCACCACCACCATAAGTTGGAATCGGAATCGGAATCGAGCTCCGGGGGCACTAGATTCGTCTGATCGTGTAAGATGCCTGGGCAACTCCTGGCAAAATCGCCAGTTTGCAACATTCAGATTCAAGCCTGTCCTCGCCGTAGAGGACCTACTGAAGAGCTTCTGGGGGGTGGAGGATGAGGAAGAAGAGGAGGACGCCCTCCCTCTCCCACTTGTGCCGGTGGTGGTGGAAAGCAGGCCCACCAGAGGAGGCGAGCGCGGCGAACGAGGACGCCGAGCTCGCATCCGAGGCCGCGGGGGCCCTTTGGCTGGCAGAGGCCGTGGCCGCGGCGAGTCTCCCGGGCCCGGGCGCCGTGGCGGCGTGCGACGTGCCGCGGGGCCCGCCCCTGCCCAGTCCGAAGGAGGACGAGGAGTCGGAACAGGAGACTGCTCTCGGAGGCGCGCCAGCATGGATGCGCCTTCCATGGATTTGGCACGAGGTCGCCAGATCCATGGATCGGGGGAGGTGCCCTCCCAGAAATGCGGCCGGTGCCGCCTCGCTCAACAACGAGAATCCGCCGTTTCTCAAGGAAAAAGGATCCGTCGCCAATACACGCCCCCTTGATCCATGTTGCAATCGCCTGATACTTCGTTGTTCTACAACAGCGTGATCTCCATGTCCCACAAGGTCTGAACCCTGTCGAGCCCCACGTGGCGTTTTCGTGGAAGCTCCTGTGCACGAGAAGCGTGACCTGTGAGGAGTGGGACGCGGAGCCTCGGGATCTTCGCCTACGCTTACACGCGAACCCCGCGCGGGAGTCGGAGAAGGAGGTCTCGGCGTCCAAAGTAGCCAGGTCCAACGAGGGCGGAGAGTTTTCCATGAGCCACGGGCACATGCAGACTCAATGTTTGCCAGCAGCTCGAGCTGCAGCGCGGCATCTTCGCGAATCTAACCAGCAGGGATTGGACGGATTTTTACCGATGGCGATGCATTTCTCGGGCTACTCGTTGACCGTTATCATTATGTACGCTCTGCCCATAATCCACATGAGTGGGCACAATCGCGAACGAGAAGGCCACGCCTCAAGGACGCGTGGGCTGGCAAGGACTCTCATGGTTCTTGCCGCAATTCGCTGCGAAACGCAGACGGCCAAAATACAAAGACCGGCGCCAGGGCGGCTTGGACGAACCGGCCCGAGAGGCGGACGAGGAGGAGGTGGAGGAGGAGAAGGCGTTGCCCTAATCGAACGGGGCGCGGCGCCCCGCCACCGCGCGCGCGCCCGCCGCCCCTCAGGGCGACCCCGCGCGTCCGAGCGATTGCCAGGCGCCCGCCGCCTGCTGCACCCGACGGCGTGGCACGCGGCCCGCAAGGCGGGGGGCCCGAAACCCCGCCTGGCACCGCCGCGCCCGCCGCAGGAGGGCGCAGGACCGCACCGTCCGGAGGTGCGTCGCCGCAGCGCGACGTCGACTCCAGGGTCACCACTCATCTATGACTGGGTGGTCACGTACTAGCTGCGCAACCAAAAGTGGGTCTAGCTTCTGGTTCTGCAATCAATGTGGCAGCGCATACCCGAAGGACAAGGGCAGGGCACCTCGGCATTCGTCGCGAGGAAAAGGCCCCAGGTCCCATTCGAGACCCGCTGAAGTGAGGAGGGATAGATCGTCCACCAGGAAGCGCAAGGAGGCCCCTGTCAGAAATATCATCAACGAAATCGGCCCCATGCACCCTGCTTTAGCTAATATGTTTGACACATGGGTTGAGTTACCGAACGTGTCCGACAGAGGTCACGTGAGCCTATTCAAGAAGAAGCAGTGGGGGAGGATATACCAGATTGGCGAATTAATTGCATCTCTGCGGGCTGCTGGCAAGTCCGCGGCCATCGAGACGACTGAGATTGCAGTACTAAAGACTGGTATTCTTGCGTTGCTCCCTGCTGCTGAACAAGAGAAGTCGATCGCAAAGAGAGCCAACGTTCTGCAAGAGAAAATTGACAAAGTCGAGAAACAGCTGGGCGAACTTGTTAAGGCGAGAGATGAGATTCACAAACAATTGACACAGGCCAAGGAGCAGCTGAAGAGCTTCGATATCATGCGCGACCAGCATCTCTCTGCAGACATGGATTCGTTCATGGAAGTCGACCAAAGGACTATGCCTACTCGGCCGCCCCCACCGCCGCCCCCCACGGCGAAGCCCCCCGTGGCTCAGCCTACGGGGCCGAGTGTGCGCGCGGGGCCGCCCCCTCCTCCTCCTCCTCCCCCAGCCCAGCCTTTGGGGAAGGGGAGAGACAAGACCGACAAATCCAACGCGCTTGCACACATCTTCATTGCAGTTGTTACTGGACCAACAGGAGTTACAGACCGCCCAATTGAATGCCCAGCAGGAAGTTACCATAATGCAGCCGAAAAAAAAGCTTGAATTTCTGTACGTGCAGTTTGCGAAGGGTGAGCAGCTTATACCACATACCCAATCTACACCACCTGTGCAGCAATACGTACCCCATCCTGTCGCTGTCCAGCAACCCGAACCACCAGTCATTATTCAGTCCCAAACACAGGAAGCAGGTCCTAATGTGATTACATCGCAGGCAACAGCGGCAGCATCAGCAGGTGGAATTGAGAGGCCAGTATCAGAGCAGTCAAATGTGGAACCAACGGGGCCCTTCGATTCATTGGACCACTACGAACGGCTGGCGCAGCAAAGACAGCAGGACGAAGCGTTGGCAGAGCATGCGCAACGTCTAATCAAGGAGGAAGCTGCAGCAGCTGGTTATCCTGTCGACACAGACAAGTACCAGCAGAGCCTTGCTTTTGACATCGACCAGGAGCTGCGCCAGCAGGACGCCGAGGCTGCGGCAGCTATGGCAGGAGTACCCCCGCCTCCACCGCCCCCACCTCCAGCTTCAGCCTCCCTTTGGCGGTCGCCCTCATCATGCGGTGCACCTGGTACTTCTCTGCCGCGCGAGCAGCATGGCACTCCGGCGCACTTCGATGTGACAGCACGGGATGCCAAACAAAGTATTGCAAGGGCTCGTCTACCAGGAGCAGGTCTGACGAGGAAAGTACTGAGCGCGTTCGCCGAGGTAAAACAGAGGACTCGGGCAACTCCGAGGCGGCGCGCGAGGAGGCGGGGTTTCGCATGCCCGAAGAGGCCCCTGCAGGGGGGGGCTTCGCATCTACCAAGACCGACAGTGCTGCAGCCACGTGCCGCGCATTTTGCCCCAGCGCACATCCTGCACACATACATCGACGCGAATGGGGTCTCCGTCGTTGAGAGTTCGAGCAGTTCACGCTATCATGCAGCAGCGGTTGGTGGCGTGTACAATGATCGCTCTAGACACTCGGGTATGCATAGCTCAGAATTTGTTCAGTCTCCTGTCGGCACGCACTGCTCAGCACCCCCTTGGGACTACCGCGGGACGCTTCTGCACCCCTTCGCCAACCTTGCTCTGCGGATGCACCCACCGCGTCCAAGCGCGGGCTCGGCCGTACATCATGTATATACCGACGCGTCCTTGCACGTCAACTCTCCAGAGCTGGCGGCGTCTGCGTTAGCCCACATCATGCAGGACTCATTGGGTGTTGCGTGTCAGGGCTGTGTGGCTGCGCGGGCATCGTCTTCCCACTCCAACATCAACATGAGCGACAACACCCACAGTACCGATATCGAACTCATAGGTGTGATATGGACAGCATTTTTCCCTGCAGCTTCCATGGGAGGAGCAGGTGTGCGTCATCTGCGACAACATGGCGGCGTTTGACAAAGCTTTGAGTCGAGTACGATTAGTTTCTGACTTGGGCAAGCTTGGGGCAACTGTGCTCAAGGACGCGCAGCGCGCGCATCCCATCGCAGCGGCACAGGGGCCTGGCCACCAAGACTATCTTTGGAACGAAGCTGTTGACTCAACTTCGCGACGCTTCACGAAATAACCAAATGCAAAACCTGCCCGGCCAGAAGTTCCAAGGACAGCGTTGACATATACAGCAGATGCTGGGTGGCTGTTTGCCAGAATCTTGGGCCTAAATGCATCACCTTACCCGCGTTTCCTAGAAGATGGCTTTCATTTCGACATCATTAAGCAGAAGACACCTGCAGTTTCCGACGATGTACCTGATTAGTTGGCGGTCTCGCGTGCCCCGACAATTCTTAGTTACAAGGTGGTTGCATTCAACAATGTTTCTATCTGCGCGGACGAGGACGCGGATTGCAAGGGTTCGGTGCGCAACCATGCGAGGCAGAAGGACCAGCGCTCTCGCGCTCAACGCCTTTGACTCCAGCTTAATGATGACGCGGCACTCCTCGCAAGTATCCAGGGGCCGTCCTACCCGAGTGGAAAGTTCGAGACCGATGGTTTCCTCGCGGTCAACACAGGCGCGGCTTCTAGAGGCTTGGGGCGTACACTCCTGGTCAATCAACATGGAGCTGAGCTACGCTAGGGGGCAGAAGGGGCCACTCAAAATCCTCCCGAGACATGTCCATGTGCTTCACGCTGTGGAGAGGTTCTTACTGGTTCAACTGCAAGCACCTATGCTCACCCACACGATTGCCGCGCTTCACGCCCCCCATCACAATCGTGGCGCGCTGGATCCTCTTCGGCATGTGCGACAGCGGTGGAAAGATGCACGCGAAATCCCGGACAAGCACCCACCTACCATTGCACTTGCCGGTGTCAACGCGCGCACGGGTAAGGAAAGCTCAGATGCATCTGGACATGTTGGGCCCCAAGACCAGCTAGATTTCGATGGGTTCGAACTTCGTAAGCTGGCTAATCAGTGTGATATCGTGATGGCCAATACGTTTCCCCCACATGACAACCCTCAGTTTTTTCGAACGAAATGCGAAACGCTACATAGGATTGACTACGTGCTGCTGCAGAAGCCCATCCACGAATATGCATCAAGTTGCTGCTGCTAAGCATTGTCCCTCCTGCGCCAGGCCGTCCGAAATTTGACAGACAGAAGCTGGCGGACCCACTTCGGCAAGATAAGTTCCGACGGATGCTGGAAGCTCTACCTGTAGCGGCGTAGTCGACAGATATCAGCTACCAAATTCAAATGTTCAATGACACCGTCAACAAGGGTACCCGAGAGCTCTTTGCTGACGACCGGTTTTCTCCTAAGAAGCCGTATATCAAGACTGGGACGATGGCGCATATCAGACTTCGCAGATATGTTCGCCGTGCCCAGCAAGCTGCATTCCGCAAATCTTGGGAAACAGTGTTATTATTGGCGCGCCTTCTACCCAAGCAGTTGGACACCTCCGTTTACGATTCGAATGGCCTGGGCCCCGCTTCTGCTGCCACCCCATGCCCTTGGGCAGCGCCTATGCACCAGCTAAGTATGGCGTGCGACCTGTTCAAACCGGAGCTGTGTGAGGGTGAGGAGGACCAATGGACCGACCCCACCCCGAGTGTTCCGTCGGTAGACGATGAGGGACGATGGTTTTACCCAACGTACCTCTAACTATCGAGTACCTGTCATCCGAGCCAAGAGGGGCGATGGATATGAGCAAGATAGGAGGAAAGTAGGGGGATTCACACACACACCCCGTCCCGATCCCGCCCGATGCCCACGCACAAAGGCGAAAGGCACCGAAGCGGGGATCGGGATAGGAGAGTGAATCTCTACTGAACTCCTGTCTGCAATCCACTGCTTCAGCCCAGGAAGGAAAGAAAGGGACAGCCAAAACTCTGTCGTAAGGTTCGCACCCAACGGCGGCGCTAACCCGCAAACAAAGTTTTACAGCGCCTGCCGCCGAGATAGAACCCAGGACAGTGCTGTGGGCTGGAGAGAAGTGGAATGGAGAGACTGAGCTCTTATGACACCGACCCAAACGGTCGGTGCCCGAAGCAACACATGATATGGAAGAAATGTATGAATGTGAAGTCTTCAATCCAATCCAAATCAAAGTAAGATATGTGAACGATTTGGTACGAGGGTGGTGAATCTTTTTATGCAAGTTCCAGATCCAATCTGTACCAGATGCAATCTGTACGTCTTGCCACAGTTCGAGTCTAAAGGATATTTTTGCAATTGTGCATTATGCGATTTTTTTTTTTGAATCTATATGAGTAGTATTCTCACAACATGAGGATAGCTGGCACCATAAACTTTCACACTTAGTTGTTGAGTCCATGAAGGGGAAGAATCCTTGAAGTGATATACCAATCGGAAAGTAAGTGCGAGCGTCCTCAAAGAATAGATATCAACAAAGAAAACGATAAAATAATAGCGATAGGCGCATCAACAATAAGATAAAGTTGGAAGCCATTCAAAATCTTGTGGGCGGCATGGCAACCAGTTTCCTGGTGCATTAGCGTGGAGGATCCCAGCGCCATGATTTGCCCGTATATTTTCCCGAGGTGTACTTCTTGTTCCATGCAGTCGCGCCCCATCCACTATTGGCGAAAGGATCCCACGCTTTGACCCAGATGAACTCGCCCCAGTAGTCGTACCACTGGCGGTCATATGGAGCAATTTGCCTGTCGTAATAGTGGGCACCGTATTCAGGACTGTAACCGTGGGTCACGTTCGAGATAGCGGGGCGCTTTGCTAGAGGTGGTCCATCATCGGGACGCGCGGGCGCATATCTGGCAGCGGCAGGCGGAGGCGCCGGAGAGGCGACATGGCCATGGCTGTCGAACGCGCCGGAAGAGGTACGATACTCGGATGTATGTGGTGGTGGCTGGGGGTTTGGATCGGTCCCGCTCCCCCTTATGTCACCCCCACTACCGCTTCCTGGAGCGTTGCCGCTGCGGTTTCCCGCTGCACTGGCAGTCTCCTGAAGCTGAGAGTAGTATTCTTCGCGCTCTCTCTTAACACCGGAGCGGATCTCGTCCCGGGACCCAGTCAGGGACTGTGGGTGCGCGCGAATTTCTGCGGCGGTGATGACACCGCTGGAAGACTCGCCCGGGACGTGCACGGTAAGATGGTTGCGCTGAAACCGTTCGAGAAGTGTCTCGGCTCCGAGATTCGGTGCTCCAGTCTCTTTTCTCTTTTTGGAGGCCTGCCAGAGGCGATCGGCCTCAGTGGCAACTTCTATTGTCCATGCAACCCTGCCAGCTTGAATCCGAACCGTTGTCATCTGCTCACGAAAATCATCATCCTCCGCAAAGCGTTGTGCAAGGGACATGTATGGATGGTACATGGGAGGGTAGTTTGGATTCTCAGGCAGAATGCCGTCCGCATCGGCTTTTGCACGTAGCCTGTCGCATTCCTCCCGAGATGGAGAGTTCCAAGCTAGCCACTTCTGATGCCGTTTCTCAGCTTTCTTCCCCATATTTTGAAGATCGTCTTTAGCGTCTGTCTGTGGCTTCTTCAAGCCACGCGTATCAATGGGGGCAGCTGTGACGCGCTGGGCGACGTCATTCGGCTGAGTGGCGACAAACGCAACGAACTGTTCTCGCCAGGCCGCAACTTCGTCCGGCCATTTTGAGTTCTCGTACTTCATGCAAAAGGCACACTTCAGAGTGGCCCCAGGAGTGTCCAAATCGGCGGGCATCCGAGCGTTGCAAATTGAGCAAGAAGGGATGCAAGTCTGTAGCTCTGGAGGTGCCAGTCCTGTGCTCTCGTCGAACTGAGCGACCCCTGCGAGCAGGGTCGCGAAATTTTCCTGAGATACACAACCACCTGGCGCAGAGACGATTTGGCGGGCCCGATCGAGGTGATCAGGCTCAAGCGGGGCAAAGATCTTTTCGTCGTCTTCGCCCAAGATCTTGTCAAGGTCGCTGCGGTTTCCCGCTGCACCCTGAGAGTCGGCGGAAGCGGCGATAGCCTGGTATGCGTCTTGGAGAACTTGAGTGGCGAGTGTGCGTTGTGATAACTGTGAACCAACGACAGATTCGATAACGGTTTTTGTAGCCTCCACATCGTCTCGCGACGCTAGGGTTTCCCCTTGCTTCGTAGCCAATGTGGAAATCTTTCCGTCGTGGGGCGCCGCCGTCCTCCACATAGTTCTCTGTGCCCATGCGGAGTGCAGCAAGGCCGGGATGGTTCTGCACGATCTCGGCGTTCTCAATGCCGATGAGTGCAAATTTGTCGCCAGCCTGCTGGTAGAGGTTCAGGTATGCCATGGCGCACCATGAACGTCTGCCGTATGCCAGGGTTCTGTATCGGAAAGTACCAATGCACTGGAAAAGGTACTTGGTGAAAGCTCTGTGTCCGCATTGCTCTGGGAAACGGTGACACCATGGTGCATCGCAATTGAATTCGAAGGTCATTGTTGTATTTGCGATATCGTCCATGTTCAAGACAACGATGTATTCCATGGTTTGCTTCACTTTGGTGTTAACATCACCTTGAGGCCCAGATCTACGAACAATGTGGACTTTCTTGAATGCTTTGAAATAGTCTGGTAGGTCGGTCTGATCTGGTCCATACGTGAGAGTTTTCTCCGCGTTATCCTCCATTGTTTCAATCTCATTGCGGACGTCGTTCTCTGGGGACCAGTCATCCTTCTTGAGGAAGTCATCATCGGCATGTTCGGTAACATGTGGCGCAGTGTCACCATTGCTGCGATTTCCCGCTGCGCCGTCATCGTTACTTTCCTCTGGAAAATCCGTTGGTACAGGGATTTCGGTCGGCGAGCTCTGGTCCTGTGTGGGGACCGGCATCTCAGTAGGCGAACTGTGATCGTTTGCCGCCAGAGGGTGATCCTCTGCTGCCTGTTGCTCGTCGGGCGGAGTGATAGTCGGCGACGGAGGGTCAACTGCAACTGGTGTCGGTTCTGGCACGACTGTCGGCGACGACTGGGCCGGAGGTGCGTCGTCAGTGGACACACCCAAAGACTGAGGGCTCCTGATCAATTTGAGCAACTCACCTGGCTCATATATGTGAGGCGGAGCAAGAGCGGTAGCCTGGTCCGAAAGGGGGGCGGTGCGACGGTCTCCCGTCGCGCTCTCGTCCTCGAATCGAAGTCGGCGGTGTGCTGCGTCAGCCTCAAGAGCATGTATGTCGGAGACCTCCTCAACTTCTGGGGGCTGTTGACTGGGGGCGCTGCGGTGTCCCGCTGCACTAGGGGCGTCTGTATGCCTCTGGCGCAGTGGAGCACGAAAACCTCCCCCAGCCCTGACGTCACTGGTCGGCGTCATGAGTGCATGACGAGGTGGAAAGTTAACTGGGGGACCGAAGCGAAGGTCATCTGGAAGCGAGTTGGGGTCAAAGTCTGGGCAAGGTACGACGCGGGCAAGCGTGTTGCCCGCCATCATGCCCTTCGTGCCATCCCAAACGTTCATCCAGTGGTCTCCGATTTTCACGGTCACGTATCCCATGAACTGACCTACCTCACGAATGGGTCCGAATAAGGCTCCCATTGGTTCGCCATCATGAGGGCTAACGCGCTGTCCAACCCAGGAACCATCTGAGTGTCTCGATGGCGGGTGAGTGTAAAAGTAGCAAGCTTGTCTTGTTTGAACGTAGTCTCCAATCCGATAGGTCTCGTGGGGACCCATGGGCGGCCAGGCTGACGTGATGTGGCTAACGCGGCCCTCAGTGGCAGCCTGTAGGAACCATTGTTCGTAACGCTCGTGAATCTGACGATTACGCTCGCGCTTCTGGTCTGTTGTCAACTGCAAAGCTGCGGTTTCCCGCTGCACAACAGTTGGTATTGAGACGTCAGGGGCGGATGTGTCGCCAGACTCGTCACGATGTGCTCGGATCGGAGGTGCCACTGGGCGGATGTTTACCAACCCGACGGCCTTTCTAGCCGCTGTTAAGGCATTGATTGCATCAGCGAGTCTACTCTGTGTCCTCAGCAGAGCGGCCTCGGACTTAGCAAGGGCGGCTTCCCTCTCGGTGGCCATCTGGGCAGCAGCCGCGGCCGCGTCGTGTGGGTCTAACGTGAGGCCCTCAACTCCCTCGGAGACTTCTTCCACGGCTGTATCTCTCGGCGCGGCGGTCTCCCGCTGCTCTGCTGCGATCTCTCGCCGCACGTGCGGGGGGGCCGAAGCGATGGGAGTGTGTGCCGGTGGAGGTCCTGGGGGGAGCGGCGGAACAGGTGGCGAAGCCTTGGCAATACCTTGTCCAGGTACAGCTCCCACTGGTGGCGGCGCATGCCGTGGTGGCGGTGGTGGAACCTCGTTGTCACCCACGACCTGGCCAGGATACACGTTGGGAGCGATCGGCGGCGGTAACTCTCCTGGAGGAGGTCTGCCGACGCCTTCTGGTGGCGGGGCCTTCCTCTGGGGTGTCTTGGGAGCACGTTGCCCAGGCTGGACTGGCTGGAGTGGAGTCAGGGGCGGAGGCGGTGGAGGCCTCTTTGGCACATCATTGTCTCGAGCCAGGGGTCTGGACTTGTGCACAGTCGGAGCAGGCGGCTTAGGTGGGGTTGGAGGTGCAGCTGCGGTTACCCGCTGCGCATCGCCCCACGGGTTATTGCCATGGCCACGAAACTCATACAATGTGGAGCGCTCATACTTGGACCGTGGCTCAGAATCACGAGGAGGTCTGGCCAGGTCATCGTCGTCTGGGCGCCCCCAGATGATTTTGCCGGTGGCAATGTTCCTGCAACGAATGAGACAATGTACTGGGATGTCGCATTCTGCCATTATCGCGCCCTGTTTACCCTTCCACCAAGTGATGCCAGCCGTAGCGCATTTCTGATGGTCAATCTGAAATTCACACTGTTTCTTAGCGGAGTGAAAGACGTACGGCGGTATGGTGGTGTAGGGGTTCTGGCCGCAAGAGTGAGTGAAAGGATGAGCGGAGGCAAAGACCTCGGCACGGGTTGCCCCATGCTTGTGGTCTCGCTTGTCGAACCCTTTGACTATGCCTGGGTTAGACCTTGGTGAGCCTTCGGTAATGCTCCGCACTGAAGACAGCTCGGTTGCGTGCCAGAGATATGGAGTGTCATGAATAGACAACTCCTCCCAACCCATGTTGTGGGCTGTGGAATATGGATGCACCTCGGACTGACCACCTGTGCTTCGTATGGCCAAGATGCGGCCGAACGGAAACGTGAGCGGATTGAGGTCAGAGCCGATGGGTGCAAACACTTCGGTGCGCGACTTTCCATCTGCATGGTATTGCAGCATGCGAATGGCCATGTAACAATAGTAATCGGCCAAGTCGATGTAGTCACCATTGTCACGCTCAATCTCCCAACATGCTAGGACGGCCTCGTTCGTGGGTGTTTTGCGGTATTCCCATTTCCCCTTCTTTCTGTGGTAGTATTCTTGCTGGCTGCGCTGCCAGCAATTCATCGCACACTCTCGAAAGGTGGATGTCTTGGAGAAGTCGATGTTCAGACGCCGATCGTGATATGCATTGGTCACTCCACTTGTGTGACGGAGTATCGTGTTGAGAAACTTGCTAAACTCCCAGCGTCCGAAGTCGCATCCATCAGGGAGAGGGGTGCCGTATGGGCAATCTCGCCACGGGGGCAAGGCGATCCACTCATATGCACCCTCGAACCAACGGCTGCCGACGAGGTCGTCGGCGTATTTGAGCACGTGAATGTCCTGTTCATTGATCAGGCGCCGCGGGTCATTCTCGGGGACATTGTCCGGCATTGTTCTGCGAAGCAGTGGATCGACATTGAAAATGACAATAGCGTTTGGGTGATCAGGGTCAATCAATGCTAACTCTCGTGGGGTCTTACATCTGTCCATGTCATCTGTACGCTTCTTGACCCCGGAGAAATAGCATGCCCGCTGTGGTGTCAAAACTTCGTACTGTAGGCAATGAGCCGTTTTGGACGATGTCTCTCTGGCTACGGTTTCCCGTTGCAAGACCGTGTCGCCATCCTCGGACTCCGCGGTCGTCATCGGGTGGTTGTCCATCCACTGCTGGGCCTCCGGGTTGAGAGCCATCTCCTCCGCCAAGCGGAGGTGCCGGGCATCGCCTTTACCGTTCTTCATGAGGTCGGGGTCGAGCAGGTAAAGGCCGGCGTAAATGGCGGCACACAGTCGTGCGTGTCTCTCGCGCCAGGAGGTCTCGGATGTGCAATCCACGTAGCCAGTGATCCAAGAGTTACGGTCTGGTCCAAGCGATTTTTTACGAGTGTCCTGGAGAAGGCCTCGGTATAATTTGGACATCTGAGAAACATGATCGGCCATGACATATTCGTCTTGAGTCATCACTAATGCATATGTCGGGTCAGCCGTCGTGTCCTCTGTGACTGGCAAGAAGGTAATGTCACCTTCTTGGTTCAGAACGGCGCGCATCCCAAGGTCCTCACGCTGCTGAATAGATTCTGCGTTGGAAGCGAAAGCCGTGGTTGCGCGCGTGGATGTCTCGTCTTCGTTTTCCACGCCAGATCTCTTCAGATGTGCTGTGATCATTTTGGCGATCTCGGGAGCGACGGTAGGCGGGGCGGCGGCTGTAGCAACGGTCTCCCGTTGCGCAGCTGCGGTGTCCCGCTGCTTGGTCCAATTGCAGAGGGTATGAGCGGCACGCATGCACAACAACTCATTTGTCTTCGCACGATCAACGGATGATGCTGAAACGTGATCGTATAGACTCTGGATGTGTACTTGACGATGGTGCCACGCGATCAACAACATGTGGGACAAACTATGATATTGTGGTTCATTAAGCGGCCTCACTGCGGGTTGTTTGAAAGCGTAGAACTGACTTGGCTTAGAGTTCATTACGCCATAAAGGTTCTTGAGTGTTGCAAAGGTGACCCATTGCGCAGCGAAGCGAGCCCAATTCGCACCTGTCTTCTGGCAGTGCCATCCATCAACCTTGGTGCGATCCATAGTTTGTGTCCATGCCGAGTTGTTGATGACGGAAATGCCACGTGTCTGCATGAGGATGCACATATCTTTCGAGATGGTGTCGAAGTGGTGAGGCAAGCCCCAATCTTTGGCCGTGCCAGGGCCAATAACTTGAGGGTGTTTATACCAGTTCGCAACATCACAAAACCTATCGAGGCCGAAAGAGACATGCGGCATCATCTCGAGCAGGCATCCCTCTTGTGCTTCCCACTTGCGTTGGTACGCACGGTGGTCCCGTCTTTCCCAACCCAGGTCCACTTTTTGGGCATCGACTATTTTCTGATTGTAGGCTGGAAACGTGATGTCATTGTTGTTCCACCAGAAAGTGGCAGTGGCACCACGCTCATACCACAATTGTTTGTAATGAGCATCGAGGTCGGCCCAAGTGTCCCATAGGGCTTCATCCATGTCAAAGTAGCGTTGTTTTTGAGCAGTGTCCATATTCTGGGCGCGCATCTCTCTGAGCGTGGCGATCCTCTCGAGGATATCGCGATGGAGACTCCAGAGTGAAGAATCAATACCATCAATGTTGGTGCCTTTTTGAGCGTTGGTGATGATGATTCGTCTCCTCTCCGAGGTGCGCTGTTCCAGGCGCTCAAGCTCAGGGACGAGGCCCAGGTTCATGTAATCTTCGTCGGACGAACCCTCGGGGCGCTGAGGCAGATCCGTGCCTGGCTGCACGACGTGATCGTCCCAGAATCCTGGAATGTAGGAGTAGAACCAGTCCAGGATACAGTCCCGAGCCGCGGAAGCTAGAACAGCGAGAGTGGCTCCTCCCATGTACTCTTGATGCACTGGGGTTGGGACGAGTAGCGTTGAGAAGGGTTGTCCAACTTGGCGAATACAATCATAACTGCACAGCATATTGATGGCCTCTTCAGGCGTATGGTAATTCTTGCTGGCTTTTCCCATCATAGGTCCCGAGTCGGTGAAGATGTAGAAGAATGGGGTAGCAGTGCCTGTAGGGCCAAAGGCATGGTTAATGGATAATCCAAGATCCTCTGTGGCAAGCTGCATCCATCCATTCTCGTCCGCGAAGCATTTGACCACGGAAGCGTTCGTCCACGTGTGATGCTTAGCGTGATCAGAGTCAATAAAATCGTTGGTACTGTCACCGCGGGATGTAGAGTCGGCACAAACCAACAAAGGGTCGGAAATCTTATTGTCGTTCTGTTGGTTATTGTGTGATGGGCATCCAAAAATGTTTCGCCTTTGGTGTCCCGGGGCCCAACCGCTAGTACGAACGGGACTTTCGTTCGCCTCAAGTTCCTCACGCCAGGGATCATCACCGCTGCGGTTTCCCGCTGCGTATCGATGGCTACCTGTGTCGGTGAGGCTAGCGATGGCAATGGGGGGAGACAAGTGGCCCCCAGATCCACACGGCGGGTCCAAACGACAACTACCCCCTCCTATGTACTGGACATGGTGTTTAGGCGAAGCCGTTTTCATGTCACTATTGAGGTCTCGAGCGGGGATGTCGATGAACGAGTTGTAGCTGTTTTCCACGAACGAGCCAACCGAACCTGCGCAGTCGCTCTTGTGTGGAAGGGCTCTTCCGTGTGTCAATCCAGAAGAGGACCGCTGGACACCAAAATTGTATCCGTAATTAGGCGTGTCAAGGCTGTTTAGACCTAATGGGCGATGCTCCTTTTTGTACATGTTATATGTGTCGTCAAGAGAAGAGCTCACCCATCCACCAATGGCGGTGGATCCAACTATAGGCCATGCACCTTGGAGTCCTTTCCACAAGGACGTGGCGGCGTGTGAAAGGCACTCAAGAGATGGCATCAACGGTGGCTCGCTGCGGTCTCCCGCTGCTATGCTGCGGTCTCCCGCTGCACTGCCGAGAGCCTCGGTGCGAAGCCAGTTGAAGTGTTGAACGATGCTCTCCAATTGGTCATTCATGTCCTGGTCAAGGCAAGCCTTGGCTACATACGAGTGCAGAACAGCAAAGAATGAGACCCAAGGGAGTGTCGTCTCCTGCAACAAATTTTGCATCGAAATCTCAACATCCATCTCAACGGCATTACGAAGGTCTTTGCGTGAGCATTCAAGGAAGCAAACGCCAGAGCCCTCGGGTGCCTGAGTAAAAGCTATCGGGAACTTATTAGGGCCTGCCCACGGTAGCTGGGTATCGAACGCAGCTCCAACAGTGGGTCGAATGATTGGTCCATCTGGAGGAAGAGTGCAGGCTGGGCGCTGGATCATCGGAAAGGCACGATTGAAACGTGGTGTACCTTCCGTGATGTCAACCATATCAGCGTCCTGGTCTTCGCCGCCCTCTAGCGGGGGTTGCCCTCCGCGTGGAGCTCCAGGGTTACCCCCTGAGCTCGATGCAGTGCCCCGCTGCATGCTGCTGGGGGGGGAACGAGACCGATCCCGCAACTGTGTGTTTGAGCCGCCTACCGCGCCGAGGCCGGGCGGGGCGGCCGGAGTTTCCTCCACTTGAGAAGAATCGCTGCGATTATGCATAACGTCTCGTATGACAAGAGTGCGTAATGGTGAAGAAGAGGATGAACCAGGGGAAGACGATGTTGGAAAGTGGTGACCTGTAGCTACCTTACGCCTAGTTGAGTCTCCTCTAGAGGGAACACGTAATCGTGACGTGCTCGTATGCAACTCTCTGTCATATTGTCCATCAATGACACTGGGGTACTTAGCCCGGGTCGGACTCTTCTGAGGAGACTTACGGCGTTGTCGCGGGGACTTGGGCCGTGCCGAACGCGAAGCGTTGGACCCGGCTGTGATGCCGTGATGATGTCCACATGAGTGCAAACCCTCGTGATTAGGGCAACCAACACATCTCTTACCACATGCTGATCCAACCTCGCCCCAGGGGTCCTTGGAAGTGAGAGCAACTTCACAGAAGCCCAAACATCCTGGAGGTTTTGGGGGTTCGGCGGAGTGCGGTAGACCGTTGGGTCTGCGAGTCCCCTCGTCCTCCGTCGAAGTATGTCGACGCATGCCCTTAGGCAGTGGTGGCGGAGGACGAATGAGCGCAAGCTCGAGAAGTGTTTCCCAAACATTACTCTTTTTGGAGTCGAAATGTTTTGTCATCATGTCCGCAACTTGTTCCTTAGTACCTACGTGTGACAAATGTATTTGTTCATGTTGACAGACTTCCACGATCCAATCCAAGTTGATTCTATGCGTGCGATGGAGGTGCCGCAATGCGGCCGTCCTACCTTTCTTCACTATTTTGATAACAGCCTCGTTGTCCTCGGCTATGATAAGCTGTACCTGCGGGGGGCTCTTATCAGAAGAAACTTTGCGATGATCATGTAGAGGATGTTCGCCGAATGTTGTCAGGGTGGATCGAGGAGAGTCGTAAGTGCCAGGGGCTGGGGTTTCCCCCTGCTTCTTATACGTTGGTGGCTTACGCTGTTTGCGAGAGGCGGCGGCAACTTTGTCGCGGGCCTTGTGCGTGCGTACAACGTGTTCCCAAAAGGTAAGCAGGGGGAGGCCTTCAACCCGGAGCGCCGTGTCCAACGCGACGATTTCGGATTCCGTAGAGGAATGCGAAACCACGGTTTGTTTCTTACACACGGCGTTGATCGGGAAGAAAGTGTTGGGGCCCACAATGGCGGCAAAGATGCCTGTCGTGGACTTTGACGTAGAAACACAATCTGCATAGGAAGCGTCTGTAAACAGTATGACGGAAAGTTGGTCGGCGGAGTCACCGATGAAACCCTGCAAGCTATGCGTCTTGGTGTGCTTGATGTAGCATACAAGACGATGCAGACGTTTGTCGCAGGCTCGATTCCATTTGGTAATCTCGCGTGCCAACATGCAGACTGGATGTAATAAATCAAAGCGACAGCATCTTGCAAGATATAAAATTTTCATTAGAATGCTGGCCGACTCTGGGCCGAGGACGCCTTTGTCGTCAAAATCAGCTTCTGTGAAGGCGGAGTCCTCGATCCCAGGGGTTTCGGAGACAGGTAGGTCTCGGAATTTCATTTTCGGATTGTCTGGAATGGTAGCAGCAACCTCAAGGTAGCGATCGATACATTGGTCAATATACCCGCTCATGTTATATCGAACGCCACGGACATCTTTGGCAGTTTTGTAGGCTGCGGTGTCCCGCTGCGCTTGAGGCAGTAGAGGACGAATGGTCTCCATACGTTTGTTGAATTCGATGTCTGATACTGTATATGGAGCCTGTCCGCAACCGAGATATTGATCAAGTTTGGTGGGCGAATCGATCTTGATGCCGCTGTCCCGGATGAGGTTCCAGCCAGCTTCGAGGTTGTCTTTTGGGCCGGCCAGCTTGAAGTCATCGACGTAGACAGAAAGCACCAATCCAAGTTTGGGGTGAGTCCAAATGCATTCCCATCCTTGCATAGGAACGAATCCTTTGCTCTCAAGGCATGTCTTGCAGTGTCTCTCCCAAAAGACGCCAGCAAGAGGGTGACCGTAGAGAGCTAAACGAAGTCGGCACACTGGGTCTTTGTATTTAGCCCATGATGCTGGTCGACGTGCCGGTGGGAGGCTGATCCACGTATCGACTGGGTCAATTCTGCCGTCACCGTACAACAGCGCCTGCGTGTATGCTGATGGGGCATCACTCTGGCCACCATTGTAACCGGGCATGTGTGCGACAGCATCAACGAGCTTTGACGCCTCAATATGTGATGCGCTAGATGCGGCATCAGCGAAAACCGCTGCCAGGCCTGTTTGATCTTTCATAGTATTTCCCTGGCAGACAACGCGACCTTTGTATTTGCGCTGTTCAGGTGGGAGTTCGGAATGCTTCACAGTACCGAGTTCGAGTAAATGCGCGAAATGAATGTCCTTGCCCTCCTTAATGGCCTGCGCTTTGACGTCGGCGCGTTCAGCGACGGTGTCTTCCATCCATGTGGTCTGTGCGCGAAGGCGATCATATTCTCCACGGAGAGCGGCCTGAGCGCGTGGTTCTGCTGCTATTTGCTTTTTGTTGAGGCTCTGGGTCACCAGTGCATATGAGGTAGTTTCGTGGCGCTCACGATGTGGCTGATCAGGTGTGTCTTTGGGAAGGACGGCCATGATAGGAGCATCAACGAAACCAGAAACCTCTCTCTGCCGGACAAACTGCGCGAAGGTCGGTTTCAGTGTAAGACAAAGTGGATTCAAAGCACCGAATGATGGACCATCGTGTTCAATGTTTGTCGGGGATGCGATCGCCACTGCAGCTCTAGCCGGCGATGATGACGATGCACTGGTTTCCCGGTGCTCATTATCAGGTAAATAATACAGCACCGTAGTAATGTCTCGGGGACCACCAGGGACAGGGGCGTACAAAATAGTTTTGTCTGTGACGCCCTTGACTTGTTCGTCTCGGATCGTGTCTCCGGTGTGCGTGTCAAGAGTGAGTCGACGCTCGACACGGTCCCATTTCGGTCCATCCGAGCGTGTTGTTCTAAGTGTTTTGGCGTTGTCATCCTGACGAGACCAGGTCTTCAGAGTCGCTTCATGTCGGCGAGCACGAGCTTGGGAGACCAGCTTGCCGTATGCACGTTCGCGATCGCGCTGGCGACCAGAAAGGCACTTCCAGTACTCAACGAGGCAGTGATCGGGCCTGGTAGTTTTCTGTATTTTGGTATCACGTCCCATTGATTTAACTTTGCCATCGGAAGTATATTCTGGAGCATAGTAAAATCGCACGGTGCCTGTCCAGGGTTCTCCCAGGGCTCGATGATCGCTCTCACTGACTCCATCCCATGTGTCTCTGAACTTATCCTGTCCCTGGAATGTCGATGTTGTCTCGAATTCACGAATTACATCAAACTTTTCCAATGGTACCGGTAGCCCTTCTGGGGCGTCCGTAGGGATAAACAACTGTAAACGTGGGGTACATATGTGACGAATAATCGTAGCATCACGTTTTTCCCAATAATCTGGAGTTGCCGCAGGGGCGGTTGGTAATTCTGCCTCTGCGACGGCTGGGGTTTCCCCCTGCATCGGCGTATGAGCAGGGTCGTCCCAGTCCGCAGGGTAGTTGTCGAGTCGTGGGTCATCGTCGCGCATGGGGTCCAAGCAGTCGCCGAGAGGTATTTTGGCCTCATCTGCAATGGACTCGTGCATGGGCGGGTTATGATGAGTAAGAACGCCGTCAGCGACCGGGAACTCAAGTTTAGCTGGTACGACAATGTCTTTGACACGATGAACGTGACAATGGGTGCTGTCTGGGTATTTGGCATATGTGGCGGTGTCGACGACTAGGTAGTCTCCTGACCATCGTCCGCCTGCATGCATATGGTAACCCATGAACAATCCCTCGCGTGTTGTCTTTGTGAATTTCTTGCCATCACTATCTGTGTTGAGTTCCGGGTACAGGCATTTCCAATATACTTTGGAACCAAAGGGTACTGTGCGTCCATTGAATGACTCTCCGAAGCGAATTTCATATGGCGTAAGTTCCGCCTTATTTGGGTCAGAAGATGCGGCACCGGTGGTAGACAGAGAGAAGTTGGTGGCATTGCAGAAACATTGCATAGCCTCGCACCACCATTCGTGTCCCAGGCCAGAAGCCATGAGGACAGCCTTTGTGCCTTTGACCACGCGCTGCACAGCACGCTCTACAGTCCCGTTAGTCTGAGGGCGGTGTGGCGTGCTGGTGTCATGTCGCCAGCCAAGTGTGGCACATGCTTTGATGAGTTCTTTGGAATTGTCGGTATAAATGTGTTTAACCTCATCATTTGGGGCGACAAATTTCATCAGACTAAGTTTGGTGGTTTCGGCATCCTTGTGCAATGCTGGATAGGCCATCATGATGCCGGTGTGCTTGTCTAGGACAACAAGAGCGCACCTTTCCTTCTGCCTGCCAGTGGCCTCATCATCTCCAATAATGATATGATCTGCTGTCAAGGAATCTCCAAATCTCTTCGGTACGAACGCTTCATAAGTAGAATCATCTTCGTTTTTCTCGAGATCTGAACGCATCTTATGTTTTCTTTTGCAAGGCTTATTGCGAATCAAAGCTCGAGCGCATATCTCACAATCTGGGTGTTTGGGAGAATGAGTCAAGTAATGACTGGGGTCAATGCTCTGTCTCTCGCCGACAGGGAGAGCACTATCAGGGCCTTGCTGCGGGTCACCGCTGCACGAGGGTTTGTTTAGAACCTCGAGGGTGTAACACCAGCATGGGCCTTTAGTGGGGGTCTCCTCTGCGGGGTCGATGGGAAAAGTCTGAAAACGACCATGACCGCAGTCCCTGTGAGACGTGCTTTTCCACTGTGGCAGGATCACTCCGCAACATGATGTCCTGACGCGTCGGCGCGGGCATTCCTTCGTGTGTCGCCTCGCGGAATGCAAGGGGGTCGGCGGAGGTGGCGGAGCATCGTGCATGTGGTCGATATTGATCTGTGGGATAAAGTTATGTACCACAGCCTGTTTAGGCTGACCTTGTGGGGGTGTTAGTACGCATCCGATTCTTCTGTTCCAATGTATATCCCAATCGTCTTCCTCGACAAGACGACCCATGGACCAAACGGACGGGCAATTATCCATGACCAGGGTGTCTTTCTCGATGCCGAGTGCTGGGATGTTGACACGTACATGTTGGTTGACGATTCTCTCGCCATTGGCGGTTTCCAAAATGTGTTCTCGTCCAATGCGAATGCCCTTTTTCTCGGATTCTGTCATGTCGGATTTATCGGAAATATGTAATGCCGAACCGCTATCAAGGACGAAAGAACGCGATATTGCCACCGTATCCTTTGTTGGAGGGACGCTGGCTGCAGTTTCCTGCCGCGACGAAGCTGCAGTTTCCTGCTGCGCTGGTGCTGCAGTTGCCTGCTGCGCTGGTGCTGCAGTTGCCTGCTGCGCCGTAGCATATGTGTGGAGCAGCACGTCCTCCTGTGGGATTGCGACGTAGCAATAGTCGAAGTGGATGTCCTCGTTATCGTCCAGCCTCCGCATGAGGGCGAATGCGTTCTCCTGGGCGCGTATCAGATGTGCCTGAGAACGGATCCACCACCAATCGGGTATTGGGTCTGGAACGTGGACAGCATCGCCTTTGTTTGGTGACTCACGATACGGTCTCATCTTACGTCGAACCGTGAAAAAATCGACATCGGTACCTGCAAGGTTCCAGCGAACCTTTAGTTTCGGCGTCGATGTCGTCGCAGGCGGTTTGGTCTTGAGAATCTGGGCCTCTGAGATACCATGTGTAGGTGAAACTGCGAGGATCTTCTCACGTATCACGTACACTCGGTTGGTGTTCCGAGCGGGAGAGCGCAGTCGTTGGCTGGACTGCGATGTCCGACTGGAACGGGAGCCAGATCGTGAATCTCTCTGAGACCATCTTGTACCGCCGGGACTACGTGATCGGCCTTGCCGCTGAGACGAACGAGACGGCGATCGCGAGTCCTTCTGGGACCAGCGAGTGCCGCCTGGGCTCTTGGAGGGCTGTCGAGTGTTCGTTGAGAAATGACGGGTGCCCCCCGGACTCCTGGAGTAAGCCCTGCCTCCCGGACTCCTGGTGAAGGATCGTGATCTCTGCGACCAGCGTCTACCACCTGGGCTTCGGGAGGGGAACCTCTGTTCGCTTCTGGGCCTGCTGGGGCTGCGAGGCGGCGTCTTGAAGCCATTTTTATAGTGGGCAAATTTGCAATTATCCCCGTTGGTGCAACTACCCTTTTGGTAGAAGACGCAAGGATGCACGTGGTGCCGGTTGCAACCAGTGCGCTGACACATATTACCCTTTGCAAAATCGTAGCAAAAATACCTGGCAGCCGGAGGCCTCGAAGTAGCCGCGCCAGAGGCGCTGCCTCGAGCGTCTCTACGATGTTGAGATGATTGGCGATTCCTGGGAGGATCACGAGACGACGGGTGGCGTCTGGGCGGCGGTTTCTTTTCAGCAGCGTGCAAGAACTTACATGTATCTGGACGGGGACACCCTTTGCCCTTGAAGAAAGGGACGCAATGTGAGTTGCGGCTTGATTGTTTGGTCTTAGTCTTGGCAGGGGCAACGGTGTCCCGCGATTCTTTTTGCATGCTATATTGATTCTTCTGTAGCTTATGTAAATCAAGAACATCGTAAACTCTTTGATGGAGCCACTTATATGTCTTGATTACCTCTCCGTTCTCATCTTTGGCTCCAGCCTTGGCTTTGTTGTATTTGCTCATGTCTTCTTTCATCCAAGGGTGTCTCTGAACCTGAGTACGAAAGAGGGATTCCATGATGTACATCTCGGGTAGTTTGTTAAGAGCCAAAAGTAATCGATCCCATTCGACGATGAAACGCTGGAGATCGTCTCCGTGCATGCGTAGATTCTTGATGCGATCAAAGTCGTGAAGGTGGTCCTCGGCAACCGTGACGTCGAATGAACGGATAATCTTCTGATATACCTGACGTCCTTTAAGCATGCGCTTTGCTTTGTGTTCGACGTCCTCTAACAGCTTCATTTGCAATCTTAGCTCATGTGGGAGGATCTCGAGAAGAGCGTCAGCTAACTTACAGTCGAGGCTCTCAAAGTCGCCGCTGTCGGCGAGATCCTCAAAAGTCATCTCAGGGTTCTCCGCTACCATGATGAAGGCGTACGCCTGAGCTGGGCGTCCAGAGGCGTTTCTGAAACCCTTGCGGACACCGTTCATCCAATCGGAGACTCCTGTGATCTTAGGGAAGCCTGGGACCCGAACACGGTCACTTTCTTTGACTGTGGCAGGTAGTAGTGACCCGCCAACATTGTACGGGGATTGCGCAACGTTGGAGCCGAGTGGACCTAGATTAA
Source organism: Prorocentrum cordatum (assembly GCA_963575745.1). Classification (NCBI taxonomy): domain Eukaryota; class Dinophyceae; order Prorocentrales; family Prorocentraceae; genus Prorocentrum; species Prorocentrum cordatum. Next base: position 81,489 of record CAUYUJ010015491.1, on the reverse strand, counting down.
TGGGAGAGTGTGTTCGAAAGCTGGCATTGTCTGCAGCTGGCTCAGGGGCAGGGGGCTGGGCTGCGGTTCCCCGCTGCTCGTCAGCATCAGTTCCTGCCTGAGGAAGTGTCGGCTTGGAAGCGGCCCCAGTAGAACCCCCCGCATCGCGAGCAGCGGCGTCAGGGGAGGGGCGGCGAGAGCCGGTAACAGGTGTATGTTTGGCTGCGTCCGCGATGTGATCGTGTATTGTTTGCTCAAGCGTGGTGTTGTCTGCCTGCAGTTTTGCGACACAATCAGACAATACATCCAATTCAGCGTGTTGATGTTTCTGAGTGTCTGTGAGGAATCGAACGTCATCCTTATTGTGGGTAGTATGATTGACGATAAGAGTACGCAGGTCAACACTCTCGTTAGCAAGACGAGCCATCTCAGCGTTCATGTGATCCAGGCGCGCAGTCGCGCGTGCTGACTCGGCATCCCTCTCGGCCACAGAATCCTGCAGCTGCCTTTGCAAGTGGGCCACCTCCGCGCGGACGGTCTGTAAAACAGCTGCCGTCACGTCGGGGTTGGTCACCGTAGCAGTGGGACTCACCTGCGCAGTATGAGCCCGTGCGACCTGCAGCTCAGCTACGGTCTGCTCGAGAGTGTGGACTCTGGATAGAAGCTGTGGTACATGTTGAACCTGACAGGAAGAGAGTTGAGCTTGGAAAGCGTTCTCGGCCTCACATAACTTGCCATACAAATCTTGCTGGACGGAGCGTGTATGATCGTGCAGCTCACGTGCTGCAGCTTCCGTTTCACCACGGATCGTGGCAATATGACCTTGTAGTGCGGTGGAAGGCGCTACGAAGGCACCTGAAGCTGTGCCCGCGACTTCTCGCAGCTCTTCGCGAAGAATGCGTGCACGTTCATCGTTGTTTTGACGAATCTGAATGACGCTAGCTTCAAGTCGATCGAAGTCGGACTTGACGGCCACAAGTTCGTTATTCTCGCGATCTCGTTGTATATCGAGACGCTGCATCAGCTGTTGCATGACCCGACGGTCCTCCTGGACGGCAGCGTCCAGGATCGAAAGACCCTGTTGGAGGTCACTCCGGAGGACGGCGGTATCAGAGGCGACAGCCTTGTGGACGAGGCTAGTTTGATATTCAACGTATGTGTGCACGTGATCTCGTAGCTCAGCCATGTCTTGCATTGGCAGAGCCTCCCTATGTCGGTTTGCGGCTGGGGAACTTTGGGGCCTAATACGAACCCCCCGGATAGATGGACTCCTACTGCCGCGATCGTCTCGAATGATGTACTGTTCGGGGCCACGCCTGGGGGCTTGGCTCCTAGAATGAGCACGGCGACTAGGGCCATGGTCAAAAGTACGGTTTTCGAATTCACGGACTCGCTCATAAACCTGTCCCTGTTCAATCCCTGTTTGTACGGGCGTCCCATGGCCCCACCTTCGTGTGCCTGTACCTCTCTCTCTCGGAGGGGAGGAAGGTGTGGGCATCTGTTGAGCTGCGGTGTCCCGCTGCACTGTCTGGGACGGTGCTGCGGTGGCCCGCTGCGCTGTTTGTGGCGGGGCTGCGGTTTCCCGCCGCGCTGACTGGTGCAGTGCTGCGGGAGGGACGTCAGATGTGGTATGAAGGGTGGGGAATTGAGGCGTGAGCCCTGGAGCGGCGTGTAAGAATCGCTGCTGTAGGGAGGGCTGATCTCCAATAGGAAGTGGGGGTTCGGAAACGCTATGAGCATGCAAGGCGCGAAGCTGGTGCAACTGAGCTTGCATAGCATGAAGCTGAACTGCCGCCTGGGTGGGCAACGCTGGCATTGCTGCGGTTTCCCGCTGCATTGACTGCGCTGCACTGGGTGGGGGCATAGCTTCGTCCAATCCGTCTGTTCCTGGAGAGATGGCCATGCGGGCCGCAAAATTGGGGGAAGCTCCTAGAATATCGGACATATCAGCATCCAAGTTGCGCACGACTGACGGCGACGACTCATCATGCAGGGTCCGATGGGCGACTGGTGTCGTGCCGTCATCCTGCATAACTAGTCCGATGTCGACAGGTCGGGTCGCAGGTTGGACGCGATGTCGGATATAAAAGAGAAGGCTGATAACCTGTGTGAGGGTGAGGAGGACCAATGGACCGACCCCACCCCGAGTGTTCCGTCGGTAGACGATGAGGGACGATGGTTTTACCCAACGTACCTCTAACTATCGAGTACCTGTCATCCGAGCCAAGAGGGGCGATGGATATGAGCAAGATAGGAGGAAAGTAGGGGGATTCACACACAGGAGCTGTTCACGATGGAGGAGCCAATGGCTGCTACTCACCCCTTTATGGCGGCGGCGGCTGAGGCTCTTGCCTGGCGTCTTTAGCGTGACAGGGAGGATCCTCTCACCGATGGCAAAGAAGATAGGTGCGCTAGCCATCCTCCACGATGGACATCATGAGTGGCTCTGGCTTCAGCGGTTACTGAGGTTCAATGGCAAGCAAGCTCGAAGGTGCGACCGCAGCCTATTACCACATAAGTTCAAGCAAGACGGTTCACCGATCACCTCCGAGTTAGAGTGGGCCGAATCGTCGAGGCGTCACTCTGCGCGGCTTGAAGACGGGCGCGAAGGATCCGAGGCGGAGATTCATGCGGAATGCAACCTGTTTTCCTTAGAACATCGCGGCTATTCCATCTCCCTCTTGGCTAGCGACGAGGCTCAGAGGGGTCCAGGCGCATTGGGCACCAAGACGCGAACTAATTCAGAATGCTGTGCTCAAGGCTGCCCCTGGCGCCGTCTTACCACGCCCGCAAGCTATCGCGACAAAAACGGGGCTCTTGGCACAAGAAGCGGCCATTCACAAAGCAGGGTTGGCTTGCGGGCTGTACAAAAGCAAGAATGGTAAGATGACTGCCGAGATGCATCGTTCCATCATGCTGAACTCCTGAACTCCGACGCTATCAAGCACCATCATGCACTTCCTAGGTCGGCGCTGGCGCAGTCCATCAAATTTCTTATGGTTCACTCCCAGACGGGGCGCATCCAAGGCCGCTGTGCAGGAATGGCATCACAAATGATCAGGGTGTTCCGTCAGATCGCCAAGTCTAAAACATGTTTTGCGATTGTGCTCTTCGTAAATC
>CAUYUJ010015491.1:43390-73390 GCA_963575745.1 Prorocentrum cordatum | reverse complement strand
GGTCCTGGCCATCAACTGCCCGCGGCTCGCCGAGGCCATGCACCGGCGAGGCCTGGTGGCCCAGCCGGTGGCGGCACTGGAGTGCGAACAATGGGAGCTGCCGCGCATGCTGCTGGACCTGCTGGGCGAGGCCCTCCGCGCTGCGCTGCTCGGGTGCCCCGCTCTGGCCAGAGGGCAGTGAGCTGGCCGCCCTCCTCGCCCCGCCGGATCTGTACCCAGCGGAGGAGAGTGAGGAGGAGCGCGCCTGGGAGCTGGTGGAGGGCTCCCCTACTGTTTCCTGGGGTGGCCCCTGCTGCTGGAGGTGACGAGGGCGCACGCGCGCCGACGGCCCAGCACGGTGGCGGAGGCGGCGGGGGATGAAACAAGCCCCCTGCGCCGCCCTGCTGGGCCCGTGCGGGCGTGCCGCCGCGGTGCGCTGCTCGCCTCGAGACGGGCCTGGCGCCTGGCGGTGGGCCCGCACAAGAAAGTCGCGGGCTCACAAGTGGCGCCCGCGGTGGAGCCCGCGGGGGCTCGCCCCCGCTGGGATGGGAGAGAGAGAGGAGGAGGAGGAGGAGGAGGAGGAGGAGGAGGAGGAGGAGAGGAGGAGGAGGAGGAGGAGGAGGAGGAGCGCGACCACTGAGCGTAGATGGACCGATCCCTATCCCCGCTGACGTGGCCTGGGCCCCACTGGCCGATACTTACCCCCCGCGACGGGGATGCAGGTTGTTCCCTCTGGATTCCGAGGGGCATACGGCCGGACCTAGGACAGAGACACATCCTTCAAGAACGTGAGACCCTCCGCCAGCCACAACACACAGAACATCCAAGGGCACCCTCCCCAGGATGCACAAGAACATCCAACAAACACGAAGAACACTAAGGTGCTCTCTCTGAACCGACCTCGATCTTCTGCCTCGGTCTGGCCGTATCCCCAACTGGGGTGGTGGTATGGTTGGGCTGGGGATGGAGATGGGGATCGGGATGCGTCAAATAATACTGAACCACAAATCTTCGCACGACTCGACCTCAACCACTGCGCCGATGAAAAGGTCGCCTGGCAAGCCCGACACCGCGCAAGGTGCGCCGGCCCGTTGGCCTCGCCTCACGAGGCCGGCGTGGACCGGATGAGCTCCAGGATGGCAGCGATAGTAGAGGCCTCCCAACTGGGGTCGGAAAAGATAGGGTGGGAGGATCGCGCGCCGCATCGCCGATGCACCGGCGACGTCGGCGACGCATCCGCGACGTCGGCGTGGAGAAAATCGGGCCCCACATCAAGACGCATCGCCGATGCATCGGCGATGCGGCGCGATCCTCCGACCCCATCTGCTCTGACCCCATCTGGGAGGCCTAGAGATGGCTCTTCTCAAGTGTTTGGTGCTCCGCAAGAGATGGTCGCCACCTCTGATGACGACGAGCTCCTTCGGCTCGGCGGCCGCGGTGAACAGCGCCTCGCCGCTCGCCAGCGGCACGCTCTTGTCCTTGTCGCCGTGGACCACCAACAAGGGCGATCGCCCTCGTCGCACCGCGCCAGCGACGTCGAGGCCCAGGAAGTCCTCGCGGTAGCGCGCGCTCAGGCGGAGCGCGGTCTTCTGCCACCTCGCCTCCTCTGTGGCGCCACTGAGAGCGATGTCATCGTGCCCACCCCAGCCGGCTGGCGGGTTGGACGGCGACCCGGGGGGCAGCCAGAACTCCTTCCAGCAGCAGCCGTCCCTGTCGAAAGCTGTGAGCTGTTCGGCATCGAAGTCGTAGCGCAGCCCAGAGACGACATCCACGAGGCCAGCGATCGCCGTGACCGTCATGTGCTCATCGCAGCCTCGCAGCAGGGACGCGATGATGGCTCCAGTGGATATGCCCACCACATGGATCGGAGCAGGCGCTGGTGCCACGAATTCGCGCAAATATCCGATGACGGCTCTGGCTTGGCGGCGCGCACAAGGGGGTAGGGGCAGGGGGGGAAGGCTCCTCAGAACCACCCCTGTTTCTATCGGGGAGACGTAAGGCTCGGGTTCGGAAGACTCGGGTTGGCCTGACGGGGCTATCATGACAATGACGAGACCCAGCCTGAAAGTTGACGCGAGCTCCCGCTGCAAACATCCCACGAAAACTGGACCGTCAAAACCCAGGACGCGCTCGTCAAAAAACGTCGGCCAACCCGAGTCCCGGCGCACTCGAGTCTTATGTTTCCCCGATTCTAGAAAGCCTCCCCCCTCCCCCTACCCCAGGAGAGCCCAGAATCGAATCGATCAGTCGGGTCGGCGATCGACATGAATCGGATCGGCGGAGATCGGCAGCCGAATCGGGAGCAGTCGAATCCACCGAGACCAAGTCGAATCGCATCGGAGGAATCGACATGAGCCCTGCCCTATACCCCCTCTGCTCGCCGCCGCCTGGCATCGGCCACCTCCCGGCTCACCGTCTTCGCAGCGAAGGGGCAGCCGCCGTCGGAGCCCGGCGTGCCCGCGACGCTCGGAGGAGGGCCGGCCGAGGCCGCGGCGGCTCTCTCCCGCCGCCAGCTGAGATAACGGCGGCTCAACCGCCATCCCGCGGGGTCCATCCCTGCCCCACGGCGGCGGCGACGACGACGACGACGACGACGAGCGACGAGCGACGACGACGAGCGACGAGCGACGAGCGACGAGCGACGAGCGACGACGACGACGACGACGACGACGACGACGACGACGGAGGACGACGACGACGACGACGACGACGACGACGACGACGACGACGACGACGACGACGACGACGACGGCTGGCGGCGACGACGTCGGCGGCGGCGGCGGCGACGACGACCTGTCGGCCGAGCGACGGGCCCGCGCGCATCCAGGCGCGGCGGTAAAGAGCCTCCGGCAGGCCCAAGAAGGGGCAGGAGGAGGAGGAGGAGGAACGAGCGAGAGAAACTCCAGGGAGGGCCGCCGTCTCCTCGGCCTGCCCTCCTCCGAGAAGTTGAACGCGCAGAAGGCGCTCCCCTCCACCTCTTCCAGCACCGCCGCCCGCAGCTGCCGCGGCAGCTGCCCCCTCAGGGCGCCGTGGCTGGCCAGCTCTTGGCGGTGGTCCAGGCTCTGGTCGGGGAAGCCGTGGAGGTACAGCACGCAGCAAGCGACACACTCGCCTCCGCCCCTGCGCGACAGGCTCGCCAGCAGTGCCGTAGCGGGCGAGCCGGCCGCAGAGGGTCGGGGGTGGCCGAAGGTGTCCCTGGCCCAAGGTGCCCCCAGCCTCTCGCCCGAGTTTGGAACCCCTGGGCCTCGTGCGGGGTGCTCCGGAGGCCCTTGTCGGGTCGGGCGAATGGGCCCCTCGGTGAGGCCGAAACCAGCTGCATGCAACAAATTTCGTAACCCCCCCTTTCCAAATCCCCCCCTTTCGCCTGGCCCGACCTTGGACGCCGTCGTGGGCCTCCCTGCAGGTCCTGGGGGCGCCCGCCCTGGGCCGGGAGCACTTCCGGCAACACCCGAGAGGGGGAGGGCAGCAGCAGGATCTCCGCCCCCTCCTCGGCTGGCGCTGGCGCTGGCGCCCGCCTCGCGGCGCCGCCCGCCACCGCGGCCGGCGCGGCGCGGGACGCCGCCGCCGCTCCGACCGGGGGGCCGTAGCGCAGCAGGGCGGCGGCGGCCTCGTCCTGCAGAGACAGGCCGCAGGCCGCCCAGCGGGCAGCGCAGCCGCGGCCCGCCATGGCGGGGCCCAACGCCTCGCTGGCGGGTGGAGGTCTGGCCTGTCGTCGAAGGTGCTCGGCGCGGGTTGTGCTGCGCTTCGGAGGTGCCTCGCTTCGGCCGTCGTCCCTCCCAAGCTCTGCCCCCCGGCAGTCGGCTTGGCGAAAGAGTCCCCTGCGCAGGAGCGGCCCTTGGTGCGCGGAGGGAGGGGGCGCAAAGTGGCCACATACAAGCGCAAGCAGCCGCTATCGCATCTTGCTCAATGATCGGAGGGGCCCCGATGAGTGCGCGGTTTCCCCCGGGGGCGTGGGCGACCCTAAGAGGCCCTGAAACACAGAAAACAAATGACGAAAGAACCAATAATTGCATATTCATACGATTTCCTCTGGTTTTGCGCAAATGTTTCACGCTCTCGCCACTTTCGACGGGGCCCCGACGGGTCGCGAAAGCCCTTCGGGGAAACCGCCTACCGATGAGCCCGCACCAAAGGTCACTCCAGCGAAGGGTCACTCTTACCAGTAGTCGACGCAAGGCCCCGAGCCCGCGCGCACGGCCGGGGCCCGGCGCGGAGGAGCGCGCGAAGCTGCCGCAGGGAGGGGCTTCAGCCGACGGCTACGGAGGAGCATCCCAGGCTGGGCCCGTCGGGCGCCCCAGGTGCGACGCTGCCGCCCAGGGCGGCATGACGACGACGGCGGCGGCAAGGACGACGGCAACGAGGACGTCGAGGCCGGCGGCTGATCTCGGGCCGCAGCCTGGCCCCGGCCTCCTGGCTGGCGCGAGCACCGCTCGGGAACCCACTCGAGAAAGCCCTACTCTCGCCCCCAACCCCCCTCCTCCTTCCACCGACCCTCTCCTCCATCGTCATCCTGCTCCTCCCTCTCCCCTCACTGCCGCCCTCCTCCTCCACCACCGTCCCTATCATTCCTCCTCCTCCTCCTCCTCCTCCTCCTCCTCCTGCTCCTCCTCCTCCTCTTCTACAGCCTCCTCCTCTTCGGCCTCCTCCTCCTCTCCCACTCCTAGAGCTTAGAGGGGGCCGAGAGAGCTACAGCTGAAATGTGGCCACGAGAACGTTGGCCAAGAACGTGATTCCCTTCACCCAGGGTCCAACTCGAAAAAAAATCCGAGAGGTGGAGAATCCAAACACGGAGAACACACGGGGCGCCACTCCAAAACTTGAGCTCCTAAAGCCTCGTGCCACCTGTACCTTACATACCCCGTCCCAGTCCAGCTCGGGGTGGTTTGGACGACGATGGCTCGACCCTCCCTCTGCAGCGGGAGGAGATAGGCACCACATGTGAAACCCACCCCTGCAGTTCCGACTTCTGCAAAACCGCCTGTGCTTCAGAATTCGAAGCGTGTCTGCGAACGAACGAACGAAAAGTCATACGCCCTAGGCGCGTGGACTCGTGCACTTAACTACTCGTGCAAAACTGAACTACTCTAGCTTTCCATGCCGCAGCATCACTCACATCGACGCCCAGCTGCGCAGCGACCTTCCCGACCTGCGTTGACCATTCGTTCCTGTGGCGACCAATCTTCCTGACGAACTTGTGCGTGAGAGGGGCAAGGCTTCCCGCGGCGAAGGTTCTCTGTCGTAGGACGTCGCCTTCCATGGCCCCCCTTGCCACCCGGCCATGTGAAAGTATCAGCCGCTGGACCAGCGCCTACTTCAGGAGGCATGTCTGCAGCCAGGTGAAAACCGGCGGGGGTGTCCGATCCCACAGCGCCGATTGGAACCACATGGGTATCGTTCGCAAGTGGTCACCAAGTGGTCGCAGTAATACAGTCAACCAGTATAGTAAGGATGCGCGATAAGGATGCAAGGGCCTTGGGCGCCCATTTCGAAGCTTTTCGAGCGGGGCGCGGCCAGCGAAAGCGACGATGAATGGACCGAGGAGGCAAGGATGCAAGGGTACCCCGTGGGAAGGTTGCCCATCCTTACTCCGCGGGTTGACTGTGGAGGAAAAAAAACTGCGCAAATCCAAGAAACCTGCGCGGAGCTCCGCGCAGGTTTCTTGGATCGGCCCTGGGACCCCCCTCCCTGGCGCGCGGAGCGCGCCCAAGGGGTCCCAGCGCAGATCCACGAAATCCGCCCGGACCGTCAAACATCTCTGCTTCTATATGTTGCGCATGGACCGACCGTCCCGGCTTTCCTGTAGTCCTACCACGAAATGTTTGTAGAACCCAGAAATGTTCTAAGAACAAATCCAATGGTCTTCGAACATTAACACGATATATTAAAGCAAGACAGTCTCAACCAGAAATGTTCTAAGAACATTTCGTGGAAACCACACGAGGTTCTCAGGACATTGTTTGGTGGGGCTATAGGCGAGCCAGGACGCTTCGCCACTGCTTGAATGTACAACTTCTTCTCCTCCTCCTCCACCTCCTCCTCCTGAGGGTCAACGATAGGGGGGGACTGGCATAGAGGGGAATGCATCGACCTGGAATCGGCGATACATCGCCGATAGATCGGCGATAGGCCTGCGATCGTGAATCCGCACCTTCCTGGGCCGGTTGGGGCCATCGGTCCCCTGTCGGCGATCAATGGGCGACTGGGAATCGATGTATCCCCCCCTATGCCTGTCCCCCCCCCTCTCGTTGCCCCTGACCTCCTCCTTCCTCCTCGAAGGAGGAGGGCGTCCGGTCCCGCCTGCCGGTCTGCATTGGAATCTGCATCAGCATCGCTTCGAGCGTCGCCGCGCCGGCCGCGCCCCCGGGGCGTGGTGCCTCGCCACGTCTGCTGCACCAGCGCAGTGCACCGGGCGCGCTTGGACCGGAGCCTTCTGGGCGGCGCTCTGGAGCGAGGGCATGCCTCCCAGGGCTTGTTTCGGGCCGCGGCATCTGGGAAAGGGATCCTCGAGGGTTAAGGCCAGCCTTTTGGGTGACCCCAAAGGGGGTCCAGCCGAAGGGGGTGGTGCAGCAGATTCGGGACAATTGTACTGCAAATGTATTGCGCCAGAAAATTGGATTGCATTGTATTGCAGCGAATGCATTGCACGCGAAACTCGAACAACACATTTGCGCCCCAGAATGTATTGCACGCCCCAAATACATTGCAACCCGCAGATCTATTGCAGCAGATCTATTGCACCACCCCCTTGTAGCTGAACCCCCCTTTGGGCCAACCAGAAGCCTGGGAGGTGGGGTCGGGGGCTCCAGGGGCCACGTCCTGAGAGAGTACGACAAGGTCGAGGGAGCACGAGGCCAAGGAAGACGACGACGAAGACGACGAGCAATGACGAGAATGACGACGCGGGAAGAGAGAGTAGGGCGACGCGGACCAGAGCGAGGGGGAGACCAAGGACGAGGATGACGGGGGGGATGAGGATGATAAAAGCTCTTTCCCTTCCCTTTCCTTTCCTTACCCCTGATACTGGGTCTGGGACGAGGGGGCAATGAGGCGCCAGAGCGCCCCCAAAGGTCCCAAATGGGTTCAAAACGGATCCAGTCAACCCAAAATGGCCCCGATGATGGCAACATACAACCCGAGAAGGCCTCAAAAAAACCCACGACAGCTACAAGTGGCCACGGAGCCTCCCCAGGCTACCTCCGAGGGCCGAGAGCATTTGAAATCCATGATTTAACCGTGTTGCCTTCTCGCCGTTTCTCTTCAACCCTCGCAAGGAGACCCGCGAGAGGGCAACACCATTCAAAAAGCCGGTGGTTGTTCAATGTCTTCTGCCTTGAGGCTCTCAGGAAACTCCCAACGTCGTCCGATGACTTGGCTCCCAACCCTCCTGCACCTGCGGCCCCAGTGGGGGAATCCGCATGTAGTTCTAGGGGCGCCTCTTGCGGCACACCCCTCACGATAGTTGTTGCCACAACACGCTGTCCCGTGGCCCCCGTAGGACAATCCGCACGGCATACCAACATCCTTGTCGGCACACGCCCCACGAGGAATGTGCCTCAATAGAGAGCTCACCTACGACCCGGGTGGGAAAATCCCACCAGCCCTTTAGGGCGTAAGGTGGTCCAGGGCGTTTTCTCTTCCAACCCCCTTCTTCCCCTTCGGGGAGGGCTTATCACTGTTCACTATTAATAAACACCCCCTCCCCCAAACGACTGGGGGCCAACCGGGGTCCATGACGACACCCCCCACCATCCCTTGTAAAAAAATACAAAACACACTCTGCCTCCAAATTCGGAACATGCGCAGCCAACCCGATGCGCCCCCCCCACCAGCCCTGTCAACAAAACAATACAGGGTACACTTGGCGGCGGCGGCGGCGGCGGCGGCGGTGGAGGCGGCTGCGGCGGCTGCGGCTGCGGCGGCGGCGGCGGCGGCGGCGGCGGTGGCGGCAGCGGCGGCGGCGGCGGTTTGGCAGCGGGGGGCGGCGGCGGCGGCGGACGGCGGCGGCGCACAGCGGCGGCGGCGGCGGCGGCAGCGGCGGGCGGCGGCGGCGGCGGCGGCGGCGGCGGCGGCGGCGGATTGGCCCCCAGTAGCTGCCCATCCAAAGACGACTGCTGAATATGCTGAGGCTCGCGCCAGACTCGGGTGTTACGCATGTGTTGGGAGGGTGGGTGGGAGTGAACGAAACGGCTTGCGGGCGGGGAAGGGGGTCTTGGCCCCTCCCCCTACCCCCTCCCCTGGACCTGGACGGGGCCACTCGTGAGAGGTCAGGGCGTCCAAATCGGCCGCAGCGAGGAAGCCACAATAATTTGTTTCACCAAAGTTTGGGAACCAGTTTGGCCTCTTGGGGGGGGGGGCGCTAATCCCACCAGCCCTCTGGGCGTAGGTGGTTTAGGGAGTTTCCTCTTCCCCTTCGGAGAGGGGTTTATCACTGTTCCCCCCTATTAGTGCACACCCCCTCCCCCAGGCGACTGGGAGCCAACCAGGGACGATGAGGGCCAACCCCCCACCATCCCTTGCAAAAAAAATACAAAACACACTCTGCCTCCAAATTCGGAGCATGCGCAGCGAAACGGATGCGGCCTCCCCCCACCATCCCTGTCAAAAAACCGGCGGCGGCGGCGGGCGGCGCGGCGGCGGCGGCTGCGGACGGCGGCGGGCGGTGCGGCGGCGGCGGCGGCGGACAACGGCGGCGGCGGCGGCGGGCGGCGGCGGCGGCGAATTCGCCCCCAGTAGCTGCCCATCCAAAGACGACTGCTGAATATGCTGCGGCTCGGGCCAAGCTCGGGTGCTACGTATGTGTTGGGAGGGCGGGTGGGAGTGAGCGAGACTGCTTGCGGGCGGGGAGGGGGTCTCGACCCCTCCCCTGGACCTGGACGGGGGGGTCCGCGACGCGTTGGAGCGTCTAAAACGGCCTCGGCGAGGTGGCCTCCTGAAGGGGGGGGCGAATTGAGCCCCCCCCCTCCTGTGACCGATCTCCTCCAAGATGGCCCCAAGAGGCGCCCAGGAGTCCCCATGAGGCCCCGAGACGGCCCCAAGATGGCCCCATGGCCCCAGGATGCCCCCAAGAGGCTCCCAAGAGACCCCCACGAGGCCCCAAGGAACCCCCCAGAGGCACCCAATACGCTCCAATTGGCCTCGGCTAGAATGCCAAAATCATTGATTTTTAGCTTTGGCCACGTTTGGGCCTCCGGGAGGGGGAGGGCACTGCTTCAGATGGGGCCCTCCGCCAGCCAAAGCCCACACAGAGCTCCCAGGGGTAACCCCAGGAAGCATTTAAGAACCCCCCCGGCGATATCTTAGCACCGCATTTTTATTCGATATTCCGAGGGGCCGAAATAACCGCACGATAGGTTTAGCACCCGGACACACAACAAATTCGCGGAGACCTGGCCCCTGGGCTACAATCGAAATTCGAAATTCAAATCTGCGTGGCTCTCATGAAAGACTCAGGATGTCGCTTGCTGCTTGGAAAATTCATGCAATGATAATAGTATTAATATTCCTCCTCCTCCTCCTCAGGAGAAGGCCCAGAGGGGAAACCCCAGGTGACTTGGGCCCTGACAGGCCTTGGGCCCCGAGGGAAGGAGGGGGGCGCGGGAGGAGGAGGAGGAGGAGGAGGAGGAGGAGGAGGAGGAGGAGGAGGAGGAGGAGGGGGCAGGAGGAAGTTCGTGGGTGGAGGAGAGGAGGAGGAGGAGGAGGATGAGGAGGAGGAGGAGGAGGAGGGCTCCTGGTGCCAGGTAACGCTTCCAGGGTGCGGAAGGGTTATCGATTTGCCGGAAGGGGGGGGGGGGGTTCTTAACTGCTTCCTGGGGTTATCCTCCCCGAGGCTGCGCAAGTGACTACCTACCAGACCACCCCAACCCAACCCGAAGACCCGAATTTCGGGTTGGGGGGGTATGGGCTCCATGTTCTTCTCTTCGATGTTCCCGGACCCCCCCCCCAATGGAAATGGGCGGCAAATTGAGGCCTTCGGGTTGGGTTGGGGTGGTTTGGTGGGTGGTGAGCAAGAGCATATACCAAAAGCACGAAAAACGTTAGAGAACCCTCACCGAGCCGACCGCAACGCGGAGCGTGCACCCAAGAGCCGATGCACGGTCCGTCCGTGCCTGCTGCGGCCTGCGCCGGCGCACGGCGCGCACACTCTGGTGGGCTTGTTTTCTACCACCACCACCACCAGAAGTAGGAGGGGGAGGGGGTCCTCCTCCTCCTCCTCCTCCTCCTCCTCCTCCTCCTCCTCCTCCTCTTTCTCCTCCTCATCCTCCACCTGCTCCCCCCTCCAACTTAAGGTGGTGGTGGATGACAACAGGCCCACCACACTCGCCCCCAGCAGCCAAGCGCCACCCGTTCGCTCCACGGCGGCGCGGAGCACGACGTCGGCAGCCCCGTGACGCCCGGGTGCCGCCCGTTCGCTCCGAGCGGCGCGGCGCGCGTGCACCCGGGTCGAGCTTGTGCCGCGGTGTGGCCCAGGATGCGCAAGAACCTCCAGCAAACCCGAAGATTGGCGGCGAGCGAGGGGAGGAACTGAGAAGGAGAAGGCCTTCTCAGAGGGCGGCGAGACTTCTCAGAAGCCCTCGCGCCTCCTGATGGTTTTTGTTGCGTCCTCGGGGGCGGCTCAGAAACCTTCTCAGAAGGCCTGGGGACTTCCGAGCCTTCTGAGTAGGCCCGCCCCTTCTCATTTCCCCCCTCGCTCGTCGTCGAGAAGAACATAGGACACCCTCCCCCGAACCCACCTCGCTCGTATCACTCGGTCTGACCGCACTCGGACTCCACCTGGGAGGCCTGTAGACTCAGGCAGAACGGTACGGCAAACTCGTGTCGTGTCGACCCCGGCGCTGGCTCCCGACACCGCACCGTTCGACCTTGAACGATCGGCCGCTTCCCGAAACGTCAGGATCGCTCAACATCGACCGATTCTGGGCCGCCGCCGGCGTTCAACTGAGGGGCAACGATAGGGGGGGGGGGCATAGGGGGGGGGGGAGCGTCGACCTGGAATCGGCGATACATCGCCGATAGATCGGCGATAGGCCTCCGAACGTGAATCCGCACCTTCCTGGGCAGGTTTTGGGGCTATCGGGCCCCTATCGGCGATCAATGGGCGATTGGGGGTCGATGCATCCCCCCCCTCTGCCTGTCCCCCCCCTATCGTTACCCCTGAGGAGGACGGAGTGACGGGAAGCTGGACGACACGTCGAAGAGGCGCCGACGCCAGCCAGGAGCGCAGCAGGCGAGCGGCGAAGACTGGCGGGAGAGAAGCCTCGAGGGGCCCCGGGCACACCACGAGGGCTGCGAGCGGCAAAAAGCCGCCGGGAGCAAGGCAAGCAGCCGCCGGGAGCCAGGCGATCCACGCTGCACGCCGGCGGCGGGGCCGCCGCCGACACGAGCCCACCGCAGGCAGAGCAGAGGAGCGGCGGGAGGCCGCGCACGCGGGCCGCCCCCCCTTTTTCTCATAGACAATGATGCCCGCGATGGCGTCAGCGGCCGGGACGTCTCGGAAGCCCCAGGGGCAGCGCTAAGATTAGGTCGGGCCTGCCCCCCTACAGGCGGATTTAGGGGGAACAGTTGCACATACCCAGGAAAACGAACTCCCGACATGCTCAAAAAGAAAAAGGAAAAAGATCGTCCCCCGACTATCCTTGGACTATTTTGGCATTTTCCCCCTGTAGAGGGACAGGCCCGACTTAACGCTCAGGGGGGGCCGGCAGCGGGGAGGGCGCGTCGACCCGAGCGACGATCAGAGACGGGCCTCACGCGAGATGACGCAGCGACGTTACGCGGTGGCTCACGCGGGCCGCCGCCGCGGAGAGACGAGGATGCTTGCGCGCGACCTTACGCGGGCAATTTACGCGCCAATGTCGGCACAGACGACCCCCTTTTCTGCGTCGCAAAACCTGGAATCGGCGATACATCGCCAATAGATCGCCGATAGGTTTATGTTGTGTTTGTCGCTCTGAGAGCCACATCCCACAAATAATTTCGAGCACCCAGAAAAAATATCGAAACAATGTCGAACGAGTACCGCCTCCCAGGGCCCGACACGTGAAAACCCTAGAGTTTCGGTATTTCTTGGTGCTCGAAATTATTTCTGGTGGTCAAGGCTAAAGTACATTGGAACATCATAACGATGGGCCCCCGATCGTGGATCCGCGCATTCCTGGGCAGGTCGGGGTTCCCAGGCCCCCGTTGGCGATCAATGAGCGATTTGGGGTCGATGCCTATTCCCCCCCGTGCCTGCCCCCCCCCCTATCGTTGCCCCTGGAAGCCTCTCCGCCCCGGGGAGGCGGGTGGCGAGCGGACGGCCCAGTGGAGCGCTGGGAAGGGAGGGGGGAATGGAGGGGAGAGTGCAGTGGGCGAAAATCGGCGGCGCGCCCATGGGGGAGTGCAAAAGGAACGGGCCTTCTCAGAGGGCTCGGAGGGCATCCGCCCTTCTGAACTTTTCTCCGACTTCTCCGAAGACAAGGACGGCTTCTCCCCAGACATCGGGCGTCTCGAAAAAATCGAGACGGAGGTTCTTCGTCGTTTTCAGCCTCTCGGGGCCCTCGCCGGGCCTCGGGATCGTCAAAAACGACTCGGGATGAAAACCTGGTCCCAGGGAAGTGGTCGGGAGGTCGGGGGCCCGCGTCTCGAAAAAATCGAGACGTCGAATGTCTGGGTCAGAAGGCAAGAGGGTTTCTAAGAAGCCCAGCCGCCTTCTGAGAAGGCTTGCCCCCTCTCACTCCTCACCCAGCGCGCCGCCTGGTCAAGGAGGTGGGGGAAACGAATCAGCTGCACGCAGCTAGTTTTCCTGGTACCTCCCATCGTCGGAGGCGGCCATGTGTTGTTTTGTTTCGCCTCAGCGCCGCGCTGGGCTTTCGTGTTTCTGGGGGGAGAAAGAGAAACGCTGCGGAGAATTATAGCGGGAAGCACCGCCGCCAGAGGCGGCCATGCATAAAAAGAGCCCAACGGCGGGCAGGACCGAACCCAAATATTATACAGCACGCCCATAAACAGAGGGAACATATTCTCCGCCGCAACGACGACGACGCTTACGGCAACGACTAAGAGTATGACTAGAACCACGACAACGATTTCGACTACAACTGCGACTACAATCACGAGTATAACCACAACCACTGCAATCCTCATTGGAAGATGCGTCTAGGAGTAGCCCACAATGGGTTACTCCCTGGGAGAAACATTAAATATTATAAGCCCGCCCAACAATAGAGGGAAACTAGTCTCCGTTGCGGGGACGCAAGTAGTAGTAGTAGTAGTATTAGTAGTAGTAGCAGTAGTAGTAGTAGTAGTCGTAGTAGTAGTAGTAGTAGTCATCGTCGTAGTAGTAGTAGTAGTACTAGTAGTCGTAGTCGTAGTAGTAGTAGTAGTAGTAGCAGCAGCAGCAGCAGCAGCAGCAGCAGTAGTAGTAGTAGTAGTAGTAGTAGGCGTAGTACTCGTAGTAGCGGTGGTGGTGGTAGTAGTAGTGATGGTTGTAGTAGTAGTAGTAGTAGTAGTAGTAGTAGTAGTAGTAGTCGTAGTAGTAGTAGTAGTCGTAATAGTAGTAGTCGTAGTAGTCGTAGTAGGCGTAGTACTCGTAGTAGTGGTGGTGGTGGTAGTAGTAGTGATGGTGTAGTAGTAGTAGTAGTAGTAGTAGTAGTAGTAGTAGTAGTCAGTAGTAGTATAGTAGTAGTAGTAGTAGTAGTGGTAGTAGTAGTAGTAGTAGTAGTAGTAGTAGTAGTAGTAGTAGTAGTAGTAAGTAGTAGTAGTAGTAGCAGTAGTAGTAGTAGTCGACGTAGTAGTAGTAGTAGTAGTAGTAGTAATAGTAATCGTAGTCGTAGTCGTAGTAGTAGCAGCAGCAGCAGCAGTAGTAGTAGTAGTAGAAGTAGTAGTAGTAGTAGTCGTCGTCGTCGTCGTCGTCGTCGTCGTCGTAGTAGTAGTAGTAGTAGTAGTAGTAGTAGTAGTAGTAGTGGTAGTAGTAGTAGTAGTAGTAGTAGTAGTAGTATTAGTAGTAGTAGCAGTCGTAGTAGTAGTAGTCGCCGTCGAAGTAGCAGTAGCGGTCGTAATAGTAGGCAGTATCAGTAGTAGCAGTAACAATAGCAATAGTACTAGTTGTAGTAGTAGTAGTAGTCGTCGTCGTCGTCGTCGTCGTATCTCGACGTTGTAGAAGTAGTAGTGGTAGTAGTAATGCTAGGTCTTAGCTGGAGTAGTAGTAGCAGTAGTCTTAGTAGGAGTCGTAGCAATAATACTGATATCCCAGTAGTAATTCTAGTCGGAGTCATGGTATTATTAATATTACGATGTAACGTATCATTGCTGTGATAACAATAACACACATTATAACACTACTAGAAAATTGCACGACTCATACTAGACATCCTACTCATGCACATAATCAGGATAAGTATACTACGATTGCAAATACTGTTGCTAACAGTAGAAGCAGTAGCAGTAGTAACTGGAGGAGCAGGAGGAGGAGGGAGAGACAGGACCTCCCCGCAGAGAGAGAGGGGGGAACAGAAAGACTAAAGATCTGTCAGCATTAGGAGGTGTGATTTTTAGTTGGACTCCTCCGAGCGTCGTGTACTGTACCGCCGAAATCAAGTGGCGTAGAGCCGACGAGGGACAGAGAGGGTCCGACGGTACTAACACAGACGGGGTTGAAAGGCCGAAAGAAGCCAACTGGGACGCCAAACACGGGCCACGAAACCTCGATACTCAGGTCGAGCCCGCGGCTTTAAGCAACCAAGGCAAGGGGAGATCTTGGTGGGGAGGAGAGGAGCAAAGGGATACACGTTCGGAGGTCCGCGCAGATTTCTTGGGTTGGCGCCGTAGGCGACCCAAAAAGTTCGCGCGGACATCCGAGCATACCTGTTTATGCCGTATTTGTGGTTCGAGAGATGGGAGGGGGGAGGATAGCGTAAGGGATAAGCGATCGACGACGCTTCGTCCATTCCCATGACCGCGACAGAACGCTAAGTACAAGGGGCGGAACGGGGGCACATTTTAAAGCCCGACCGCGAAGCTGTCCACACCATCCCGGGGCCAGAGAATGACCCCCGGCCAAGCATAGGCGGTGTACAGATACCGTCTGTGGAGCGACGATCGCCGAAGTCGGATGGCGCCAGCTTTACACCGACACCGATCCTGACGAAGTCCACCCTGGGCCAGGGATCGGTATACGCTTTCTGTGCCAAGCCAGGAGGGTGTATACTTTGGATGGGACAATCATCGGGCCCCCACCCCTTAGATCCGCTAGGGGGGTTGGGCGCGTGCTGTCGGAACGGATGCAGGGGGGGGTTGGAGGAAGAGGAGGATGAGGAGGGGGAGGAGGATGGACGGGGGCGATATCTGGCAAGCTCGGTCGGAAGGTTAATCCCCCCCCACACACCTTGAGAAATGCCCCATCCAAAGTACGCCGATCCTGGGCCGAGGATGAGCCTGGCCAGTTGTGGGTGCAGAGCTGGCGCCCTCCGATAACCTCCTCCTCCTCCTCCTCGTCCTCCTGCTCCTCCTCCTCGGAGGAGGAGGAGGAGGGAGGAGGAGGTGGAGGAGCCGAGGAGGTAGCAGGAGGAGGCGGACGAGGTACCAAGGCGAGCCCCCGACGGGGGACGCGCCGAGCGGAACGTGCGGTGGCCGGGCGGGAAACTGGGCAGCAGGGCCCCTCTAAGAGGTCAGGGCCTCCCAAACCAAGACGCCGCTGAGCAGAGCTCTGAATAATAGGGAAACAAACAATGACATAAGCATAGCAACTCGGAGGCCCGCGCGGACTTCGCGGATCGGCGCTGGCCCGCTGAGCGCGCCAATGGCGGCGCCGAAGCGCCGCCAGGGGGCCCCAGCGCCGATCCGAGAAATCCGCGCGGACCTCCGAGTTTTTATGTTTACAGTCAACCAGTATTGTAAGGATGAGCGATGAGGGTGCAAGGGCCTTGGACGCCCATTTCGCAGCTTTTCGAGCGGGGCGCGGCCAGCGGAAGCGGCGAAGGATGGACCGAGGAGGCGAGGATGCAAGGGTACCCTTGGGATGGTTGCCCATCCTTACTATCATGGTCGACTGTATGTCATTCTTCGTTCCCCTATTGAAGGCTCCACCTGGAGAGAACGAATAATGGAGGATCCGTCGGACCACGGCTGGTGTGCTCTTGGGCGCGCTCGCGTTCGGGTTTGTCGAAGTCCCCGTTTGGGTGGCCCCGAAGAAGGCGTGCAGCCACCACGCTGCGCCGCCAGCGTGCCGGAGCCGCCAGACCGCGGCTCGTCAAAGTTGCGACCCTCGGGCTCGGCACAGCTCCTCATCCCTCTCCTCCCTCACCTCCTCCTCCTCCTCCTCCTCCTCCGCCTCCTCCTCCTCCTCCTCCTCCTCCTCCTCTTCCTCTTCCTCCTCGTGGCCCCCACCTTCCCTGTCGATGGCGCTCTCCTCCTCATCCTCCTCCTCCTCCTCTTCGTCCTCGTCCTCATCGTCATCGTCATCCTCCTCCTCCTCCACCTCGTCCTCCTCCTCCTCCTCTTCTTCCTCGTCCTCCCTCTCCCCCCCTCGTCCTTTCATCATGGTCCTCCCATTGTCGTCCTCCCCCTCATCGGCCTCCATCATCGTCCTCCCATTGTCGTCCATCATCATCATCATCCTCCCCCTCCTCCCCCTCCTCGTCCTCCTCCCCTCCTCCCCCTCCTCCCCCTCCTCGTCCTCCTGCTCCTCCTCCTTTTCTTTCTCCACATTCTCCTTACATCCTCTCTTCTTCCGCGTTCTCCTCGTCCCCTGTTTACTCCTCCTGCCTCCCCCTCCTTTCCCAAGATAACTGCAACGCAATCCTTTGTTCCACTTTATGCTCCCCGCCTTCTCTGATCAAGGCAACTCGCCAGGGCAGAGTTGCTGGACGGGCTGGTGTGGATGCGCGGGGCTTGAAGAGGTCCTTGCGGGCTCAGACGGCATGCAAAAATCCGCCGCCGCGCTTGTGCGGCATTGGTTTGTTCAGTGAACGTGGTTTAGGTCGCGGGTGGGTCGCGGGCTCTCCACCTCCACCTGGAAGGAATGCAAAAGCAGCCCGCCGCAGGCGCCCAAAAAATTGGTTTGTACACTGAACGTGGTTTGGGTCGCGGGTGGGCCGCGGGTTCTCCACCGGGAACGAATGCAAAAGATGCCCGCCGCAGGCGCCGAAAAATGTGGTTTGTACCCTGAACGTGGTCGCGGGTGGGCCGCGGGCTCTCCACCTGAAACGAATGCAAAAGATGCCCGCCGCAGGCGCCGAAAAATGTGGTTTGTACCCTGAACGTGGTTTGGGTCGCGGGTTGGTCGCGAGTTGGTCACGGGGTGGGTCGCGGGCTCTCCACCTGGAAGGAATGCAAAAAAGCCCGCCGCAGGCGCCGAAAATGGTGGTTTGTACCTTGAACGTGGTTTGGGTCGAAGGTGGGTCGCGGGTGGGTCGCGGGGTGGGTCGCGGGTGGGTCGCGGGTGGGTCGCGGGTGGGTCGCGGGTGGGTCGCGGGGTGGGTCGCGGGGTGGGTCGCGGGGTGGGTCGCGGGGTGGGTCGCGGGGTGGGTCGCGGGGTGGGTCGCGGGTGGGTCGCGGGTGGGTCGCGGTGGGTCGCGGGTGGGTCGCGGGGTGGGTCGCGGGTGGGTCGCGGGGCGGGTTGCGGGTGGGACGACGACAACAAACAACAACAACACAACAACAACAACAACAACAACAACAACAACAACAACAATCATTTTACCCGAACGCTCAGTGTTCTCCCCAGTGCCAGGGTTTTCTTGCGACACCAGCCAATACCCCCACTTCGTGGGGGGGCCGTTCAAGCTCTACCAAATATCCAAACGACTCTTCGAGACCACCCACACCCAGCTTCCCGCCCTATGACGTTGGGACACTTCACTTCGTGGCGTGCGGACGACCCTGGCTACTACACTGGCGTGGGGTACACACCCACAGAGGTTGATCACATCTGTTACATATGATGTGGTACACGGTACACGTGAGATGGTACGCAGTGCCAAGATAGTTGGTCACATTTTTGGGGCAAATTCGCGGGGATGCGATTACAGAAGTACATGTGTTACACTGATGTTATACAGTCCCAAGGATGACGCATGCATTGCTCATAGACTCACGGCGCTACGACCCTAACTCTCAGTGCCCAACGCGCGCGTGCACAGCCAGACGGAGGGAGAGAAACACATGTATACAAGGTTCGTGACATACGCACGGTCCACCATGTTGTAAACGATCGCATGCACGGTAAGTTCTGAAATTATACGTATGTACAAGCAGACGCAACACTCTTATCATCATCAACCCCGCCTGCGACCTGTGCCGCCGGGCGCTTCAATACACGCTTGGTGACGGCCTGGGCGGATGAAGCCGCCGCCTGCACGAAGCGCCCACCGACGCATACACGTCGCACCACTTTCTCAACACTGAGCGGGACACCAAGACAGCTTTCCGTCGCATACGCAACACGGTATGCAACGCGTGGTACTTCAGCCCTGGATATACAGCGCGCATGTGGTCACCAAGTGCCGCGTTGAGCTTTTCGGCCGTGTCATACTGCAAAGGTCCAGAGTCAGGGTGATACTTCACGTACCATTGCCTCAAAACCATACCGCTGACAGCGACGGGAGGATCGCTCTCCGAGAGAAGCTGCGAGAGGACCTCCGCAGCGGCCTCGTCGGCGAAGCTCTCCCGATACTGATTGAGTCGAAGACGCTCGCCCATACATTCCTCCACAGCTTGGGCAGTGTTCAATGCCCCCTTGGCGCCCCACTCCGTGCTGAGCCACTTCTGGCATACCCTGGCGTTAGCAGATACAGATAAATGTCCCAGGAGCCACTGCTTCAAGACGGCCCCGTCAGTGGTCCCCTCGGGCATGTCTTTGCGAATACGTTCTCCATACCAGGTCTCCAAGTGGCCAGCGTTCTGCACTTGG
Source organism: Prorocentrum cordatum (assembly GCA_963575745.1). Lineage (NCBI taxonomy): Eukaryota > Dinophyceae > Prorocentrales > Prorocentraceae > Prorocentrum > Prorocentrum cordatum. Next base: position 54,525 of record CAUYUJ010015491.1, on the reverse strand, counting down.
ACAAGCGTGTCTTTGGATGAATACTGCAGTAGCCACGCCGTTGCGACCCTATCTGGCACATACAGTGGTGGATCCAACTGTCGGAGCGCCCGGCATAATTTGAAAGCGGTATTATACTCAATGCCCAGGTGGCGGATGGCAGAGCCGTGCTGCTCCTCCAGCTCCTTGGCGCTAGAAATACTGACCGTGCCAGTCACAACCCGATACTTGGCCCACCAAGTCTTGCACGCCTGGTGACTAGCATTGATACCCTTTGCCCGGAGCGCCTGATGCAAATAATACGCACTCTCGCAGTCGGCCAAGGGAGGCCGCGACAGCTCAGGGCCATACTGCTCGTGAAGGTCTTTCGCCGTCAAAGCCATGATCCAAGAACACAGGCGATACCTTGATCCGAGATGGCTACGGATATGTGCGTCAGCAGTCGGGGGCCTTCCTGGGGCCGCTTGGGGTCCTCTTGGGGAAGGGGGGAAGCCTCCTGGCGCGGTTTGGGGTCCACTTGAGAGCCTTTGGGGGGCTCCTTGGAACCATCTTGGGGCCTCTTGGGGGCTTATTGGACCCTCACGGCGGACTCTTGGGGCCTCTAGAACGCCTCCTGGGGCCATCTTGGGGGTCTCTTGGAGCCACCTTGGAGCCTCTCTGGAACCTCTTGGGGGCCTCTTGGAGTCCTCTTGAAGCCTCTTGGGACCATCTTGGGCGCCTCTTTGGGCCTCATGGACGCCTCTTGGGGCCATCTTGCGCGCCTGTTGGGGCCATCTTGGGTTTTAAAGATTCATCAAGAGACCGCGAATGGATTTCGAGATTTTTCGGATGAGAAAGTAGTGCGTTTTCATATGTTTTCTGAACATCGCATCTTGAAATTATTGAAAACCCATTGTGTTTGGCAGGATTTCGACATGCGCGCGCGGCGGCCGCGCGCATGTGCACTTCGTCTCATTTTTTGCAAGGGATGGTGGCCCTCGCAGGCGCGCAACCGTTGTTGGAGAAGTTCAAAGCACCTGAAGAAGTAGCACGCAAAGACCCTTTTGACAGAAATGTTTAAAAAGTGGTGTGTTTCCTATGAATCCGCAAGAGCGCGCGGAAGGACATTTTGACATTTTTTTCTTAAAAAACCATTGGGTTTTTGATGTTTTTATGTTAAAATCGTTACGAAACCTAAGGTTTTGGAAGGATTTCGTCTTGCGAGCGCGAATGTCCACTTTACCTTATTTTTTTGCAAGGGATTCTTGAAATTTGATCAACTAAGAACAAGAATTTTCATTTTCTATTGTTTTTTGCAAGGGAAAACGAGCGTCAACAAAAAACCGGATCCGGGGGTAATCCACTTTTCTGAAGCTTTCGCAAAAAAATGATGAAAATGTAGCTGCGACCTAGGTTTTGGGCGGGGGGCGTGCACCAGGGGGTCCAACAATAATAATTCTTTAGAAGTAATAGTGTTCAACAACAACAGAAACAACAACAACAACAACAACAACAACAACAACAACCACAACAACAACAACAACAACAGCAACACCATCAACACCAACAACAACAACAACAACAACAACAACAACAACCAACAACAACAACACAACAAACAACAAACAACAAACAACAAACAACAACAACACCAACATCAACAACAACAACAGCAACAACACCAACAACAGCAACGACAACAACCAACAACAACAACCACACTAACAACAACAACGTCAACAACAACAACAACAGAAACAACAACAACAACCACAACAACAACAACAGCAACAACAACAACACCATCAACACCAACAACAACAACAACATCAACAACAAACAACAACAACACAACAAACAACAAACAACAAACAACAAACAACAAACAACGAACAACAACAACAACAACAACAACAACAACAACAATTACTAGCACGTGGGGACACACCGTTCTCACCAGTGCCAGGGTTTTCATAGGAGGCGGGCAATACCCCCACTTTGTGGGGGGGCCGGTTCAAGCTCTACCAAATTTCCAAACGACTCTTCGCCACCACCCACACCCAGCTTCCCGCCCTATGACGTTCGGACACTTCACTTCGTGGCATGCGGACGACCGTGGCTACTATTCAGGGCCCCGCGGCCGACGACGACGGCGTGCGCGCGCGAAGAAAAAACGAATGTGTCCCGCATGGTATTATTTGACAGGGATGATGGCCCTGGCAGGTGCGCAACCGTTGTTGCAGAAGTTCGAAAAAGTTGCTCGCAAAAGCCCGTTTGACAGAAATGTTTAAAAAGTGTTGGGTTTCCTACGAATCCGCAAGAGCGCGCGGGATGAAATTTTGACAATTTTTTTTGAAAAACCATTGTTTTTTGATGTTTTTATGTTAAAATCGCTACGAAAACTAAGGTTTTGGAAGGATTTCGTCTTGCGCGCGCGAATGTCCACTTTACCTTTTTTTGCAAGGGATTCTTGAAGTTTGGTTATGTTAGAACAAGAAATGTCCACTTTAGCTTATTTTTTGCAAGGGAAAACCGATCGTAACAACACAACCGGATCCGGACTCCCCCGTTTTGCCTGAGACTTCCTCACGAAAATGATGAAAATGAGGCTGCGGCCTAGGCGCGGCGGGGGGGTCGTGCACCAGGGGTCCCAACAATAATTATTCTTTAGAAGTAAGAATGTTCAAAAACAACAGCAACAACACCAACAACAGCAACGACAACAACCAACAACAACAACCACACTAACAACAACAACAACAGCAACAACAACAACAACAACAACAACGAGAATCCGCACCGCGGAATTCCACTTCAGCCACGCACCCAGGGACAGTGAATGACCGTTCGGCCCCCTCAGGCGTAGAACTGCTCCGACAGGCGTGGGTGTGCGCAAAAACTGGCGAAGGACCCAACAATATGCAGCTGTGGGTACCGTCGTTGTATGCACCGCGTTCGGTGGAGCTCCCCATCGGCTCTCGAAACGTGTGATGGGTGTGCCAAACTGCGTGCGGTGGCTGTATGCGAGCGCTGGCATCTGAGCCTTCGGTGGATCTCCGAATGGGGCTACGAAACGTGTGAGGGGTGTACCAGAATGGGTGCGGTGGCCGCATGCGAGCGCAAACAGTGGGGCCTTCGGTGGAGCTCCCTTCGGGGCCACGAAACGTGTGATGGGTGTGCCAAAATGGTTGCGGTGGCCGCATGCGAGCGCTGGCACCTAGGCTTTCGGTGGAGCTCCTGATGGGGCCACGAAACGTGCGAGGGGTGTGCCAGACTGGGTGCGGTGGCCGCATGAAAGCGCTGGCATCTGGGCCTACGGTGGAGCTCCCTATGGGGCCACGAAACGTGTGAGGGGTGTGCCAGAATGGGTGCGGTGGCCACATGCGAGCGGGCCACGAAACGTGTGAGGGGTGTGCCAGAATGGGTGCGGTGGCCGTATGCGATCGCTGGCATCTGGGCCTTCGGTGGAGCTCCTGATGGGGCCACGAAACGTGTGAGGGGTGTGCCAGAATGGGTGCGGTGGCCACATGCGAGCGCTGGCATCTGGGCCTTCGGTGGAGCTCCCTATGGGGCCACGAAACGTGTGAGGGGTGTGCCAGAATGGGTGCGGTGGCCGCATGCGATCGCTGGCATCTGGGCCTTCGGTGGAGCTCCCTATGAGGCCACGAAACGTGTGAAGGGTGTGCCAGAATGGGTGCGGTGGCCGCATGCGAGCGCTGGCATCTGGGTCTTCGGTGGAGCTCTCTATGAGGCCACGAAACGTGTGAGGGGTGTGCAGATGTGAAGGGGTGACGGGAGGAGGGAGGAGGAGGGAGGAGGGGCAGGAGGAGGGGGAGGAGGAGAGGAGGAGGGACGCAGGACGCTGTCTCTTCAAAACGAAGGCTTAATACCACAGGATGGTTGGGAACAATCCAACAACCAAAACAACATCTCCTCATGACTGGGGCCACGAAACGCGTGACGGGTCGGGGAGTCGTATGCGGAACCTCCCACAAAGGCCTTCGGTGGAGCAACGCGTGAGGGGCGTGCCGAAGTGGGCGCAGTGGCGCTATGCGACCCTACAACTTCAACCTCCGGTGGACCTCCTGATGGGGCCACGAAAAGTGTAAGAGGTGTGCCGATTTGGGTGCGGTGGCGCCATGCGAAACCTCCCCACCGAAGCATTCAATGGAACTCCCTGTGGGCCCACGAAACGTGAGGGGTGTGCCGAACTAGGTGCGGTGTCGCCATGCGAACGTCCGAAATGGGTGCGGTGCCCGCACGCGAGCGCAACCACTGAGGCCATCGGTGGAGCTCCCTATGGGACCACGAACCGTGTAAAGGGTGTCCCGGAATGGGTGCGGTGCCCGCATGCGAGCGCAGCCACTGGGGCCCTCGGTGGAGTTCCCTATCAGGCGACGAGGAGTGTGAGGGGTGCGTGCCGAAAAGGGTGCGGTGCCCGCATGCGAGCGCAGCCAGTGTGGCCTTCGGTGGAGCTCCCTATGGGGCCGCGAAACGTGTGAGGGGTGTGCCGAAATATGTGCGGTGCCCGCATGCGAGCGCAGCCAGTGTGGCCTTCGGTGGAGCTCCCTATGGGGCCGCGAAACGTGTGAGGGGTGTGCCGAAATATGTGCGGTGTCCACATGCGAGCGCAGCCAGTGGGGCCTTCGGTGGAGCATGAGCGGCGATGATTGTGACGAGAACGGCGATGTTGATGAAGATTATGGTGATGATAGTGATAATGACGATGACGACGACGATGGCGATGATGTTGTTGATGATGATGATGATGATGATGATGATGATGATGATGATGATGATGATGATGATGATGATGATAAGAAAATGATGAAGGGATGATGGGATGATGAGGCGATGCTGGGACGATGGGACGATGGGATGATGGTAGGAGGTAGGTAGGCGGATGATGAACACAACAGAACCAACAACCCAACAGAAGCGTCGAGCGAACAGATCCGACAACCCAACAGAACCGTCAACCCATCATAACCACGGAAAGGATCTTCAATCGCCGAGCGTTTGGTAAGACATCCTGATTGTCATTCCCCACGTGGTCGACTTCCTCCTCCTCCTCCTCCCACTCCGCCCTCCTCCGTCTTTCGTTCTCTATTCACCTTCTCCTCCCCCCCTCCCTAATCACTCGTCTCCCCCCTGTTCCTACTGGTGCTCGCGTGCTCCGTCCTTTTTTCCCGTTCCCACACTAGGAACGATGCGGCGGCGGCGTAGCGCCACGCATTCGAACCGAAGACAGCGCGGCGAGAGCATGGCGCGAGAAGAACAGGGAAGAAACAGAAGGGGAGAAAGAGGAAGAGGAGGGGAGGAGGGAAGGAGGGAGAGGAGGGGAGGAGGGAAGAATCAGAAGGAGGGAAGGAGGAAGAGGACAACCATGCACCTCGCCCGCTGGAGCTCCCGAGAGGGCATGGCCTATCTGCCCCCACCGCACCCCTCCCCCCACCTTGCTCTTTTGCCGAGCTGGCTGTCAGCCGCGACCACAAGGGATCCCCTGGAGGCCCAGACAGGGCGAAAAACGTCAGGGAGGCCCCCTCTTCCTCGATCCCCACGCCTCCCCAAAGCCTGACTGCCCACGGGGCAGGAGGATGGTGACGAGGACCGCGAGGGGAGGGAGAGCCGCACTCACCCCTCGATCGCCCTCGATCGTCCTCGCACCCGCCGGGGCCGCCCAATCCTCGATCGCCCTCGCACCCCGATCCCCGTCGACCCTGCGGGCGCCCGCAGGGCCGCCCCCGTGCCGGCCAGGCGCGCGCGACAAATCTGTCAGCGGCGGCCCCGGTCTCCGCCGCCGCCGGGCGTCTCGCCGGCCATCCTCAGGAGCTCGTCGGGGACTGGCTGGTTTGCCTCCCGCAGCACCTGCGGCAGGGGGGCAACAGAGAGAGGCTTCGGAAAAATGAAGAAAAGGAGGAGGAGGAGGCTTTGGACAAGGAAAAGGAGGAGGAGGAGGAGGAGGAAGAGGAGGAGGAGGCACCAAGCCAATCACAGGCACTCGCACTCAGACCGACGTCAATCGGCGGGGGGCCCACAGAGAGAGGCTTCAGAGGGGGAGGGGCCCGCGGCAGGCGCACTGCCGTGCAAGGCCTGTGGCGAGCGCAAGAGTGGCCTGAGCGCGCTGGGGTATGCGGCGCGGGCCAACATCGACGGCAGCTCGCGCGGGGCGCCTGGAAGAAGAGGCGAAGTAATTACGGAGTGAAAGAGTAAGGACGGGTGAAGGAGGAGGGAGGAGGGAGGGGTGGAGGCGGGAGGATGAGCCCCCGCCCCTGCGCATTTGGCCCCCGTGCCTGCCGAGGCGCGGCCGGCGCGGCAGACGCGCCGCGCGGAGACGCGCCGGGCGGCCGCCCTCTTTGCGCCGATGGCGGCGGCGGAGCGGTCTGGGCTGCATCGGCAGCCTGCCGAGCCTCTACCAGGGGGGGCTCGGTGTCGTCGGCGGCGGCCCCGGCTGATCCACGGCGGTCGATCCACGGCGGCCGAAATCCCACCAGCCCGCTGGGCGTGGTTGGTTTAAGGAATTTCCTCTTCCAACTCCATTCTTCCCCTTCGGGGAGGGGTTTACCCCTCCCCTCCCCCCTCCCCCCCTCCCAGGGACCTGGACGGGGCGGGCGCCGAGGTCAGGGCATCCAAAACGGCCTCGACGAGGAAGTCAACATCATTTGTTTACCAGGGTTTTGGCCCCATGTTGGCCTCTTGGGGGGCAATGCGAATTGCGACCGTCCCCTTTCTTGATGGATGTCCTCCAAGATGGCCCCAAGAAGCGCCCAGGAGGCCCCAAGAGGCCCCAAGATGGCCCCAAGATGGCCCCAAGAGGCCCCCAAGACGCCCCCAGGAGGCCCACAAAAAGACCCCAAGCGGCCCCAAGAGGCCCCCCCAAAACACCCAAGACGCCCAAGAGCACCCTGGGATCGGCAGGAAACCCCCCAAGACATCCGAAGAGGCCACCAAGAAACGCCCAAGAGATATCCCAAGAGGCTCCGAGAGGCATTCAAGAGACCTCTGGCCCTTTTGATTGCCCTCATCCTCCTCTTCCTGCTCATCCTTCCTCTTCCTCTTCCTCTTCCTCCTCCTCCTCCTCCTCCACCTCCTCCTCCTCCTCCTCCTATTAACCTTCGTTTCTTCCCACTCCCTCATCCACCCATCCAGCCTCTTTCTTCTTCTCCTCCGCCTTACCTCTCCTCCTCCTCCTCCTCCTCCTCCTCCTCCTCCTCCTTCGCACGGCTCAGTCGACCCCATCTTTTCTCCCGCACTTCCCTGATCACCTCAACTCGCTTGGACATCGTTTCTGGATGGGCTGGTGGGGATACTTTTTTTGTCGCGGCCGCGGGCGAAAGCGCACACGGCGTGTCGTAAGTCCGGGGCGCGGGCCTACACATTGACAACAGCAAACGAGAGCCGACAACCTAAACTGCCTAAGCGGACTAAGCGGCGCCTCGCGTGAGCTGCAAGCTGTGCTGAAAGTGGATGCCTAGGCCAGTAGCCGAGAGCGCCCACACAGCGCCCTTGCAAGGGTAGCGGTGGCTGCCAAATGCTGGTGGGGAGACGCGAAGCGTCTAACATTGGGCTGGACTTCTCCCGGTGGGGGGGGGCCTCGGTAGCGAAGATTTTCTGTGTGAGCTGCGGCGCGCCCTGGGTTGCGGCGGCGGTCTGGCGCAGCGGCGAGGCTTCTTTGATGCACGCTCTCTCGTGGCACGGGCGACCTCGAGAGGTGCGGGCAGCGCAGTGGCGGCCTGCTCCAGCACGGCATCCTCCGTGCCGGGCGAGGCTTGCTCCTCCTCGGCCTGGACGCTGCGGCCCCGACCTTGCTGGCGTTCTCGATTGCGACTGGGGCGTTCGCCCAGGCCGTCGCCTCCGCCGCGGCCTGCAGCCATAGAGCCCCCGACCCCGTCCTTCCATCTTCGGGCAAGGGGGGCGGCGAGGACACAGAAGATGCCGCCGCGGAAAATCTGGGGGAGGGGGAGGGCCACCTCTCGCCCTCAGCGCTGGGACTCCTTCTCCTCCTCGCTCATCCCCTCCTCCTCCTCCTCCTCCTCCTCCTCCTCCTCCTCCTCCTCGTCGCTCATCCCCTCTTCCTCCTCCTCTTCCTCCTCCTCCTCCTCCTCCTGCTCCTCCTCCTCCTCCTCCTCCTCGTCCCCCCCCTCCTCCCCCGCCCCCTCCCCCTCCCTCCCTCTTGGGCGCATCCTGGCCACGCCCTGACCTCGCCGGCCGCTGGCGGCGCGCCTTGATCAGGTCCGGGGCCATGCGCGCCTTGTCCGACGTGAAGAACGTGTACGAGGAGCCCGTGGCCCCCGCGCGGCCCGTGCGGCCCACGCGGTGGATGTAGTCCTTAAACGTCTCTCGGGCAGGAGGGGCGCGCGGGATGAGGGAGGGTGGAGGGGGCTAGATGGAGGGGGTTAGGAGGCAACTACTGGGAGGTCAATGGGGCGCTGTTACGCCAAATCGGGTCTCGCATTAAGTGGGATTAAACCGGATTGGGCGGGATTAAGCCGGATTAAGCGGGAATGCACGGGATTGAACCAGATTAAGCCGGATTTCAGACCAGGGCGGAATCAGAATGTGACCTCCCAGGAGTTTCATCCGAGCGGGGAGAGGATGGAGGAACGAGGGAGGAGGGTGGACTTTCCACGGCTATCCCCGAGGACGACATCCCACTCCTCTCCTGCGGGCCTGCTGGCGGTGGGTGCAGGCCTCATTTTAGGCCTCGTCGCCGGCCTCCATAGCGGTCCCGTTTCTCTCCCTGGACGTGGCCCCCGAGTCGTCGTCCAGGGACTTCCAGTTCGTCTTCTCTTTGTGCCAGACTAGTGGAGTACCCTTCGGGAGCCACACCACTAGCCTGGCGGTTACTTCTGCTGCCATGCAGGCTGCATGGGCTTGTCGGTCTGCTGGTTCTCTGTCTTGGTGGTTGTTCGTAGATCTGGCCCTCTGTTAGGTATTCGCCTTCGTCTCGGTCGGTCTGCACAGTCGGCCTGCTAATGCTCAGTCGGTCGGCCTTCAGCTTGTCTGTTGCTGCTTAGTCGGTCTGGTGGGTCGGAAAGCAGGTGATATCATGACAGTCTGAAAACCACCTCTTAGCAACGACACGTCCCGCGCCAAGCACGCTCTCATGACAACGAGCAGAGCTTAGCCGTGCTGTTGTCGTCTCCGCAACTGGAGCTGCAGGGCGTAGGGCTGGTCCGCTCCGTCAAGCGTGCTTCCTCCTGGCCCTCACCACGTAGTCGGCTCTTGCCTTGGGTGGTGGAGGTTGACACTGTTGCGAAAGCTTGTCGCTGATGTACTGCTTGGCGATGCTGCCGCACTTGTGGCAGAAGTAGCCTTGCTCGCGTCGATGCCACTGCATTTGGTGGGAGAAGTGCGCGCATCGGCCTTTCAGCGTGAGCAGCTGGTGCTCTGCGTTGGGTCTGCGATGGGCGTCCCGCTGCAGCTTGCTTGCAGCCACCATCGGGCCATTGTGTTTCTCCGTCTGATAGCCGTCTGTGATCATGCTGTACATTCCCACCCCGTGGTGGTTTGTCGGAGTTGGTGGCGGCTGGTTGCTGCAAGCTGGTCTGGAATCTGGGTCGGCGGTCGTTGCTGTGCTGCTTCCCGTCGAATCTTGGCGCGTTCCTCCCAAGTCATTTGCGGTTTCCGTTACCTGCTGTCCACCGTGGCTCGTGTAATGCGCTGTCGTACCAGTCGTACGAAGTACCAAGTTGTCCACTGCCCGTACCCATTCATAGCATCCGAGCTGTGCTGCTGGTAGTGCGTGCTCGTCGGCGGCTCGATCCGCTCGTAGGTATGCTTCTCTGTTCCCGATCAATGCCCACTCAGGTACTTAACGTTGTCTTGCGTCCTCCCATTCCAAGTGGCTCTGCATATGTCGTATCGTGATGCTGCTGGCGCTGTCACCTCGTTGTGTGATGGCCTCGTTCATCGATTTCCATATGTCTCCATTGCCTCCGTTGAATGTCTTGGCATCTCTTCCACCCGCGGCGTAGTACAGCTGAGCCGGTCCAAATACCAATGGTCCTCGAGAATTCTGGCGTACGCTCAGAAGTGCCCACATTTCAGCTCGGTAATTGGTCTGCCTCGGCCCAGGTAGTGGTCCCCGTGGAGGGGGCGGGGGAAGAGGGAGAAGGGAGGACAGGGAATGGGAAAGAGGAAGTCAGGGAGGAGATAGGTGTGGCCAAGGTAAACCCGAGATGCATTGGCAATGCTGCAATACACCTTCCCGTTCCAAGTCCATCCGCATAAGTCCCTGCAAGCCTCCCTTTTCACTACAAGAAGCGCCCCCTTGAAATACCATCACAATATGGGGCAACCATTCAGGCGAGAGCACCGTTTTGAAAAGGTACTACCTTACATCCTTCCAGCGCGTAATCAAGACTGCGATGACTATACAGGAGAGAGCGTGATCCACCGCCGCTTTACTGTGGAAAATTGCCAGCCTTTTTCTCCCGAACCCGGGGGTCTCCTGCCCCCCCCCCCCCTCCGAAATCCCCCACCCCAATCCCTTCCCCTCCCCCCCATCGCCGACCAATCCTCCTCCTCCCTCCCATCCCCGTCATCCCCCCAATTCCCCGAACCATCCCAGCATCCCAATCCCCTCCCCCCCGCCCAAAAATAATCCTACCCCATCCCAAATCCATCCCCATCCCCCCCATCCTCCCCTTCCCAAATTCCATCCCTCCTCCATCCCTAAATCCAATCCCTCGTCCCCTCCCGAAATGGGTCCCATCCCCCCCCCAAACACATCCTGCTGGACCCCACCACCCCCCCCCCCCTCCCCCCCCCCTCCCCCGGCAAAACCCCCCCCTCCCCTAACCCCCGCCCCCCCCCCTCCCCCTCGAAACCGTGGGGGTCACTACCAGTTCGACCCCTCCCCCACCCCCTCCCCCCGGATCTGGAAAAACCAGGGGGGTCACTACGCTGAACCCCCCCCCCCCCCTCGAAACCGGAGGAGGGTCCCTCCCCCCCCTCACCGCCAGCAAACGACTCCCGGTCCCTACCGCCGTCCGCACCACATCCACCACTGTTGTTCCCAGCACCACTGTCCTCACCACCGCTGTCCCCAGTGGTTCCACCACCGTCCCTACTGTCCCCACCAGTGCCCCCACCACTGTCGCACTGTCCCCACTGTCCCCACCACTGTTCCCACCACGGTTCCACCCTCCTCACTTTCTCCACGGCCCCAACCA